>CM035799.1:1706048-1803548 GCA_020466265.1 Siphamia tubifer | reverse complement strand
ATGCACTTAGTTTGACTTGACGCCGGCCGGAGAGAAAACCGAACCCCGGTCCTGGGCGCACCGTCGTACCCTGCCCTGGCACACTGGCAACAAAAATCAGTGAAAAAACTGCCCCCGTTTTTATTTTCCCCAATTCCCATTCATGAGCAGATGAACACCACGTATACGGACCGAGATGACCCCCCAACAGGGAAACAGAAAAGACCACATGAACTGAACCACTAGAGAAAACCTTTGATGTCAAAATGAGGGTCACAACATCCAAAGCAAACTTTTTTTCTGTGGAACCACTGTCAGTGGGTAAAAGTGTCTCCACTGACTGAACATTAAACATCAAACCATTCAAATGAACCAGTCATGTGGGTCATTTCCATACCAGTCATGTGGGTCATTTCCATACCAGACATGTGGGTCATTTCAATACCAGACATGTGAGTCATTTTCATACCAGTCATGTGGGTCATTTCCATACCAGACATGTGGGTCATTTCCATACCAGTCATGTGGGTCATTTCCATACCAGTCATGTGGGTCATTTTCATACCATTGGGTTTGTTTTGTCACTTTCACCTTCAGTGGTGTTTGTTGACAGATGTTTGGGGGGGTGTAGATCCAGGGACCATTGACTTTGACGGCTTTTTTCGTGATCGTCCTGGGGTGGGCGGGACGTGTACATCATCGGGGTGGGCAATGGCACGACTCGTGGACATTTTTTCAGCGTGAACCCTGTGGGTTCAGAGGGTTCTTGGGGTTTTGTGGGCATGTGTTTTGTTGGTGCTGGTGGGGTCATGGGTGCCTCCTCCTTTCTTTATCGCCAGTAATGTACAGTAATATACAGTAATGTACAGTAATGTACAGTAATGTACAGTAATGTACAGTAATATACAGTAATATACAGTAATGTGCAGTAATGTACAGTAATGTACAGTAATATACAGTAATGTACAGTAATGTACAGTAATATACAGTAATATACAGTAATGTGCAGTAATGTACAGTAATATACAGTAATATACAGTAATATACAGTAATATACAGTAATGTGCAGTAATGTACAGTAATATACAGTAATGTACAGTAATGTACAGTAATATACAGTAATATACAGTAATGTACAGTAATGTACAGTAATATACAGTAATGTACAGTAATGTACAGTAATATACAGTAATATGCAGTAATGTGCAGTAATGTACAGTAATGTACAGTAATATACAGTAATGTACAGTAATGTACAGTAATATACAGTAATGTGCAGTAATGTACAGTAATATACAGTAATATACAGTAATATACAGTAATATACAGTAATGTGCAGTAATGTACAGTAATATACAGTAATGTGCAGTAATGTGCAGTAATATACAGTAATATACAGTAATATACAGTAATGTGCAGTAATGTACAGTAATGTACAGTAATATACAGTAATGTACAGTAATGTACAGTAATATACAGTAATATACAGTAATGTGCAGTAATGTACAGTAATGTACAGTAATATACAGTAATATACAGTAATATACAGTAATATACAGTAATATACAGTAATATACAGTAATATACAGTAATATACAGTAATATACAGTAATATACAGTAATATACAGTAATGTGCAGTAATGTACAGTAATATACAGTAATATACAGTAATATACAGTAATATACAGTAATGTGCAGTAATGTACAGTAATATACAGTAATGTGCAGTAATGTGCAGTAATATACAGTAATATACAGTAATGTACAGTAATGTGCAGTAATGTACAGTAATATACAGTAATATACAGTAATGTGCAGTAATGTACAGTAATGTGCAGTAATGTGCAGTAACGTACAGTAATATACAGTAATATACAGTAATGTGCAGTAATATACAGTAATGTGCAGTAATATACAGTAATATACAGTAATGTGCAGTAATATACAGTAATGTGCAGTAATGTGCAGTAATATACAGTAATGTGCAGTAATATACAGTAATGTGCAGTAATGTACATAGTATTTATGTCTCTGGGGGTTTCAGTTTCCTTTTGTAAATAGAATTTTCTTTCGTATTCAGAGACAAAAAGTTGAGGTAAAGGTTTTTATTTGTTAGCTGGGTCTTTCTTAAGTAGAGGTACCACTGTGTATAATCTTATTTAATGGTGTCCAAGGAAAAGCACAGTCAAAGTTGAACTTCCAGCAGAAACAGTCCATATTTAAACAGTGTTATTCCCAGACCATGCTGCTGTTGCTCTACCTGCACATGTGTTTGTTGTAACATGTCACACCTGTGTGATGTTCAGTAGTGAAGCAGAGCCAACGCGTCATCCCTGTTCAACTCTCAGACCTTTGTACAAACATGTCAGACAGTTAATGGGAGCGCTCACAAACACCGCTTACTTCACAGTTTACGCAAGTGTTGGAGGGTAGTGGCAGCCTGTTATATTTGGCTCTGGGACTCACTCCACTTGTATCTATAACTTCTGATAATATGTTCAGTCCATCTGAGCGGCCAAAGGGATCAGAGCTCAGTCATCTGGACCAGCCACAGTTGTCCTCCTGAAGCCTGAGTGCTGAAAGGCTTTTCACAGCAAAAGGTCCACACGATCTTCACCACACAACACTCACATGCTACTCATTTTTCACTCACAACACATTTTTACTAATGTCATCTCAGCAGCTACTTTCATCAGACATCAACTAGGACTTTTTTTTTGCGCTAACCCTTTACCATTGTGGGCTGATTTAGCTTCAAACAGCTGAAAAATGCATCTGTAATGTAAAACGTCAGGTGTTCTTCAAACATTTAGAGTACAGATAAAAGAATAAAAGGGCTCTTTGTAAAAGAAACACCCTGGAGTGTGGACTAAAACACTCAATTTGACTTTTTATTTAAAAGGCCAAAAGATGGAGACTGAAAAATGCTCATACATTTAGATTTTTTTTTTCCACCGTGCCTTAATTTTGGCTAAAGATACACTTAAGTGCACTAAAACCAAATAAAATGCACTAATGATATAATAAAATACACTACAAATAATGTCAAATGCCCTAAAAACAGATAAAAAAATTTATTGTAAATGTAGTAAAATGGCCAAAAATATCCAAAAATTCGCCAAAAAATTAAGTGAAATGCACCAAAAATAGAGAAAATTTTAAAGTAAAGTACAGATAAAGTACAGATAAAATAATACATTTGATAATTTTTTTCCAAAGTGGTAACATTTGGATTTTTTTTAAAAAGAAAAAAAAAGTAAATAAGTATTTTACATCCAAAATTCACATTGTCATTGGTAAAATAAAATCCAAACTAGTATTCTGGTCCAAACATTCCATTCTTGTGTGTGTTTTAGATCTAAATACTTTACTGGATTATATTCACTAAAGTGTTTCCATGGAAACCAGATCCATAGATGATTGATCAGATGTCAGCCTTCAAAATAAAAATATTCCAAATGTGTCTTATTAGTCTTCAGTATAAATCATTCTTTTGTGTATGTGGCGTTACAAAAAAAAAAAAAAAAAAAAAAAAAAAAAAAAAAAAAAAGAAAGGTCAAAGGTCAGTGCACACCTTGAGTCCATGTCACTAAACCCCACAAACCAAGCCAGAAATCTGGGTGTAATTATTGACTGTGACCTGAAACTTAACAACCATTTAAAAGCCATTACCAAATCTGCCTATTACCATCTAAAGAACATTCGCTAAAATCAAGGGTCTTCTGTCCAAACCAGACACAGAAAAACTCATTCATTCATTCATTTTCAGTAAATTAGATTATTGCAATGGTGTCTTCACTGGTCTAAACAAAAAATCAATCAGGCAGCTACAGCTGATCCAAAACGCTGCTGCCAGAGTCCTGACCAGTACCAGGAAACTGGACCACATCACACCCGTCCTCAAATCCTTACATTGGCTTCCTGTGGGTCAAAGGATAGAATTCAAAATCTTACTCCTGGTCTATAAAGCACTAAATGGCCTTGGACCCAAATACATCCTAGACCTACTGGTTCCTTATGAAGCATCCAGAGCCCTGAGGTCATCGGGAACAGGTTTACTGTGTGTTCCAAAGATAAGGACGAAACAAAGTGAGGCATCATTCAGTTACTCTGCTCCTCACCTGTGGAACAAACTACCTGGATACCTGAGGTCTGCTCAAACTGTCAGTTCATTTAAATCAGGCCTGAAAACATTATTGTTCACTGGAGCTTTTACTTAGATTATTATTTGCTTTAAAATGTTTTTAGGTCTTGATTTTAATTGTCTTTTAATGCATCTTTATCATTTTAATTTTCTTCTGTTTCTGTTTTTGTGTAAAGCACCTTGAGTTGTCCTGTACATGAAATGTGCTATACAAATAAATTTGCCTTGCCTTGCCTTGCCTTACTGTTGACCTTTGACCTTTTGTGTATGTGGCGTTACTGTTGACCTTTGACCTTTTGTGTATGTGGTGTTCCTGTTGACCTTTGACCTTTTGTGTATGTGGTGTTCCTGTTGACCTTCAGAATGGTTTATATTTTCACTAAGGTGAGTTTGTTCACTTTTATTTGATGTGAGACACGTGTGCATTAATGTGGAGCTGAATATATAGATGTTATTAAAATAATATCATCTACGTGCCGTAACATAAGGCTGATAAGAGGTTAATATTCATCCATCACCAGTTGACATTCCACCCTATAATGACACTAGAGGTGAAAAGCTCCTTCTGTTTAGGGCAGTGTACATGAGCAAGCTTTTAAACCCAAGTTATTTTTATGCTGAGTCTGTACTACAGCAATAATTATCACAGTACCTATGTGTATTATAATCCCCTCATGTATTAGGGAGTTGTATATTTTTAGATTTCAGATGCTACATTAGTTCCTCTTATGTTTCAAATGTGTTTTTAATTCTGATGACATCATTATTTTTTGTTTGGCTGACGTTAAAGCAGGGGTGTCAAAATCCAGTCCTCGAGGGCCGGTGTCCTGCATGTTTTAGAGATTTCCCTCTTCCATGTGATTCAGTTTAACCCTTTAATTCCTGAGATTTTAGCAATCAGTAAAAAAGTAAAAAAAATTAAATAAATTAAATGAGCAACAACAAAAAACAAAAATTAATAATAAGCTAACAAAATAATTGGTAACATGAGCAAAGTAAGACACAAACGGCAGAAAATCAAAGAAAAAATAATGACATAAAAAATGTAGAAAAATAAACAAAATCAGCAACAAAATACACATTTACAAAATGAAAAAATAATGTGGAAAATTTTGGAACAAAGAGAGAAAACTAGTATTAAAATTTGGTTCCAGCAGTTTTAATTTTGCCTTTAATTTTTTTTTAATAAAAAAAAAAAGAAGCTTTTTGACACCTTTTCCATCCACAAAACTAAAAAGAAAATGGTAGAATTTTTCTGAATATTTAAATTAAATCATCCATTCAGAATGCATCACCACTGACACTTAAAGAGTTAATAATCAGCTCCTCATCAGTTCTGCAGACGACTAATAATGATGCAATGGTCTCCAGGTGTAATGGAAGAGGGGAACATCTAAAACATGCAGGACACTGGCCCTCGAGGACCGCAGTTTGACACCCCTGCGTTAAGGCAGGGGTGTCAAAAGCATTTCAGTTCAGGGACCACATGAAGCCAAATTTGATCTGGAGTGGAGTCTGACCAGTGAAATAATAACAGAATAACAATATATTCCATATTTTCTGCACTATAAGGTGCACTGGACTATAAGGCACATCAAGCGAAGCTAAAATCATGAGATTAAAAAGTCAAAATCATGAGATAAGTCAAAATTCCAAGTCACTAAACAAAACCAGAATTAATCTAAAGCACACTGGATTATAAAATGCACTGTGGTTTTTGGACAAAATTAAAGTTTTAATTGCGCCTTATAGTCCAGAAAATACAGTAACAGCATTTTTCAAATCCTATTTTAATTCTGACACATGTATCTCATGATATGTAAAAAGTATTTGTTGTAGAGTGTTATTATTGTTACATAACATACATCTTTATGTTTACAGCACAACTGCATTGGTTAATTAAAAAGCTAAATATGAATTTTTAATTATTTTATAGTTCTTCAATGATGACCTCATGACAACAGCTTTGTTTCATATTTATTATTACTAATGGTTTTAAGTTGTGTCAGTCAGATGTCTGCCAAACCAAATAGTGCTATCTAGTGGTGATGTTCATATGTGAAAAGCATGTGTCGCTCTGGAGAAGCTCACAACTATCAAACACTTCACTTATCTGACCAATAGGTAACGCTATAGTATAAAATAAACTTTTCAAAATGGAATGTGATTGAACAGTTAAACAACTGTTGGAAAAATGAAACAGCTGCAGCAGAAACACAGAATATTTTTACTCAGGTTTTTAACATGTATTGTTAATTTCGCTCAACTTTAGTTGGGAGAGATTATAATCATCTTGTGTGTGTGTGTGTGTGTGTGTGTGTGTGTGTGTGTGTCTGCAGAGACATATCATGCTATAACTCAATGAATACTTGAGATATCACCATTAAAATTACATTACTATATACATATAGCTAATGAGCATCAGATGTAATGATCCATTGGAGTAAATTAACTAAAAGGTCAAAATCCCATTATTGGTTATAACTCAATAACAGAGGGTCACAGAACTTTCAGATTGGTACCAAACAATGTGGAATGAAGATTTCTACAATTCTCATATTTGGTGTTATCACCTACGACCAATAGTTTTTTTAGATCTCTTGAACAAGGAAAATTTTCATATTGACAAACAATCCTTTCAAACAATGTGAAGAACATGAACCACGTGAATGGATAAGCAGAATTTTAAACATATTGTGCCTTTGTTTCTAATTTCATTACAAACAACAACATTATTATAATGTTCATTATAACTTACAGATCTCAATGGGTCAAATACACAAAACATTTGATATCAGACAAAATATTGTTAAAAACTCACCGACTTCTCTTAAAATATTTCAGATACTTCATATTTGTTCATATTCTATACCTTTTTGGACAAAATTATACTTTAACTGTAAATATGTGAAAATATTAACATTTACAAAGAGAAACATTTGCAGTTGTATTTATACATTAGTACAGTATTTCACTGGTTCTGGACCCACTTCAGATTGAATCAGTGTAGATGTGGAACCTTAACTAAAATGTCGTCCAATGACTGAAGGGTCGTCGATGACGTCCCAGCTCTGTCTGTCCACATGTCAAAATGTCCTTG
This sequence comes from Siphamia tubifer, assembly GCA_020466265.1. Lineage (NCBI taxonomy): Eukaryota > Metazoa > Chordata > Actinopteri > Kurtiformes > Apogonidae > Siphamia > Siphamia tubifer. Next base: position 1,796,324 of record CM035799.1, on the reverse strand, counting down.
GACAAAAACACCGACACCTGATTTAGGCTCCCAGTAGGACTGACAGAATCTTAGAATACTAAGTTAATAAGTAATGTTTTAATTTAAGTATACTAAATAAGCATCTAAATTTTAAGTTCTGGAAACTTGTTATTTTTAAAGTTTCGTCAAGTTGCCTTAAATCTATCCATCTATCTCAGGGGTGTCAAAATCCAGTCCTCGAGGGCCGGTGTCCTGCATGTTTTAGAGATTTCCCTCTTCCATGTGATTCAGTTTAACCCTTTAATTCCTGAGATTTTAGCAATCAGTAAAAAAGTAAAAAAATAAAGTAAAATTAAATGCGCAACAACAAAAAAACAAAAATTAATAAGCTAACAAAATAATTGGTAACATGAGCAAAGTAAGACACAAATGGCAGAAAATCAAAGAAAAAATGACATAAAAAAAATTTAGAAAAAATAAACAAAATCAGCAACAAAATACATATTTACAAAATGAAAAAATAATGTGGAAAATTTTGGAAAAAAGAGAGAAAACTAGTATTAAAATTTGGTCCCAGCAGTTTTAATTTTGCCTTTAAATAAAAAACTAAAATGCTTTTTGACACCTTTTCCATCCACAAAACTAAAAGGAAAATGGTAGAATTTTTCTGAATATTTAAATTAAATCATTCAGAATGCATCAGCACTGACACTTAAAGAGTTAATAATCAGCTCCTCATCAGTTCTGCAGAACACTGATAATGATGCAATGGTCTCCAGGTGTAATGGAAGAGGGGAACATCTAAAACACGCAGGACACTGGCCCTCGAGGACCGCAGTTTGACACCCCTGATCTATCTAATGAAAAAAGAAAAGTGTGTGTACTTATTCCTCCCGTACAGTAGGGGGCGCTCTTCTAATGACTCCATGCATTTAAAGAAGGGAAGGGTCTCTTTCCTATTTATGTCATGATTTCAGTATTATGAATGAAAGAGTGTTCTTTGATTTTAGCCCAGAGGTTGTTATTATTCAACATTGTTAACAGTAGTTGCTAAAAACGAGCTTCTCTAAGCTCGTATACACTCGTTGAAGATGTCAGCCAGTGCTGTTTATGTGTTGGATTTAAAAGGAAAGGTAAGATAACGGTACTGCTGCCGGGATGCTAAGCTAACGTTAGCCTAACCTGTAGCCTAGCTAGCACATTCTTCATTGACAGATTATGATGTGGCTCGGCCCTCAGGAAGGGATTAATACTAGCCTGTGGAGGTTAGTCTGTAGCAACTGGGTAGTTTTGGCTTCGAAATGCACCCGGTAATTTATCCTTAGTCTGGTCAAAAGTGTTTAAAATGATTTCAATGTTAGCAAATGCAACATTACGAACGAAAGAACGATAGTGAACAGCTGTTTGCTTCCAGAGCAGCAGGGATTCGAACCAACAGCAGCTCAAAGCTCTGGTCTTCTACGTGTCCTTCCTGATGTCAAATACTTTTACAGCTGTGATCAAGCATCTAGAAGTTATTTGAGTTGTTAATGTCCTGATATACACTAGGCCTAAACGGAATAGATGCAAGAAGGAGCATTTCAACAGATGGTTTTATTTCCTTCTATTAACCACAGGAGGAAAGTAACTCAGTAAAAGTACTCCATTACTGTCCAGAAGTAGATTTTTTAGGTATCTGTACTTGAGTATATATTTTTCTGGCAACGTTTTACTTTCACTCTCTACATTTTTGCATATATGTACTTTATACTCTTTACATTTATATAAATATCTGTACTTTATACTCTTTACATGTATATAAATATATGTACTTTATACTCTTTACATTTATATAAATATCTGTACTTTATACTCTTTACATGTATATAAATATATGTACTTTATACTCTTTACATTTATATAAATATCTGTACTTTATACTCTTTACATTTATATAAATATATGTACTTTATACTCTTTACATTCTCAGAATAGACTCATTACTTTTTCAAACTAAAGATGTGACAGTATGAAAAATAAGTCAGAGGGAAAAATCAGCGGAGGACAGAAACTGTGACATTATGTCATAGTTACGACTTCTCACAATTATGACTTTTTCTCTTAAAAGTGTGCATTTTTTTAATAATCTTATTTGTCATGTTTTTAAAAAATCTCATCACTTTATCTCAATTGTGACTTTTTTCACCCCGTTTTTCCTAAATGTCCTGTCCATATCCACAACATCAAACTATCAAACACATTATCTACACACTAACTCACTTTTAAAGGCTTGATTTTAGATACTTTTCAGATTTTTCCTGGTTTAAGTATTACTGCATTCATGGCAACAACAAGAAAAGCAGTTTTACTTTTTACTGTTGTACTTTATTGCAATTGAGAAATTAAGTAAAGGAGTTCAATCAGTACTTCTACTTTTACCAGAGTATTTCTTCACACAAGAAGCTATAGTACTTCCAAGTACTTTGAACACCTCTGATTATGGGATGGTTTCTCACACTGGAGCATCAGTGATAAAACACCCGTTAGGCTTCAGAGTAGTATTAAAATATTTCTGAGATGTTGAAATAATTGGAAACTGGATACCTTTGAAAATTCAAATGTCTTTCCTTGGGAACAAAGTGTCTCCAACTCACTTCTTTAGTGAGTCCTGCTCAATGAGTGTCTTGAATTACCCCTCAGTGATAAATTAAGTCACGTGAATCTATCCTGGTAGAATCTAAAACCATGTTAAACCCACACAGACAGATTTTCAGGGAAAAAAATCTAAACAGGAGTCAAAGAAATTAACTTTTAGGGACATATTACAGCCAAGTTTTTCAAACATATTCCAAGATATTCTCCAACTCTGTGTAAGGATGAAAAAAAATACTGTATTTTCCACACTATAAGGTGCTTTAAGTGAAGTCAAAATCATGACATAAAATGCCTAAATTATTAGATAAAGTCAAAATTCCAAGTCACTAAGCAAAACCAGAATTAATCATATATATATATATATATATATATATATATATATATATATATATATATATATATATATATATATATATATATATATATATATATATATATATATATATGTAAAAGGTGTAGTAGATTATAAGATGCGCAGTAATTTTTGGAGAAAATTAAAGTCTTAAGTGTACCTTATTGTCCCGAAAATACAGTAGCTGCATTTTTCAAATCCTGTTCTAGTTGTGATACATGTATCGCATGATATATAAAAAAAAAAAGTTGTAAAGTGTTATTATTGTTGCACGTTGTCTTTAAATTTGCAGCACAACTGCAGTGGTTAATTAAAAAGCTCCAGCTCATATTCACTCGCCGTTTCTTTCAGGTGCTCGTGTGCCGAAATTACCGTGGAGATGTGGACATGTCAGAGATCGAACATTTCATGACCCTTTTGATGGACAAGGAGGAGGAGGGGACACTGTCACCAATCCTGGCCCATGGGGGAGTTCGTTTTATGTGGATCAAACACAATAACCTTTACTGTATCCTTACTGGTCCAATCAGGGCCAATGATTTTGATTGACAGCCCCGCCTTAACAGACAGAAGCTAATGTTGCTTTCCCAGATGGAAGTCAGAGTCCTGCACGGGTTCGGGTAACCGCGGGTGACCCGTGGGTGAACCGCAGATTTTCAGAAACGGGTGAAAAATGTTGTGCTGTGTCGGATACGGGTTCGGTTCGGGTCGGACGTGGGTGATCGTGGGTCTAATTTGCGGTTCATAGGCTAAAAACTGTTCTTTAGTTTGGACTTGTATAACTGCCTCCTGTGTGTGTGTGTGTGTGTGTGTGTGTGTGTGTGTGTGTGAGAGCTCACGGATAAAAATAGTTTTTGAGTTTATTATTTGTCTGCTCCTGTTTAATAACATTTTTATTTGGCTCTGCCTTGGCTATGTCACTGTTCAGTATATTCGTGGTAATACATTTTGTATTTAAGTTTGACATTTTCTTCCGGGTTCGGGTCGGATATCGGGTTCATTTATAGCGGGTCGGTTCGGTGCGGATTTATAATTTTTTTTTCGTCGGAAAACGGGTCGGATACGGGTTTGAACATGACGGGTACGGGCGGTTGGGGTTTGTCAAAATCAGAACCGTGCAGGACTCTGATTAGAGCAGACATGAGAAACATCCATACATCTGTCGTCAGTCAGGTTCGGTTCATGTGCTCTCTGTGGAAATAAAGCCTGTGTTATGGCAAGTCTTATTATTACAAAAATTCAAAAAGGTCAAAATATAAAAAGGAGTGGTCAGTGAGGAGGGGGCAGCTTCAGAACTCACTAGACTGTTAATTTAGTTTTATTTCTGTGTAAGTCAACCCAGGTGATGTTTTTATTTTAATAAATCCTAAGTGTTTTTGAAAACAGAAAAATCTCAGAGTGCTTTTTATTTATCTGGTGTGTTCTTTAGCCCCCTCCCCACTGACTACTCCTTTTACATTTTGGCCTTTGTGAATTTCTGGAATAAGAAGAGTAGCCATAACAGCCTGTTTTTTTTTCTGCACGTTTTCAAAACAAGTGACGTCACCAAACCTAGCTGGATGTTACACACACACACAGAGCTGGAGGGGGGGGGGTTGTTCCTTCACACATTCTGAGCCTCATCACCAGTCATTTTTCTGACCTTCAAAAACAGCTGGAAACAAAAAAAAACAAAACATGATTTTTTAAAAATAAAACCAACACACAATGCATTCAATAACAATGGAGAACAACAATATAAATGAAATAAGCATAGAATGACACCTATAAGAACTAAAACATGTACAGGGGGGGGGCAGGAACTATCAGACTTAGCAGAATCTAACAGTCCTAGTCTTATCGTTGGCACATGCATGTTTTTCTTAACATTTTTTCACACCTCAGTGGTTGCAACGTCCAAGAAAAATGCAAGTGTTTCACTGGTCTTCTCCTTTTTGTACAAAATTGTTCAGGTAGGATTTTAATGTCAAAGTCATAGTGTTCCTGAGTCTTGCACGTCTGTTTTCTTCACATTTTCTTCACATTTTTTTTCAGGTTTTCTCAGAGTATTTCAAAGAACTGGAGGAGGAGAGCATCAGGGACAACTTTGTCATCATATATGAGCTGATGGATGAGCTGATGGATTTTGGCTACCCCCAAACCACTGACAGCAAGATTCTGCAAGAGTGCGTAGTCACAGTCCCTTAGTGTCAGTTATTATTGACTCAGCTTAGATTGTTTGTCACAGCTGTGTTTGATAAATAGATAGATACTTTATTGATCTCCAAGGAGAAATTTACAGCACCATCAGCTCAAAAAGTTGAAACATAAGGGCATGCAAGTCGAATAAAATACAATTAGCAGAAATTAGTTAAGTAATAAAAATAAAATCAAGTACTACAAGCTGAAAAATAAAAAAACAAAACAGGAGGTAGTGATGGTAGGGGGAACAAAGTGAGTAAAGACATGACCATGGTGTTCTAAAACCAACACCTGGCAGTTCACTGTGCGGCATGAAAGTTAAAGTGTAAACAGTGCAGTGTTACTGTGCAGTGTTCATACGTCTGTTAAGTGTTTCTATGGGAGTTGAAGAGTCTGATGGCGTGGGGGAGGAACCATTTCCTCAGTCTGTCACTGAAGCTGCTCCTCTGTGTGGAGATGGTGCTGTGCATGACGAGAAATGGTGGAACAAACACTACTAATATGTTTTTGTGGAAGTTCAGAGGCATGCTGGGCCTCATGCATGAATGGAAAATAACAGTCTCGTCTAGGATTCATGAATCATCCTGACCGACGAGTCTGGTTCTTAACACGAGTGTGTTTATGAACTGCATTTGATTTTCGAATTTAACACAAATATTAGGTATTTACTGATGGATATAAAGAAATTCCTCAAAAACCAGAGGTGGTCAAAGTACTCACATTCTGTACTTTAAGTAGAAGTACAGCTATTGGTGTGAAAAAAAATACTCTGGTAAAAGTACTGATTGAACTCCTTTACTGAAGTGAAAGTAAAAAAAAAAGTACAACTCCTCAATTGTAATAAAGTACAAAAGTAAAACTGCATTTTTTTTCTATGGGTAAAATAATACTTACATCAGCAGGAAAAAAAATTCAAAAATATCTCAAAATAAAGCCTTTAAAATGAGTTACTGTGTAGATCAGTGGTTTCTAACCCTGGTCCTCCAGTACCACTGTCCTCTTCCAACACACCTGACGCTCATTATCAATCTCCTGCAGAGGTTGATGACAGGCTGAAGCAGGTGTGTTGGTAGAGGGATACATCTAAAACATGCAGGATAGTGGTACTGGAGGACCAGGGTTGGAAACCACTGGTGTAGATCATAGGTGTTCTGGAGGGTCAGAGTCCTACATGTTTTACATATTTCCCTCTTCCACGCGATTCAGTTCGAGCCCTTTAACTCCTGAAACTTTAGCATTTCCACAGTAAAAATGATTCAAATAAGCTACAAAATGACCAAAGTCATCAATAAAATGAACAAAAATCAATAATAAACTGATAAAGTAATTAGTAACCTGAAGAAAGTAAGACTCAAATGAAGCAAAATTAAAGAAAAATTATAAAATAAAAAGCAAAATGTAGAAAAATAAACCAAATGAACAAAAACTAATAAATATTTACAAATTATAAAAAGTAGTGAAATTTGGTCCCAGCAGTTAAAATGTATAATATATATATATATATATATATATATATATATATATATATATATATATATATATATATATTATTATATATTTTTTTTTATTTTATTTTATTATTTTTTGAACAATGTTTTAATCAAAAATTACTGAAAAATCAAGCCTATATAAATATATGGTTTCAATCACATTATTGGCTCTATTTCAAGAACAGGTTGTCATAGAAATTTGAGATTGGCACAAAATAGGGGTGAGATAAGGCATTGTCTGAATACTTTTAATATTTTTCTATGACCTTTTTTCTGTGACCGTGGGTGACCTTTGGGGGGCGCATCACTGGGCCCCACTCAAGTTCAATTTCCTTGTAACAGTCTGTTATATTCTATTCTATGAAGAACTGTTAGCTTCAGCGCTAAAGCATCATCAGAGGAACTGGTGACTCAAACCTCGGTGCAGAAGCAGCTTCTTCCACATCTACAGGAATTTTTATGACTAATTAAGTCAGTTGTTTGCAGTTAATGTTGTGATTGCTATATATCTGAGGTGTTAAAAACAGATTACTGTCCTCACCACAAACAACTGTATGTGACCGTTTAACCTTACAGTGCTGTGGTTACAGTCAGACGTGTTGTAATCAAACTGGATTTCCCCTGGTGTTTGTTCAACTCCACTCATAAGTCACACTCGCCTCCTTTCACTAATCATCACAGTCTGTGACTGTTTTTAAAATGGTCTGGAAACCGAATAACAGATGGGTCCTTCCCCACTTTTCCTCTTTCTCTGCCACTGTGTTTGTGTTTTCATCTCACAGATACATCACCCAGGAGGGACACAAGCTGGACACCGGTGCCCCCCGCCCCCCCGCCACTGTCACCAACGCCGTCTCCTGGAGGTCAGAGGGCATCAAGTACAGGAAGAATGAGGTCTTCCTGGACGTCATTGAATCAGTCAACCTTTTGGTAGGAACTGCTGGTTTCAGATGTTTCTCCAGCAGCAGTAGACTTCCTCTCTGCCTGCGTCACAAACACACTCACTGTAGAACGAATGCACGGCTCATTCCATGTCAAAGCATCCAGAGAAACGGACGTTTTACAAGTCACCCTCTCAGAAAATTCTTCAAATTCATACAGGTTCCTTTAAGGCAGGGGTTCTCAAACTTTTTTGGCCCAGGTCCCCCTTGGAGGGGTGAAATTTTTCCATGTCCCCCCTCATCCTCGCGATACTGAAAATGATAAAAAACCACTTCAACAATGATTATTATGAAACAATGATAACCTTTTTTAATAGTGCTTTTGTGCAAACCAGCCACATTTTCAGGTATTATAATATAAATGAACACTTCACAAACAACAATTTTAAATAATTTTAAAATAATAAACGGAACAAAAGACACACAAAACTGTGTGTGTGTGTGTGTGTGTGTGACAGACAGACAGACAGACAGACAGACAGACAGACAGACAGACAGAGACTTAATGAGAGGGATGAGCTTGTCAAACTCAATATAACTATCAATGTACTTTCTCTTTTTAGGGTTAGGGCGTTTGTTTTTGTCATTGTCATTTTCATTGTCATTTCTTTTACCACTTCTTGAGGAACTTGGCGGACACAAAAATCGATCCATGTTCGCTGCAGGGTGGCTAAAAATAGCCTGTGACTCGCTCCGGCTCAATTTAGTCAAGCTAGCGTCAAACAGCGCTGTTACTTCCGCCCGCTCGCTACAAAATAAAACTTCCGCATTTCAAAATAAAACGGCAAAAAAACAAAACAAAAACGTGAATAATTTCGCGTACCCCCTGGACACCCCCTAGGGGTCCGCGGACCCCAGTTTGAGAACCGTGGCTTTAATGGACTTAAGAAATAATACCGAGTTTTAGACTGATATCCATAATAGTTGTGAAGTAAAGGCGGCCATGGCTCAGTGGGCCGTCCAGTAACTGAAGGGTTGGTGGTTTGAATCCCGCTCTGTACTAATCAAGGACACAGTCATTGTGTCCTTGGGCAAACACACCTCACCCTCCTGCCTCCAGCGTCACTCACACTGGTGTATGAATGTTTGAAAATTTGTCCCGTGTCTATGTGGGACTCCTGCAGGAGTGCAAGGCTTTAGTCTGGATGCTTTGACATGTAAAGATGCTTATGCTAATGTTCTCTGATGACTCTGGAGGGTCATGTGTTTTTTTTTTGTTTTTTTCCAGGTTAGTGCCAATGGTAATGTCCTTCGCAGTGAGATCGTTGGGTCCATTAAGATGCGCGTCTTCCTGTCTGGAATGCCCGAGTTACGACTGGGCCTCAACGACAAGGTTCTGTTTGAAAACACTGGACGTGAGTTTTTCTCCATCAGCACAACCTTATGGAGTCGTTTGTTTTTTTTGGTCATTTAAGGCTTGTTGAGCCGCATTTTGTAATAACGGTGCATTTAGTAATATTCTGTCATTTCTTCTTTTTTCCCACTGGGTTTTGGAGGGGTTTTTTTCTTGCCAAGAGGGAGGGTCTAAGGCAGGGCTCTACACTAACTTTTTTTTTTCCAGGAGCACACGTGCCCTTAAGTTAAAAAATTTAGGAGCACACAAAAAAAATAGGGGCACAAGTAGGTTTTAGTTTTAAATGTTTATTTATTTACAGTGCAGTACTTACGCACAGATACCAACATTGTTGAATGACTGCTGTCATTTGTGTTAATTTAGAGCAGACCATAACATAACTTTGTATTATGGGATGTTTTGTCCTTTGATACATTTTAGAACGTTGTATTGGCTGCCTTGTTATTAGATCCATTTTAGAATGATTAATCCTTTCAATATGTGCCGTGTTCGTCTCTATGTGGAGCTGTTCACACACTTTTAATTCATTTCTAGTAGGTTTTCATTAACTCCTCAGGTCTGTGTGTCTTATTGTTGCTGCAGCAAACACTCACACATGTGTGACTGTTTTGTTTTCCTCGTTCGCATGATGAAATATTTGCTGCAAATGCGAGTGAAATGGGCGCACTGTAGAACCCTCGTCTAAGGACAGGGGGAGGGTCTAAGGACAGGGGATGCTTGGGACTTCATCTATTTCTGTGGTTGATTGGTCTCTCCTGTAACAACGTTGTTGTGATTTGGAGCTCTATAAATAAAATGTAATTGAATGATAATGATCAGCCCATAAAATAAAGGCATTTTAAAATTTGTAAAGGATGAGTGACTTGGAAATGTGATGTTTTTGAAATGGATTAAGCCTGTCACCAAAGAGCACCATCCCTACTGAAGACAAGTTCCAGGTAGCACTCCAAACAGACTTTATTATTCTAAAATTGAATTGAATGATTTGTGCATGATTGCAAAAAAAAAAAAAAAAAAATAGCTAGAAACTAGATTTTAACACATTTTAAACATTTTAATATATCAAAATAACGTTCATATTGTGAATAAATAAATGTTCTAGCTAGCTTCGTCTTGAATTTGTAGCGTAATAATTCAGGTCTATATACTGACTGTCACTCATAGTATCTGCCACCGTGTGCAGCTCACACACTGTCTGGACATGTGCTTCACAGTGTTCCTTTTTCGTATCGTACATTTGATTTAAATGTTCTCTATTGTGTGTTTTGTGCAGGTGGAAAGAGTAAATCTGTAGAGCTGGAGGATGTCAAGTTTCACCAGTGTGTGCGTTTATCTCGCTTCGAGAATGATCGTACAATCTCCTTCATCCCTCCCGATGGAGAGTTTGAGCTCATGTCATACCGCCTCAACACTCATGTGAGTACTGTGCACTGGAACCACCACAACCACACATCCTCCCTAAAGTGGACTGACCTCTGATCAGCGGCTCATCCTGGATATGTACAGTAGCATCCTCTGCCATGAGGCGACAGTACTGGCTGCCTCACCTCAATTTTAGAATTGATCTACAACACGCATGTCCAAACGATTCCACAAAAGGCTGCAGGTTTTTGTTCAAACCAAGCAGCAGCACACCACACTGGACTCAATTAATCAGCTGATCTCTCAACTACTGTTGTCAAAAAAAATCGATTTTAGATATTAAATCGATATTGACCCTTGTTATCTAATTAGATACTAAGTTGCTGGAAAATCGATTTTTGTTTTTATGGCACGGTGCCGCTTTTTTGTAGCGGGTAACATTAAGAATTGTAAACAGGCATCAACGCGGTCAGCTCTGGCACAGCCGTAATGCCGGCGTGTAAGTTAAAGTCTCTTTTTTTCTCCAGCTGCCTCTGACAGCACACGGGATGACGCCAGTGCGACCACAGACCTATACACTATTTCTATAGGTCTGTGATTGGACCATCCCATGTAACTTTGCTTTTAAAGGCCTCCATATAGTCGAACGTTTATGCGAGCGGGCGGCAGCCAGGCGGTAGCGCATAGTATCACGTTACCACCACGGAGGCCACCGTGAGCATGTCAGCCTATCATTTTTGACGTGCGCGCTGCTAGTCCCGCAAGGGGTCCGCGGTGGTCTCCGCGGTGGTCTCCGCGGTGGTCACATGATGCAATACGCTGCCGCCCGCGCACATAATCGCTCGACCATAAAGAGTCTTACAGTTAGCACTGCAGAAGGGCTTGAACAAAAAGATAGACCTACCTTAACTTACCAAGAGATAGACATGCATTTATTCTGCACCCGCACTCACTACCTTTTTTTAGCAGTCCATGGAGGACATTTTAAAAGGAATCCTTCACATCTCCAGTATCGAAATTAGTATCGAGTATCGAGTATTATCCTTAGTATCGGTATCGAGTTGGAAATTTTAGTATCGTGACAACACTACTCTCAACATAAACACACAGTGCCAGAGAAAAATGTGAACGGATTATGATAGCATTGGGCTAACGTTAACATTATGCTAACGAGACGTTGACTTGAACCATGGACAGAACAAATTGGAAATAATTAAATAGATAAAAAATAAATGATACAAATGATTACATTTTGGTGGTGATCTGGAAGAGATCCTGGATTCTGGATCACTTTAAAATGTGACATTGCAGTAAATAGAGAATATATTTCAAAGTGATCCAGAATCCAGGATCTTTTCCGTATCACTACCAAAATGTAATCATGTGTTCCTCGTGACACTCCCAACACATCCTAAATGTTTTGTCAAATTCCATTTAGAACTTTTTCTGTAATCCTGCTGACAGACAAATAAATGGACTCGAATTTATTACTTCCTTGGTGGACCTCTTTTCATTCAAAGTGGGGGGGGGTCTGCCTCTCTGAGTGCTTTTCTAGTTCAATTTGTTTTTCTTTACATGACTGTTAGGCTCCGCCTCCTCTGACCGCACGTCACTGGAGTGTATGTGCGGACAGATGACAAAGTGGAGTTACTGTTTAGCACCGAGGTGTTGAGCTTAACGTGTTTGAGTTAGAGTGAAAAACAACTCTCCTTTTTACACTACCACACTTTTACATATAATAGAGTTTGAAAAGTGCTGTGTTTGAGATACCTTAAATATATTTCCAATATGAATGAAAGAGCAAATAGTTGAGCACAATATGAGCATTGATGTGGACCACTTCCTAACTATAGAAGAACCAGTCAGACTCTATCCACTACATTTGGGGGGGTGGGTTAGTTCAGGACGGAGGACCACAACCACCTGAGGATTCTGCAGCATTTGTTTGTCCAGCTGCTGCGCTGCCAGAATGCTCCTGTTACATAAATCATTGTCATGATCACCGTGAATCATGGTGTGAATGTTTTCTCTGCTTTACTTGGTCACTCAGTCATTTCCCACAAAGAAACAGAACACTGACACGGTTCAGACTGACAGACGGAACCGTGATGCTGTGGATGTCTGTTAATGTGTTACTAGGTTGGTTTACATGACAGTGTTTATTACCTCTGCCAAGGAGGTATTACATTTGGGTCCGTTTGTCTGTCTGTCAGAAGGGTTACGCAAAAAGATCTGAATGGATTTTGATGAAACTTTCAGAAATGATAGATAATGAGCAATGAAGGTCAAAGGTCAAGGTCACACTAAAGGTCAGGTAATATATCAGGATTCAGACAGGATAGAATCTTACAGTTTTTTTTTTTTCATTCACTTCGTCTGACCTTCTGACCTCAGATGAGATAACACCCATAGGCTCCATGACGTCACGTAAAGACGTCACATGACGTCACGTAAAGACGTCACATGACGTCACGTAAAGACGTCACATGACGTGGCACCAATGGTATATTTGGTAAATGTATGACCTTTAACCTTAAAGCAGGTTATTGACATGTTTAGTTAAATCAGACAATATCTTGTGCTTCATATTTAACATTAGATCTAACATGTGACATTTGGTCGTTGTGCGACGTCACATAACGTCACAGTGACGTCATACGTGGTCGAATATTGAAATGGACATATGTGAAAAACAGGAGCCAGGATTTCTGGGAATGTTTTTAAACCCTCTAAGGGATTGTTAATGAGCCATAAAATAAATGGTTAGTGAACACAGAACACTAGTTTATAAAGAAGTTCTGAACATCCAGATCCAAACCTTGGCAGATTTAGCGTTAGCATTAGCATTAGCATAGACTGGTGCTGCTTCACTGAGCTCTGAACTCTGGGAATGATCTGGTTATAATTATTATGGATGGAGGCAGAAGAGCCAGGTCTACACAAAGTGAGAATTAGATTTTCCTCTGTCAGGATATGAACAGTCAGTTCAGCTTGTATTTACAGTTAATACTGAACAATCAATAACTCAAACTATGAATGATGACGGAGCTGAAAAAGTCCCACAGGGAACATTTGACAGTGCTTCAGTTTTTGTTTCTCATGTCTTTTATATGTTCGACTGTCTGTCTCTCTTTTCTCTTCTTTCTTTTGTTCGTGCTGAATTAAAATAACGAATACAGTAAATAGATTTGTGTGATTGAACATCTGAGTCAAAGCAGTTAAACAATAAATCTGACACAGATCCTCAGTCCTCAGGTGACAGTATTTGATCAAAGTTTCCACTGTTGCTTCTGTTCTGCATAAATATAATGAGGTTTGTTCATGTCTTAGTAAGGACTGTTGAGATTCTAAAAATATAATAATAATGAAACTGTGGAAAATCCAGAGGAATGAGCTGAGACGAGCTTTAATGCAAAAGAAAATGTTGTACATCAGCTGTAGAAAACTAGCAGCAAGTACATTAAGTTAAGGAAGTTTATAGTAAACAAACAGCCAGTAATTGTTTCACAATAAGGTTTCCAGTAAATGTAAGAGAAGGGAAGTGTGTAGTTCTGTAGTACGGCCCTAAAATTCACTCCCACTGGAAGCAATGAGCCACTACTACTAATACCAATACTACTTCCACTAATACTAATACTACTACTACTACTATTACTACTACTACAACTACTAATGATGATAATAATCCGCACCTGGCTTTCCTGCCTCCGTCCATAATAATAATAATAATAATAATAATAATAATAATAATAATAAACATATAAACTAAATGTTGTCTAAAATAGTTTATTTGCAACATGAATGGAAATGTACTTTTTATATATAAAAACTCCATACATATAAAAAAACCTAAATTTTATAGAATTAGTAAAACTATAAAAGGCAGAAGCTGACTCCACAGGTTTATTTCTGTTTCTCCTTCTCACATAATTTAAATTTCCCAAAGTTGCAACAAGAAAACACTAACTTAAATTTATCTACACTCAGTTTCTAAGGTAATTTACAATTCATTGTACTTTCATAGCCCTGAACTATTGGACAAATTAAATATATATATATATATATATATATATATATATTTAACAAATATAATATGACCTATATATATTACTATTTTCCCATCCAATAGAGCACCTCTATTTTATTATTGCTTATTTTGAGTCCAGGTAGCGCTCCTTAAGCAAACGTTTTTATGTTTAAATAATGAGTTTAATCAAAAAATTACTAAAAAAATCACACCTTGGTGGAGGTTTGCCATCTCTGACTTGTTATTGTATTGTTTTATTGACTTTTTAAAGTTACTTTCTGTATTTGATAAATTTTGAGTGTGAATTAATTTGATGAAGGGAGGATCTATATAAGTATATTTAACTTTTTTGTATTTTTTTACTGATGTGTTTATCTTTTATTGTGATGTTAGTGGAGTAACATATACTGTCCACCAGGTGGTGACTGTGTCACATCTAACATGAACATATGAACCTGTGTTTCATCCACTTTGGCTTCTGTTTCAGGTGAAGCCTTTGATCTGGATCGAATCAGTCATTGAGAAACATTCCCACAGCCGCATTGAGTACATGATCAAGGTTGGTCACACCCTGGCTTTGTTTCCACACAGTTATTATTCTCATTATTATTATTATCATCATACCTGTGCACTCAGCTGTTTTCTCTGCTTCATTGACACAGCGTACTTCGTTCATAATAGTTTTTCTTTAATTATAAAACCACACCCTACATCAGTTTTATTTAACACATGTTTAAACACAGGTTCGCTTCTTTTTTTTTTTATGTTCTTGTTTTGGCAGAATATCACGCTAAACTTGACGTACTTGTTTCCCATCTCAGGCGAAGAGTCAGTTCAAAAGGCGTTCCACAGCCAACAACGTGGAGATTCACATTCCTGTGCCAACGGACGCTGACTCACCCAAATTCAAGACCACAGTGGGCAGCGTCAAGTGGGTGCCTGAGAACAGCGAGATCGTCTGGTCCATCAAGTCTTTCCCTGTGAGCACAGTTCATCACTTAGAACACAGGTGTCAAACATAAGGCCCGGGGACCAAATGTGGCCCGCCGAAGGGTCCAAAAAAGGGCCCTTTTAATAAATGTGTGAAATACAAAAATGACACTGAAGATAATCAAGAAGGTAAAATCATTTTAGGTGGATGAGAATAGTAAAAATACTATCACAATAACCTAGAAATAATGGAAACAAACCTTCAACTAATGTTCCTTTTGTTTTAGTGTAAAAGAAAGTGCAAAAAAGACTAGCCTTTTAGAAAAAAATGTGAACAACATGAAATATTTGGGGAATTTTACCAATATTCAACCTGTTACTAAATGATGTGTATATTTAGAGATAATTGTAATCACTTTGTGTGTGTGTGTATGTGTGTGTCCACAGACATATAATGCTATAACTCAATGAATACTGTAGATATCACCATTAAATTACATGGACATATACATATAGGTACTGTGCATCAGATGAAATTATCCATTTGAGTAAAGGTCGAAGGTCAAGGTCACAATTAACTAAAAGGTTAAAATCACATTATGGGTTATAACTCCAGAACAGAGGGTCACAGACCTTTAAGATTGGTACCAAACGATGCAGAATGAAGATTTATACAATTCTCATATTTGGTGTTATCACCTACGACCAATAGTTTTTCAGATCTCTGGAGGTCAAAGGTGACATGAGGCCAAATTAACTTGTGTAACACTGTGTGTGTCAAACATAGACAAATAACTCTATAACTTAATACTGAATATATTATCATAATATTACACACACTGAAACAAGCAAAATAGGGTGAGGTTAGACATTCTCTGAATACTAGTTGTTTTAGTGCAGGAAAAACCCCATTAAATTATGAAAATACTTTTATAAATGATCCAAATGCAAAAAAAAGTTCCATTTCGTAAGGAAAATCAGGTCATTTTTAACAATATTCTGCCTCAGTTTATCATTGGTCCATGTGTTTTATTATGGATCATTTCTACAAAGACACTAAACTGTTAGTAACACAAACAGAAAATGGTTGAAATTATGTCTTAATTTCCTTGAATCATTTCAGGTTGTTCACATTTTATTGTTACAGGATAATTTTTAAATGGTCAGTATTTTCATTATTTAATATTATTTTGTCCATTTAAAAACAAAATAAATAGTTTTTAATTCTGAATGTTTTTATTCTGAATAAATAATTCTGAATTAACAAGCGTCCTGTAAATGTAGCTATTCTGTGACTTCTATGAAACGGAGCGCGCTCAGAAGGAGCCTGTGTGGGTTTGCAGAGTGGACACAGTTCAGTGACTCAACAGTGGTTCTTTATGTAAGATTTCACAAATGCATGGGGTGTCCCAAAACTGTTCTCCACCGCTGTCATGTCAAAAGTTACAGCACTGTTGTACTTTCTCTGTGAAGCCACCAACTACTTTGTTCCTAAAACCAACTGAAGTTCCTGTTTTTCATTGTGTCCTGACTCATCACAGGGGGGTAAAGAGTATTTGATGCGAGCTCACTTTGGCCTGCCCAGCGTAGAAGCTGAAGACAAGGAGGGGAAACCGCCAATCAGTGTCAAGTTTGAAATCCCGTACTTTACCACCTCAGGCATTCAGGTACGTCCCACACAAAACTACTGGAATGGAATGGAATACATTTATTGTCATTATACAAAGTACAACAAGAAAAAAAAAACTTATGACAAAATTATGACGGTTAATAAATATGACCAAATGTCCACCTTCTATTTTTTTAATCTCACCCAACATTGGTTAGGAGAGATTATTGTAATCTGTGTGTATGTGTGTCTGCAAACATATCATACTATAACTCAATGAATACTGTAGATATCACCATGAAATTACATGTTCATATACATATAGCTAATGCGCATCAGATGCAATGATCCATTTGAGTAAAGGTCAAAGGTCAAGGCCACAATTAACTAAAAGGTTCAAATCACATTATGGGTTATAATTTAAGAACAGAGGGTCACAGAACTTTCAGGTTGGTACCAAACGATGTGGAATGAAGATTTATACAATTCTCATAATTGGTGTTATCACCTATGACCAATAGATTTTGAGATCTCTGGAGGTCAAAGGTGACATGTGGCAAAATTAACTTGTGTAAAACTAGGTGCGTGTCAAACATAGACATATCACATTATAACTTAATACTGGATTCATTATCATCATATTACACACACTGATGCATATATACATATAATGAAATTATCAGTATTGCAAAAGGTCAAGGGTCAAAGTCGCATTTAGCAGAAAGGTCAAAATTACATTCGCTCTAATTCAAGAACAGATTGTATTGAAATTGAAAATTCACGACCACCTTCCCGTGCGACTGTCGAGGACAGCTGACACATCGTACCGTGTGCAGGATGCGATATTCAGCCAGAAAAGTATAAATATGTAGGGGGCGCTATTGAGTGACTTATTTGAAATGTTGTGTGAAGAACTGTGAGACTGAGAACTGAGTCAAACTTCAGCCAAACTGGGTTTCGTATGTCTGAACTACAGCCATTTTAATAAAAGTACATTTCTAGCGGGCGCTATCGTACAAAATCAGAATGTCTTTAGCTAAACGGATGTCGACCTGGGAGATAGACGTCTGTGTCAAATTTCAGCCAAATCAGTGTTCGTATGTTTGACCTTAATGTATATAGTAGTAATCTTTCCCGCAAACTTTGCAATGTCGTAGATAATTTTTGGGCCATTTAAGTAAATGTATTTTTAGGGCATTTCACTCTAATTATAGCGTATTTTAGTATATTTTTAGTGAATATTTTTTGACCAAAATTAACACTTGAAGAACAGCTGCATATGTTTTCATTTACAGGTATTTTTCAGGTGAATCACTGTGAAATAGTAAAGGGTTAAGGTTAGTGTTGGCCAGAGGGGGCAGGATGGTAGCAGTGTCAACCGTAAAAAAATAAACGATCGGAGGGAGAAACATAGCCTAGGATCTAGTCTGTCCCCAGTGGCCGCAAATGGTATTTGCTACGGGGAGACAGACTAGACAGCCTAGGATCTGAAAATCCAAAGTGGGTCGGACCAATCAAATCGCGAGGGGCGGGATTGGAGCCCGCCCTGCCTCATGACGACACAAATACGACACGTAATGTTGTAGTCGCAGAGACGTAGCAGCTAGCACACCAAAGAGAAGAAGAAGGCGTAGCTGTTAGCTAGCACACATTGCCGTAACACCAGTTGCTAGCTGCTAGACAACATGGCTCATCACCAGGAACAATATCGAATATCTGAGATGAATTAGAAATCACACCAGAAATCCGCATATTCTTCATACAAAAACGGCAACAGTCGTTTAGTGCCATTCTGTTTTCTACTGTTCTACACTCACCAAATAGCCTACTTAACTCTGTGCTACAATCCTACTACTAGCCTGGTAGCCAAACGCCGAGTAGCTAGCTAAGCTGCTGCACTCGTTTTGAGACATTCTGGTGTGTTCTTCCGGTGACGCTGTCTACGAAATCCATGTTCATGGCTCTGATTGGTTGGCTCTGACTGGTTACCCATACAATAGCGTGGCGTTGTGTAAAGAGAAAACTTGACGACAGCGGTTATCCCGCCCACAAATTCACCTAGACTTTCTAGACTGCCCCCGTAGCAAATGCAGTTTGCGGCCACTGGGGACAGTCTAGATCCTAGGCTAGGAGAAACAGGATTATTGAGCATCCTTTTGCGGTGCAGAAAATTCTTACTGTTTGAACAAACACGTAAACAACCGCTCATCAGTCTGGTCCTGGCGCTCTGCCTCCATGTTAATGACAGTCAGTGTTAGGTGCAGGTATCATAAGTTTACTACTGCTGGGACATTGACTGGCTTTTTCTATGACAGACAGAGACGAGCTAATGTTTTTCCCACCATGTGATTGAATGAAACTTGCTGACCACAAACTTACACAGATGTGCAGCGCTCCCTGTGTAATCACACTTGTCCTGTGATTATATATGTGCACCACCAGTGCACCACAGCAACATGAAATAGTTTTCCCATGTCTTAATGTGAGGAAACCATGTCAAGTTTTTTCCTTTTTTTTTTTTTCAAAGTATGTTTATTAAAGAAAATTAAACAGTGACGATGATGTCATAGAAGTATGGAAGACAATATCCGCCAGGAGAAAAAAATAGCCCCTAGAAAGTCAAAATATTGAGATAAAAAGTTTAAATTTGGACATACTCGGAGCACATGCTCAAACTGGAACCCAAATGTTGTAAAGATGTTCAATAGCACATATTCATAAATGGAGTACATTGAGAAGTACTTTAAATGTGACTTTACCACAAATTAAATAGTAGATTTTGTTGCCGTTTCACAAGCAAATCTAGTGTATGTGTAGAAGCAGAGGGAAATACAGGTTAACTGTTTCAAATACATTATTTATTGTCAGTTCGTGGTGAAACTGCAAGAAAATCTACTATTTAATTTGTGGTAAAGTCACATTTAAAGTACTCCTCAATGTACTTCATTTCTGAATCAGTGCTATTGAGCATTTGGGTTTGAGCATGTGCTCTCAGTATGTCAAAATGTACACTTTTTATCTCAATATTTTGAATTTTTATTTAATGTTGTTTTTTCTCCTGGTGGAAATGGGTTTCCATATGTGTCATCCAATTCCTTTTTTGTGTGTAACAAGGGAACAAAAAATACAAAACAGTGACAAGACAAGAGTTAATGAAACAAAACAAACAAAAAATAACCCTACAATAAAATACAACACAAGGAAAAGAAAAAAAAAACATAATATTAAACTAAACCCATCAACATTTACCCATTCCATTCTGGTTATATATACATGTTACGAAATTATCAATATTGTCAAAGGTCGCATTTAGCAGAAAGGTCAAAATCACATTATTGGCTCTAATTCAAAACCAGGTTGTCATACATTCAGACTACCAGAAGTTAGACTCTTCAATGTGTAACAGGCATCTTTTTAATGGGTAATCTATCTATCTATCTATCTATTTATCTATCTGAACTGTTCTATCTGATAAGCTCAGAAACATAGCGGTTAAATCTAAAGGTTATTCACTGTAGTTTTTCTTCATCTTTAAAGTTTAATGAAGGTTTAACGGCAGGATTCAGACGCTCTGACTTTCAGAGTTGCAGTGTTTTTGTTTTTTTCCAGCTTTTGCACATTTCCTTTGATAGTCAATAAAGCATCATTAAGTCGCACGGACATTATGCTGCCCACTCGGAAACAACAAGCTCAAACCCTACTTAATTGAAATATATGATGCATATAATTGGGGCGGTTTTGGGAGTGTAAGAATGCTTTCCCTTTTCGAAGGTTAATTTGGCAGCTGAATCATATAATCTTTTCCTTCCTTCCTTTTGTGTTTTGACCATAAATGAACAGATGCTCAAATGACATGTCATTAATTCAAACACAAACGGCAGTAGCAGTCTAAACTTTTGACTATTCAAAGTGTAGTCACCGCACGAAAGGATTAACATATGTACAAACATCTCAACTTTATTTACTGACTTTTCTGAAGTTTAACATAATGGAATTCAAAGTTTAGAATGAACCTGAAAATGCAGTTGTGAATAAGCAACAGTATTTTATTTTCCACACTATAAGACGCACTGGACTATAAGGTGCATTAAGCGAAGTCAAAATCAAGAGATAAAAAGTCAAAATGATGAGGTAAAAAAACCCAAATTATGAGGTTAAAAAGCCAAAATCATGAGATAAAAAGTCTAAATTCCCAGTCACTAAGCACAACCAGAATTAATCCATATATAAGGAACACTGTGGTTTTTGGAGAAAATGTGTCTTTTAAGTGCACCTTATATCTATTAATTAGGGCTATCAAATGATTACAATATGTAATCAGATTAACCACAGGGTTGCTTTGGATTAATATCTATTATTAATCATAACCAATCAAAACACTGTCAGTTGACTGTTCTGTCTCGAAATGAAATATATAAGAAATAAAAAAATGTGGAGGGGAGAAAAAAAAAAAAAAAATATATATATATATATATATATATATATATATATATATATATATAACATACTAAATTCACAAAAAATTTAAAAGTGACACTTAAAACAAACCCAATGGTATGAAAATGACCCACATGTTTAATGTTCAGTTAAGACACATTTACCCACTGACACCAATAAATCTAAAATCTACATTTTCTTTTAACACATATTTCATACAAAATATGTAAATGTATTTTTAAAGGGTTTAGGGGGTAGTATTTGGGGCCTTGGAACCAATCAGACCTTTTACATGTAAAATGCGACTATATTTACAAAAAAATTCAGGGTATGAAACCACTTCTGGAACAAGTTAATTTCCTCAGTAGAGGAACCACTGTATTCATATTCATATATAATGTGTGTAAGTAGAGTGTGTGAGTGAGATGGTTGTGCATATTATTTTATCCTTTCATTTGAACACTCAGAAAAAACATGTTTTCTGTGCGCCTGTGGGTGCACCCCCCCCCCCCCCCCCCCCCATGTGAGAGTCACTCTAACGAAGGCCGTTCCCATTAAAAATGTTGCGTCAGAACAGTAAGGTTTGGTCTTATTACAGGACATGAGCAGACTGGGTCTCAGACTCTTAATGCAGTCAGTAACACCCTGTGAATGTGTGAGAAGAAGAAGTCAGTACGTTTAATTAGACACATGTACATATCAAAGCATGAGAAAGTTCCTCTTAACTCCACCACTAAGTGTAGGGGTGCACGTATGTGAACTAACTACACCTTTTAGGTTTAACTAGAGACGGAGGAACCCCACACTTTGACCCAGTCCTACTAACAGCTTCACTTCTATTAACTTTTATTTAATTTAACCTCTTACCAGCCTTATTCCCTGGTCCCAGGACATAAATTATATTATTTTAATAATAATTATTTGGTTAAAATATGTGTATTTGAAGCATTCAGCAGTTGTTTATTCCCAAATTTTCCAAATGTTGCCACTTTGGAAAAATGGATAATCCCCTCAAATGTCTCTTCTGTAAAACACATGAACAGAACCATAGAAAAAATGCTGTAAAAGTGATATTTTTTTTTAAATAAAGTGGTGAAAAGTGGTGTAAAGGTCCCAGACATTGGTGTGTTTCAGTCCATACCTACCAAATGCACCCTGGGTTAAAGACTAAATAAGTTTTTCAGTCTCCATCCTTTGACTTGTGTTCAGGGTGTTTCCTTACAAACATTCTTTTCTCTGAACTTTAGTGCGTTTTGGATCCTTTTAGTATGTTTTCTCAATTTGTTAGTGCATTTTTCTTTATTTTTTAATGAATGTTAGTACGTTTTTGGCAATTTTAGTGCATTTTTAGTCAATTTATCTCTAGTTTAAGGACATTTTACTGTATTTCCAGGTTATTTTATTATACTTTTAATGCACTTTTATTTTTAGCGCATTTTTGGCCCAAGTTAAGGCAAGTGGGTGTATGTTAACATATTAGTGTTTTTCAGTCTTTAGCTTTTGACCTGTTAAATAAACAGTAGAAGTGAGTGTTTTAGTCCAAACTCCAGGGTGTTTCTTTCACAAAGAACTCGTTCTTTTATCTGAACTCCAAACACTTGAAGAACAGTTGACGTTTTCAACTGTTTCAAACTAAATGAGCTCAGAATGGTAAAGTGGTAAAGGGTTAGTTTTTAGTTTTAGGTAAATGAACTAAATGATGCTGGATGCCGTTGGCACATGTGGCCAGAGGCTGATAAACCCAGACCACACATGTAGTCTGTACTTACCAAAAAAGATACAACAAACATCCTCCTTTCCCCTTCTCATCTTACAAGCCATAATGATATTTTGCGGAGACTTGCTATTGATGGCGTTTTGCTGACTGCGTAGCCACGGTCAGGCCCGCTTGCATGTTTAGCTGCTGGGTTCAAGGAGAAGTGCTGCGCCGGCAGACTTGGCTGATCCGGCGTCTGCGCGTTTGTCGTCATGCGTCTGGTGGCGGCGGCGCTCTGACCTCACTGTTAGAGGAAGGTAATAACAAGGCTCACATCGCTTAGGTCCTACTCAAAAACCCGCCGCCACTTCTGCCCGCAAAAATCCTCCGCCCCCCCCAGAGACTGGACTGCTTTCAGCTGGGAACCAGGACAACTGGGACATGGCATGGTGTCCTGGGTCACACAGAGGGGTCACGTCAGCCTTTAAACGCCTCGCTGTCATCCTCATTCAAAAGCCCTGGTTACATGGGAGTTTAAAATGTTTGAGTTTTTTATATAGTATACTTTATTTTCTATTTAATTTATATAGTTTAACACCTTTTACCTGAGTGTAATCAGCGTAATGAACATAAAGTAGCTGTTTGTATGACCTTTCACCTGTGCAATGTATTTATATATTTAATATATTTATATATTTTTGCCAGCATTCGTTGGTTAGTTTGTCTGTTAATTAGCAAGATAACTCCAAAAATTCTCGACGGATTTTGATGAAATTTTCAGGGTATTTTGGTAATGGGGGGCTCTGGAAATGATTACATTTGGAGGGTGATTGGGGGGGGGGGGGGGGGGGTCCTACCTTGGTGGAGGTCTGTGCTTTTCTAGTTATATTTATTCTGCTGTCGTGCCCTCTGTGTTTTCATAAGAATCGTGCACTTCTTGGCAAGTTTCAGAGTTTTGCTTTGGTGTTGGGTATGGGTCCAAGGTTTCCAAAAAAATAACTGGATACAAGTTGGCACGGCCCCTAGTGGCCGGTATCCATACAATTAAAAATGGCCACTGCCAAAAAGAAAAAAAAGGTCGTACCCCACCTTATGTTTTTAGTCTGAAAGGGTTCTATAAAATGGTTTAGTGTGACCCTGAAAGGTCGAAGTCAAGGTCACATGATTTGAATCATGATCATGATGGTAAGTACTCAGCTACTGTTGTTGACTGATAGAAAACTACATGTAGGCTCCAAAATGGCATCATGACCTTTGACCTTCAGCAACTTGGAAGGTCACACCCGTAGTCACATGTTTTGAGGTGGACATGTCTTTTTCAGCGTTCTGGATCCGGAGCACCTTCACCTCCTCAACCAGGTTCAGGATGGAAATCTGCTGCTGCTTAATGACAGAAATCTCTTCGGATAGGAAATGCAGAGACTTCTTAATATCTTCGCTCTCCTCGTCTGTCCGTGCCTCTTTTGGGCCCATGTTGCTAGGTGACAAACTAGAGTCTACCCAAGCCGCCTGCTAGCTAGTTGTCAGCTAGCCTCCGAGCTCCGTTCTTTTCAGTCCGTTTCCAAAAATCAGTGTCGTTAAATCAGACAGTGGTCAGGCCGGTGTTGTCAACATATAGTCCAATATCCACAATCCAAATCAGTAGCCAACAACACAGAATTAGTTCATAAACCGAACAAAAAACACCAAAACACACAGACTCCAAACTTTTCTCCAACAGGAAGTGACACCGACTGTCTATTAAGAGGTTAAACATTTTAGTCAGAAGTGGGGTTGTTGTGCCTGGAAACACTTCTTCTTCTTTTACAAACAGGGTGTGAAAGTTATTACAGCTTTCACTTCACTTTCACACTTTAATACCAGATCTAGTGGAAAAAAAAGGCCCATCACACTATATGAGTGTTCATTCCACTGTGTAAATATGTCCATAATATTTCAGTTTTAACTCTTAATTCTATCTTTATAGAAATATTTCTACAGTAGCACATGTTTCTCTGTATCTTTCATTCTTCACTGGTTTGGTCATTTTTTTTTCTTCTGCATTTGTTGTCTTGTTTGTTGTTGTGCTGTTAACTGTGTTAACAAGTTAATTTTGCCACATGTCACCTTTGACCTCCAGAGAATTCTAAAACTATTGGTTGTAGGTGATAACACCAATTATGACTCAATGAATACTGTAAATATCACCATGAAATTACATGAACATATACATATAGGTAATGTACATCAGGTGCAATGATCCATTTGAGTAAAGGTCAAAGGTCAAGGTCACAATTACCTAAAAGGTCAAAATCACATTATTAGTTATAACTCAAGAACGGAAGGTCATAGAACTTTCAGATTGGTACCAAATGGTGCAGAATGGAGATTTATATGATTCTCATGATTTGTTTTATCACCTACAACCAAATCTCTGGAGGTCAAAGGTGACATGTGGCAAATTAACTTGTGTAATACTGTGTCAAACATAGACATATCACGCTATAACTTAATCAATCCTGGATATATTATAATATTATACACACTGACTCATATATACATATAACCAAATTATCACTGTTGCAAAAGGTCAAACGTCAAGGTCACATTTAGCAGAAAGGTCAACATCACATTATTGGCTCTAATTCAAGAACAGGTTGTCATAGAAACTGGAGATTGGCACAACATAGGGGCGAGATTAAACATTCTCTGAATACTAGTTATAATATTTTAAGAATAATAATTTCAGGACCTGCAATGTGACTATTGTGCACACGTGCGATGTTGATTGCTTAAACAGTATATTGTGCAGCTGTACTTTCAGTATAAGCAGATCTAAGGTTGTGTGAACCAGGCCTGGATCTGCTTCTCTGACTGGCATCAGCAGGTATTTTTAGAGCAGTTTCTCAAAATTCAGCTGTGTGTTAACACCGCGCTGGCGAAATATCAGTTAATGGCTTGTGAAAGTTGTATCTTGATTATGCTGATGTGCGTTTATTTTTTTTATTTTTTTGGGTCTCACAGTCTTCAAAAAATACAGTTATGTAAATTAAATGAATGCCTTGAAAGATGTTCTGTAGCTGGTTCCTCTTTCTCACAGTGACTCATACTACTGTGTCCTTGTAAACACCACTGCTCTACTATGAATTTAAAGGAGCAGTGCCGGAGTGTCAAACTTGTGTTAGTTCAGGGGCCACATGCAGCCTAATGTGTAATTCAAAGTACTCACATTCTGTACTTACAGTAAGTAGAAATACAGCTACTTGTGTGAAAAAATACTCTGGTAAAAGTAGAAGTACTGATTCAACTCTTCTACTGAAGTAAAAGTAAAATAAAGTACAACCTCTCAATTGTAACAAAGTATAAAAGTAAAAAGTAAAATTGTTTTTCGTCATGAACACAATACTTCAGAAAATAAAATCAGAAAAGTTTAAAACGTATCTAAAATAAAGCCTTTAAAAGTGAGTTGGTGTGTAGATAATGTGTTTGATCGAGTCACAGTTACTCAGTTACAGTTAATTTAGGAAAATGGGGAAAGAAAAGACACAATTGAAATAAAAAGTGAGATTTTAAAAAAAGCATCATATTAAGAGCAAAAGTCAAAATTGTGAGATAGAGGTGTTTTGAGTTGTGTGTGCGTGTATCCGTGCACAGACGTACACTCCTGGATATATTATAACACGTGAGGCTACATGCTAACAAATGCTGGTACTCACCAGTTAGCAAAACAAAGAGCCGCTTTCACAAAGTGCCGTTGAAGTGTGGATGCATTCGGTTTGGATGCTAATGCTATGCAGCCGTGGGCACACTGTTGTCTACCTTAAGCAGCATAAAACGGTCCCAAACTTCTACAATTAATTAACTAAGTATATTTTAAATAGTACAGAAACAGTCAAGATGAGATGCATCTGTTCGGTAGCGTGTTTGCGAGTTTGAAATTGGTCGCTAGTAGGAATGGGCGTTAGATCCAAAAATGTACATCCCAGTATAATTTGAGCCTTTGGCGGTATACGGTATATATCATGGCATAGTACTTTTGTAGGATACTATACATAAATAAAGTATAAACAACAGCAGAACAGTTTGTTAGTGGTCAAGTGCAGTCTTTCATATTTGTGCAGACTTTCTTCATATTCATAGCACAATACATCTCAATCACTGTAGCAGCACTTAGCAAGCTAACGTTAGCAAAATCGCTAATGAAATTGTTTGTAACTCTGAACAGTCATTTTAGTTTTTAACACCAGTCAGATACCATGACTAATACTAACTCAACTGGACACAGTAACAGACAGGTATTAAGGCTGGTGTTTAATAACTGGAGGCATATTTTTCCAATCGCCGATCAGGCTATTTTTAAGCAATATCGATACAGATTTTGATCGGCAGCCAATAGATCGGTGCAACACTAGTAACAATATCTATTCTGTTCTATAAATAAGATGAAGGTTGTGTTGTTATACCATGAGTTTTATTAATTGCATATTCAGCTCATTAAAAATGTGTCTTTGTGTCCAAATGTAATTGATGAGTCAGGTTTGGTTTGTGTTTAACCTTTTCATTCTCTCTCTCTCTCTCTCCCCCCCCCCTCCCTCCCTCCCTCCCTCCAGGTGCGTTACCTGAAGATCATTGAGAAGAGTGGTTACCAGGCCTTACCATGGGTGCGCTACATCACTCAAAATGGCGGTAGGTTCCATAGTGGACATGTAATCTAGGGATGGGACACGATTTTTGAATATTCAAATATTCGTGACTTGCTCGAATATAGAAAACTAATTTCGAATGCAGCATTACTTGTATTGCGTTTCACTTGGAAAGAAGGTCGTATTGACTCGCACTGTATGGTGGCCGACAGGAGTGAATGCACCGCATCGACAAAACGCTGCAAACACAAGAAAGATGAACTAAAAAAAAAACAAATTCAAGAGAAAAATGTTGCAATAACAGAAACAAAGCGGAGCGAGTACTACGGCATTAACGACTTCAGTTTCTTTAAGTCGACTTATCCGTCAAAGTCACAGTCGAGTCGATGGGTCAGGATGACGTCATCACATTATCAGTGGAAGAACAACATGGACACACGTCTGTCCAGCAATGAACAACTGGTATTAAAGTTCACTGCAACGTAACAATGTCCACTGACAAGACACAAAACAAAACAAAGGCTAACGTTAGCAAAGAGTTTTCTGTTAAATTTAACTGAACAACATCAGTAGGTGACCATTTGTCCGGATTTTGTCTGGACCGACGGCTCTAAAACTGGACCTGGACTGATGCGGGACAGACGCGCAGACAGTCCGGGACTGGTTTTAGAGCAGTCGGTCCAGACAAAATCCGGACAAATGGTCACGCTACATAAAGTGCAAAATGTTTAAGTCAGCAGACGCTAAGACACACAGCACACTGTCCACATCATGTTTGGAAGGAGAAAGAGTGTGTTGTCTTAATGTGTGTTGTCTGCACTGCTGCTCGCTGTAACTCAGGTTAGCTAGCAGATGCCTCTTCAGATGCAGATGAATGACGCTTGTGTTTTTGTTGGATTTTAAATTGGACTTGCATATTGTGCAGGTCATATTGTTTGTCAAACCCACCACCCTGTTTTACCTGCAGCAGTCATGTCTGATTAGTCTGTGTTTATGCGCCGAAGGAGACAAAACAATAACATGCGACTTGTTGACTCCTCCAAATTTAAGTCGACTTGTCCTACAGGTGTCAACGTCTCGACTAGTCAACCGTTCTCTTCATGCCCCAGCGTGTACGTATCTCTCTGTCACCGCAATGTCTGCACACGCCTCCACCCCCAACACGTGCACATGTTCATTTTTGTTATATATAAAATCCTGGCGTAGGTTCATGTGACTATTGTTGTTAAATCCAACATTGTAGCTGAAATCAGCTGTTTCACCCGGTTCCGCCTGGACAGTTAAATGAAATATAGCATTGGCGGCAGTTATTGCGATTTTCAAATTAAAAGCCTTAATTGTTTGATCCAGAAGTTGAGATGAATCACTCAGGGAAGATCAACATGTTGTGTGGTTTATAATATTCTTGAAAAAAATAAATAAATAAATATAAAAAAAAAAAAAAAAAAAATATATATATATATATATATATATATATATATATATATATATATTCTTGTTTATTATGTTATTATGTAAATGTTTGGTTTCCTCTTTTACCCTTTCTGTCATCGGGTGTGTGTTTGGGGGTGGAGGTGCACATCATGGGGGGTGGGTGGAAACACGTTTGATTTTTGAATAATATTCAAATAGTTTCCAGTGAATTTCGAACAGTGTTTTGGACCAAAAGTCACATCCCTCTTGCATACGTGCAGCGGATGCCTATATGTGCAGGCATTAGGCAACAGTTGGGCAATGAGGTGCAATGTGGTGGGAACGAAGCCTTTACAGAGGCAGCGCTCAGAAAAAAGGATCCACTCAACAACATGAGGCAATGTGGCAACGTCCTGCCAAATACGAGAAAGTCAAGTTTGGTAGGCGGGGGGGGGGGGTTCTTTTTTTTTTTTTTTTTTTTTTTTTTACATATCCCTGATCTTTGTACCCAGATTACCAAGGTTGCACATGTTGGGTCTTTTTGCTAATGTTACCACTAATTGCCAAACATCCTCCTCTCATTTCCTTTGTATTCCATTCATTCTGGGTGGAAACCATCAGCTGCCTCCACTTGATTTCTTTGTGATTCTCTTGTTTTTTCTCAGTACATTTGATTAAGTCTCGGTCCATTTCCTCCTCAGATTACCAGCTCCGGACCCAGTAGGCAGCAGCGCCTCCCTCAGCAGGTGGATGTTTGAGGGGGCGGAGTCCAGCCGCTAATGCGCTAACAAAGGCAGGTGTCGGTAGTCACCAGACCAGAGGACTGTCAGTATCAGCATTTATTTTATTTTAGTTTTAAATTCTGATCAATGCAAATGTTAGATAGGGCCTTTGATTATTATTATTATTAGAAAGACATGATGTAATGATGTACTGTTGTGTGGCCAACAAAAGAGGAGCAATGTTTACATCCAACACCATACACTGACATGTAAACGGTCAGTGAGTTAAAATATGGAGGACTTAAAGTGACTGAATTAAATAAATATACCGTTAAATAATTAATTAAATATCAATTCATTAAAAGTGGAATTAAATACATTCGTGTTATTAAATGTGTCATTAATTCATTAAAATATCAATTAATTTGAAGTAAAAAAAAACAACAATATATTATTATTTCACTAATTAATTAATTCATGGTCCTTGTGTTGTTTATTTAATCTGTCAATCTCGTCCAAAGTTGGTGGGCGGGGCTAAAGTGAATCAAGTGAAATCCAGTCCATTGGGAGTGTCTCTGACAGAATCCAGGAAAATAAACTTTATTGGCAACTGCTAAAAATCTAAAGTATCCAAACAAGTGTAGAGGTTAAAGGTCACCCAGTGTTTGGGAATGTGTTCATAAGTTCTGCATCAATCCTTTATCTGTTTGACTGGACTGGATGTGCAGGGAACTAGGGTTGGGTACCAAAACGGTTTCATTCAATACTGATACCAAATCGGTACTTTCAAAACGGTATCGGTTCCTTCACGGTATTTAAATCGGTACTTTAAAAAGAAAATAAAAAATGTATTGTGCGTGTGTGTCCGCAGAGACATATCATGCTATAACTCAATGAATACTGTAGATATAACCATGAAATTACATGGACATATACATATAGCTAATGTGTATCAGATGTAATGATCCATTTGAGTAAAGGTCAAAGGTCAAAGTCACAATTAACTAAAAGGTCAAAATCACATTATGGGTTATAACTCAAGAACAGAGGGTCACAGAAGTTTCAGATTGGTAGGTTTCTAATTAGCGTTATCACCTACAACCAATAGCTTTTCAGATCTCTGGAGGTCAAAGGTGACATGTAGCCAAATTAACTTGTGTAACACTGTGTCAAACATAGACATATCACACTATAACTTAATCAATACTGGATATATTATTATAATATTACACACACTGAAGCATATATACATATAACAAAATTATCAATATTGTGAAAGGTCAAAGGTCAAGGTCGCATTTAGCAGAAAGGTCAACATCACATTATTGGCTCTACTTCAAGAACAGGTTGTCATAGAAAGATTGGCACAAAATAGGGATGAGATTAGACATTCTCTGAATACTAGTTTAATAGTGTATTTATTTCATTTTGTCACTTTTAGTCCTCCATATTAAATGGGTTAAAACAAAAACATGTTACAATTCTCTAAAGTTACTGTAAGCGCTCCACACACTTGCCCGTTAATCTGAATCCACCTATTTTTTTATTTTATATGAAGCTGCTTTATTTTGCCACCGCTTCTATTGGCTGATTATCTGTATATATTTGTTACATGTAATGAACTTGAACTCAGTGTTAGATCTATCTCATATCTGCCATTATTGAATGTTTTTTTTTTCTTTTAATAAAACCATGACAGCTCTAAGTACATCTATTCACACCTATTTTTAACCCCCTGTATTCTGTCCTACAAAATAAAAAAAGACAGTAACTGCATTTTTTGTTCAAAATGAGTTATTGTTTTTTTTCCAACATTCAAATCATTCTTCGTCATGTAATAAAAGATCTCATCTCAAATGTCTGTCGTTTTTGGAGAAAACTGGTGAGTGTTGGTACAGTAACTGTTAAAGTACTCGTAAAACAAAAGAAAAAGACAGTAAAGACCAATGTCCATTTAGGACCCTGCCCCAATAGTTTACAGTCAATCACTGTATTAGACTGAAATGACTTTATAAGGTGAACTGTCAATGAATGGTTTTATGAAGGTTTTTCATATATAAAGCTCATTAAGTCAAGTCAAAATCATTACATAAAAAGTAAATTATGTATATATCAGACACACTGTGTTTTATAGCCACGGTTCTCAAACTGGGGTCCGCGGATCCCTAGGGGGACATGGCGCATGTCCAGGGGGTACGCGAAATTATTCACGGTTTTGTTTTTTTTGCTGTTTTATTTTGAAATGCGGAAGTTTTATTTTGTAGCGAGCGGGCGGAAGTAACAGCGCTGTTTGACGCCAGCTTGACTAAATTGAGACGGAGCGAGTCACAGGCTATTTTTAGCCACCCTGCAGCGAACATGGATCGATTTTTGTGTCCGCCAAGTTCCTCAAGAAGTGGTAAAAGAAATGACAATGAAAATGACAATGACAAAAACAAACGCCCTAACCCTAAAAAGAGAAAGTACATTGATAGTTATATTGAGTTTGACAAGATCATCCCTCTCATTAAGTCTCTGTCTGTCTGTCTGTCTGTCTGTCTGTCTGTCTGTCTGTCTGTCACACACACACACACACAGTTTTGTGTGTCTTTTGTTCCGTTTATTATTTTAAAATTATTTAAAATTGTTGTTTCTGAAGTGTTCATTTATATTATAATACCTGAAAATGTGGCTGGTTTGCACAAAAGCACTATTAAAAAAGGTTATCATTGTTTCATAATAATCATTGTTGAAGTGGTTTTTTATCATTTTCAGTATTGCGACGATGAGGGGGGACATGGAAAAATGTCACCCCTCCAAGGGGGACCTGGGCCAAAAAAGTTTGAGAACCCCTGATTCATAGAACTAGTTAATGTACAGTAACAATAACTGCCTCATGTCCAATAATCTACCTACAACTACTGTGGCTGAACAACAACAACTTTAAGGTTATTTTTCTCACTTTTTTTTAGTCTGTGCAGTTACTTTTTACTTTGTAGGACAGAATAATACAACATCGTGGCGTAACATTTTCGTCTGCTGCAGGCGTTTCAGAAGCAGAAGAAGAAGCTGTCAAAGTTAAGTCGGGCTTTGTAAGGTTTATATGTTAATGCATCGGAAATAAAGACACTGTCAAAGGAGCGATGATACGACATGACCTGGTTTTGGGGGATTTTTTTTGTCGACGTGTTAAAAAAAAAACAACAACATAAAAACAGATTTTAAGAACGGTTTCTTTTCCTGTTGCTGTCGGCGTAAGTTAATGCTGTGAATGCACGTCCAACATCAGTATGACAACTTAAAGCTTCCCTTCATCATCTTCAAGTGTTTAAAAACATGTAGGAATTTCAACTGGATTATGTGACCTTGGAGGGGAAAGAAGTTGACATATAAAGCACTTACACAGACATCTGTCAGCCTTTAACATTTACACAGCTGCACAACACTCCCAGATTAGACTTTCTGATTAAAAATTAAATAAACACTTCACATTTTGACAATGTCTGTCCTTGGAAGTCAATTACCGTATTTTCTGGACTATAAGTTGTATTTTTGGGGGGGAAAATTTATTTAATAAAATCCAACACTAATAACAGACATTTAATTTTGAAAGGCAATTTAAAATAAAAATAGATAGTAGTGAGACTTTTCATATTTTAGGCGCATTGGACGCATTAAGTGAAGTCAAAATCGAGATAAAAAGTAAAAAAGACATAAAAATAAATAGAACAGGCTGAATAAGTATGTATCATTCATTCGTTTTTCAAAATAAAACCAAAAATAATATGATGAAAAAACAACCTGTTTCTTCATTATTTGTTTCCAAAATGAAAATGTGGATAGTTTTTTACAGTTTTCCATTTTGTGTTTAAATGAATAATAGGAAAAAAAAAAAAACGATAATGGACGTTTCCTATTTGAAGCCAATAGAGTAAACCTAAAATTAATCTTAACCCAAAGAAACGTTTCCTCTGTGGTCGTATCTTCAGGTCTTAGGGTGACCCCCCCTTAGTTTCCCCAAATAGGTTTGCATCTTTGTCACTGTGGGTCAAAGGTCATTTCCGGTTTATTCAACTTGGTTCAGGTCAAAATTGAATCAATTTTTAGATATTTTAGATATAAAGAGCATTAAGTCAAGTTAAAATCATGATAAAAAAAATCTAAATCATTAGATAAAAAAACCAAAATTAGATAAAAAGTCAAAATTCCAAGTCACTAAACACAACCAGAATGAATTGATATATAATATAATATCATAATTTAACTTTTTACACTCTGAAATATAGAGAAAATGTTGGAGTTGACATTATTTATGTATTATATTATTACTATTTGACTAGTTTTTTGCTTCACTTCAGGTCAAATTTAGCTGCATGGGAACTAACAGGAGTTTGATCCAGTCTGTCGCATCAGTACCACGTGGTTGGTTGTTGTACTTGGAGCTGTCCGCTGGTGTTTGTTAAAGAACAGGTTAATATTAAGTCTGAACATGGCCTTAACATTTCAAACACAGTTGTGTGTTTGTATTGAACATATGTGAACAGAACCAAACTCTGCCGTGACGCTCGTAGATGTGATTTGGATTTTCCTCTTGGCACAGACGTGTAAACAACACAGCCATTCTTTAGGGTCCCTCCACCCGACACCTGTCTGTCTGTCCCACCCCCACCCCCACCTCTTCCAGTCTGTAACCGTACTATTTTAAATCATTAAATTTGTATTTAGAAAAAAAACCCACTCCGGTCGTCTTTTTGGGTCACTGCAATGTGTGATGTCATCGC
The DNA here is from genome assembly GCA_020466265.1 of Siphamia tubifer. NCBI lineage: Eukaryota > Metazoa > Chordata > Actinopteri > Kurtiformes > Apogonidae > Siphamia > Siphamia tubifer. The sequence continues at coordinate 1,761,833 of CM035799.1, read as the reverse complement.
ATGATGATGGCGTCACCTGTCTGAGTGGAGGGAAACCAGCCCAGGAGGTCACGGGGGGGGGGGGGGGGGGGGGGGGGGCTCATTTACGGTTTGCTTCAGGAATTTGCTTCAGATAAAAATTGGATCAATCAATCATTTGTCAATGAACGGTGTATTTTTGAGACTTCATATGTAAGGCGCATTAAGTGAAGTCAAAATCTTGCGATAAAAATTCTAAATTATGACAAAAAGCCAAAATTCTGAGATAAAAGATATAAATCATGGGATTAAAAAGTGACAATTATGAGATAAATATTCAAAATTATAAGATAAAAAGCTGTAATTATGAGCTACCAAAATAGTAACAGGTACCATGGGACCAGTACGCTTTTGTCATAATGGAAACGCTAAAATAAGCATACTGAACTGAACTGAACTGTACCGTACTGAACTGAACTGAACCGTACTGAACTGAACTGAACCGTACTGAACTGAACTGAACTGAACTGAACTGTACTGAACTGTACTGAACTGTACCGTACTGAACTGAACTGAACTGAACTGAACTGTACTGAACTGAACTGAACTGTACCGTACTGAACTGAACTGAACTGTACTGAACTGAACTGAACTGTACTGAACTGAACTGTACCGTACTGAACTGAACTGTACCGTACTGAACTGTACTGAACTGAACTGTACCGTACTGAACTGAACTGAACTGAACTGTACTGTACTGTACTGAACTGAACTGAACTGAACTGAACCGTACTGAACTGTACTGAACTGTACCGTACTGAACTGTACTGAACTGTACCGTACTGAACTGAACTGAACCGTACTGAACTGAACTGTACCGTACTGAACTGTACTGAACTGTACCGTACTGAACTGAACTGAACCGTACTGAACTGAACTGTACCGTACTGAACTGTACTGAACTGTACCGTACTGAACTGAACTGAACTGAACTGTACTGTACTGTACTGAACTGAACTGAACTGAACCGTACTGAACTGTACTGAACTGTACCGTACTGAACTGAACTGAACCGTACTGAACTGAACTGTACCGTACTGAACTGTACTGAACTGTACCGTACTGAACTGAACTGAACCGTACTGAACTGAACTGTACCGTACTGAACTGTACTGAACTGTACCGTACTGAACTGAACTGAACCATACTGAACTGAACTGTACCGTACTGAACTGTACCGTACTGAACTGAACTGTACTGAACTGAACTGAAGTGAACTGAACTGAACTGTACCGTACTGAACTGAACTGTACCGTACTGAACTGAACTGTACCGTACTGAACTGAACTGTACCGTACTGAACTGAACTGTACCGTACTGAACTGAACCGTACTGAACTGAACTGTACCGTACTGAACTGAACTGTACCGTACTGAACTGAACTGTACTGAACTGAACTGTACTGAACTGAACTGTACTGAACTGAACTGTACCGTACTGAACTGAACTGTACTGAACTGAACTGAACTGAAGTGAACTGAACTGAACTGTACCGTACTGAACTGAACCGTACTGAACTGAACTGTACCGTACTGAACTGAACTGTACTGAACTGAACTGAACTGAACTGAACCGTACTGAACTGAACTGAACCGTACTGAACTGAACTGTACCGTACTGAACTGAACTGTACCGTACTGAACTGAACCGTACTGAACTGAACTGTACCGTACTGAACTGAACTGTACCGTACTGAACTGAACTGTACTGAACTGAACTGTACTGAACTGAACTGTACCGTACTGTACTGAACTGAACCGTACTGAACTGAACTGTACCGTACTGAACTGAACTGTACCGTACTGAACTGAACTGTACTGAACTGAACTGTACCGTACTGAACTGAACCGTACTGAACTGAACTGTACCGTACTGAACTGAACCGTACTGAACTGAACTGTACCGTACTGAACTGAACTGTACCGTACTGAACTGAACTGTACTGAACTGAACTGTACTGAACTGAACTGTACCGTACTGTACTGAACTGAACTGAACTGTACCGTACTGAACTGAACTGAACTGAACTGAACTGAACCGTACTGAACTGAACTGAACCATACTGAACTGAACTGTACCGTACTGAACTGAACTGTACCGTACTGAACTGAACCGTACTGAACTGAACTGTACCGTACTGAACTGAACTGTACCGTACTGAACTGAACTGTACTGAACTGAACTGTACTGAACTGAACTGTACCGTACTGTACTGAACTGAACCGTACTGAACTGAACTGTACTGAACTGAACTGTACCGTACTGAACTGAACCGTACTGAACTGAACTGTACCGTACTGAACTGAACCGTACTGAACTGAACTGTACCGTACTGAACTGAACTGTACCGTACTGAACTGAACTGTACTGAACTGAACTGTACTGAACTGAACTGTACCGTACTGTACTGAACTGAACCGTACTGAACTGAACTGTACCGTACTGAACTGAACTGTACCGTACTGAACTGAACTGTACTGAACTGAACTGTACCGTACTGAACTGTACTGAACTGTACTGAACTGAACTGTACTGAACTGAACCGTACTGAACTGAACTGTACCGTACTGAACTGTACTGAACTGTACCGTACTGAACTGAACTGAACTGAACTGAACTGTACTGTACTGTACTGAACTGAACTGAACTGAACTGAACCGTACTGAACTGTACTGAACTGTACCGTACTGAACTGAACTGAACCGTACTGAACTGAACTGTACCGTACTGAACTGTACTGAACTGTACCGTACTGAACTGAACTGAACCGTACTGAACTGAACTGTACCGTACTGAACTGTACTGAACTGTACCGTACTGAACTGAACTGAACCATACTGAACTGAACTGTACCGTACTGAACTGTACCGTACTGAACTGAACTGTACTGAACTGAACTGAACTGAAGTGAACTGAACTGAACTGTACCGTACTGAACTGAACTGTACCGTACTGAACTGAACTGTACCGTACTGAAGTGAACTGAACTGAACTGTACCGTACTGAACTGAACTGTACTGAACTGAACTGAACTGAACTGAACCGTACTGAACTGAACTGAACCATACTGAACTGAACTGTACCGTACTGAACTGAACTGTACCGTACTGAACTGAACCGTACTGAACTGAACTGTACCGTACTGAACTGAACTGTACCGTACTGAACTGAACTGTACTGAACTGAACTGTACTGAACTGAACTGTACCGTACTGTACTGAACTGAACCGTACTGAACTGAACTGTACCGTACTGAACTGAACTGTACCGTACTGAACTGAACTGTACTGAACTGAACTGTACCGTACTGAACTGAACCGTACTGAACTGAACTGTACCGTACTGAACTGAACCGTACTGAACTGAACTGTACCGTACTGAACTGAACTGTACCGTACTGTACTGAACTGAACTGTACTGAACTGAACTGTACCGTACTGAACTGAACCGTACCGTACTGAACTGAACCGTACTGAACTGAACTGTACCGTACTGAACTGAACTGTACCGTACTGAACTGAACTGTACTGAACTGAACTGTACTGAACTGAACTGTACCGTACTGTACTGAACTGAACCGTACTGAACTGAACTGTACCGTACTGAACTGAACTGTACCGTACTGAACTGAACTGTACTGAACTGAACTGTACCGTACTGAACTGAACCGTACTGAACTGAACTGTACCGTACTGAACTGAACCGTACTGAACTGAACTGTACCGTACTGAACTGAACTGTACCGTACTGAACTGAACTGTACTGAACTGAACTGTACTGAACTGAACTGTACCGTACTGTACTGAACTGAACTGTACCGTACTGAACTGAACTGTACTGAACTGAACTGAACTGAACCGTACTGAACTGAACTGAACCGTACTGAACTGAACTGTACCGTACTGAACTGAACTGTACCGTACTGAACTGAACTGTACTGAACTGAACTGTACCGTACTGTACTGAACTGAACCGTACTGAACTGAACTGTACCGTACTGAACTGAACTGTACCGTACTGAACTGAACTGTACTGAACTGAACTGTACCGTACTGAACTGAACCGTACTGAACTGAACTGTACCGTACTGAACTGAACCGTACTGAACTGAACTGTACCGTACTGAACTGAACTGTACCGTACTGAACTGAACTGTACTGAACTGAACTGTACTGAACTGAACTGTACCGTACTGTACTGAACTGAACCGTACTGAACTGAACTGTACCGTACTGAACTGAACTGTACCGTACTGAACTGAACTGTACTGAACTGAACTGTACCGTACTGAACTGTACTGAACTGTACTGAACTGAACTGTACCGTACTGAACTGAACTGTACTGAACTGAACTGTACTGAACTGAACTGTACCGTACTGAACTGTACTGAACTGTACTGAACTGAACTGAACTGTACTGAACTGAACTGTACCGTACTGAACTGAACTGTACTGAACTGAACTGTACTGAACTGAACTGTACCGTACTGAACTGAACTGTACTGAACTGAACTGTACCGTACTGAACTGAACTGTACTGAACTGAACTGTACCGTACTGAACTGAACTGTACTGAACTGAACTGTACCGTACTGAACTGAACTGTACTGAACTGAACTGTACCGTACTGAACTGAACTGTACTGAACTGAACTGTACCGTACTGAACTGAACTGTACTAAACTGAACTGTACCGTACTGAACTGAACTGTACCGTACTGAACTGAACTGTACTGAACTGAACTGTACTGAACTCCAGAGTAGAAACGGGGCTCATGTCAGGGTTCAGTGTCCACTGAACCACCAACCCTTCAGTCATTGGACGACCTGTTCTTTTAACTGAGCCACAGCCGCCCCGCATATATACATATAACGAAATGATCAATATTTCAAAAGGTCAAAGGTCAAGGACGCATTTAACAGAAATGTCAAAATCACATAATTGTCTGTAATTCAAGAACGTGTGAGTTCAGTCATTCTGTGAACACTTGTCGATAGTAACTGGACGTAGATGTGACTGTGGCTTCATCTGAGGACGAAGAGGTTCAGAAAAATAAGTGGAAGTTCCGTTAGTGGACTTTCAGAAGTGTCCTTTCAGGCTGGCGCTGGTCCTCTATGGCTGTTTCCACAGCGTCCTGTAGGTCTGTTGAACAGTACCGGTCTGAAGACTCCAGGTCCATGATGTCATGAGCAGTTCAGCGCCAGCGCTCCGTAAACACGCAGCAGACTGAGGAAGGATGTGACTCAAACTGTGGTCGACGCTCTCAGACATTCTAGAGTAAGTCAGGACCGAGCGGCACAGACCCACTATTGTTCTGCCAGAGCAGCCTGGTCCTGCATGAGCTCACTGCTGGACCTGAACACCAACCGCTGGAGTCCGACAGGTGCTGTAGCTAATGTCACCAGGACCTGAAGGTGCTGTAGCTAACGTCACCAGGACCTGAAGGTGCTGTAGCTAACGTCACCAGGACCTGAAGGTGCTGTAGCTAATGTTACCAGGACCTGAAGGTGCTGTAGCTAACGTCACCAGGACCTGAAGGTGCTGTAGCTAACGTCACCAGGACCTGAAGGTGCTGTAGCTAACGTCACCAGGACCTGAAGGTGCTGTAGCTAATGTTACCAGGACCTGAAGGTGCTGTAGCTAACGTCACCAGGACCTGAAGGTGCTGTAGCTAACGTCACCAGGACCTGAAGTTGCTGTAGCTAACGTCACCAGGACCTGAAGGTGTTGAAGCTAACGTCACCAGGACCTGAAGGTGCTGTAGCTAACGTTATCAGGACCTGAAGGACCAGACTGGTTCTCAGTACTTGTGGTTCCAGTGGTGGTTTTTAATTTCTTCATCTGTTTTTCTGTGAATAGAAACTTGTTTTTTCTAGAAAGTGTTCATCAATTGCAGGGATTTAAATCAGGTGAAGGGCCGGGCCAACTGATGCCACCAGGCAATGAGATCAAATGACCAGGGAACACGTCCCCCAAACTCCCCACCGCACATCGACAAGTGTTCTGTTGTCCCATCCTATTGAAACCAAACATGTCCATATCATGGAGCATATTCAATTTTGGCATTGAATATGTTCCACAAATGACATTATATGAACAAAATGACAAATGTACCTTTCAAAAATAAAAACACTTTTTGTTTCTACATTTGCCTTTCATTAAACGTACTAATGTGTCAGATGATTTAGTCTGACCCTGAACATATACTCTTTTATCAGTACAGATGTATATTTAAATATTAAGTTAACTGTTGGACGTTAGTTTCATCCATTCAGAGTGTGTCAGGGGTTAAAGGGTTAATGTGTTGTAAATAACACATTTTATTATAACAGATTAATTAAGACTTTAGAGCTGAATGTTCCAGATAACTTCCTAAATAATAAAAACCAGTGTGTTTGTTGAAGGTGGTGCAGATAAAAAAAACTCCATGCATACCATCATACATGACATGTTTGTGTGTTTGTGTGTACTGTTGTGATGTTATCTGGGTGTGCATGTGTGGGACACCACTGATAAAACCTATTGTCTCGTCTCCATCAGTCTATGTTCATCAGTTTTCTATTCTCACACTAACACTTTTTTGACAGGATTATGTTTATAAACACATTCAGCACATACTTCCTCATCAGGGCCGTTCATAGGATTTCTTGAGGCTCCGAGCAAGAAACCCCTGAGGCCCCCCGATCACCTGGTTTCGCTGTCCTGAAGCCCCGCCCCTCTTTGTAATATCCAGGAGTGTAAAGCCAGTGGTTCTTAAATAGGGGTTTGCGTACCCCCGAAGACTTTAGCTCATGATTTTGACTTTTTATTTCATAATTTTGGCTTGAATAAGATGAAATATCTGAAGAGAAGTACGTGTCATTTTACAAATATTCTGCCAGTTACTAAATGTTTAGTGTAGTTGTAATGTAAACGTCAGTTGTTCTGCACATGTGCGAATGACGAACTAATAGACGGAGGCAGAAAATGCTTCAAATTACACTTGTTTTTATTAAGACGTGAGTTTTGAGAGAAACATAAAAAACCTGATCATTAAATAATTCATTATTAAATACTGGTCCAGTCTTTTTCAGATCATATTGGTCTGAATATGGAACTGAACTGAATCTCCCAGTGTTTGTACCACTGTGCTCATGGACAGAGGTTCCACATGTTAAAGTATTGGTTAATTATTAACTAGTCTCGTGCTATGTTAACATTTTATTATTGAAGAGCCTTTTTATAGAACATTTCTATGTGGAACAAACACTTTCTTGTGTTCTATCACTGACATGTTATTTATGACCCCCCACCAGTAAACCAGGCATAAGTGTGTGTAAATCCAAACAGAGTTATGTGTGTATCTTGGTAGAGTGGAAACTAAGGTTTAAGATGGTGAAAAAATGATGTTTCTATCACAAGTAGAACCAAAGTTATGGTCATTTTAATATCCACATTTGGACATATTTTACAATTTGCATATTTTTAGATATTGTCCGTTAAAGTTTTGGACTGTTTTGGGGTAGGAAGTCCTTAGCAACACATAATAATTTGTATCCGATTGACACAAATTGTTGACAGATGTTAAAGGACACTCTGATGGACATGTCACAGAAGTTTTATATATTATAATAATAGGACAGAAGTGTGACGTATTATAATCATTTGGCTTACACCATTGGACAGAACATTCAATATAAGCTTTTACCTCGTACCAAACACTTGGGTGTTTACCCACGGAACGGAGATCGTTTTGTTCGGTGAAAAGAGGTGGAAGTCGTCTTTGTCTTTGCTCAGCAATACCTGAACTTTTGTCGCCGCTTAAATAATTGACTCAATAAACACCTTTATTGATTGGATTTCAATGTAATGACCACAGGAAGTGAACATAGAGGTGTTAAGGTACCGTTTTTTGATAAGGTGTAAACACTAATAACAAATCACCTTCCAGCCTAAATTTGGCTGTAGCTCTGAACGGCTCAGCGCGACTTATGCCTGGTTTGGTGGTGAGCAGTCACATTTATAAAGTTACTCTAGTTTGATTTGATCTACATACTATTTTTTTTTATGGTTATATTGTCGTTAAATGTCATAAATGTGACAAGTTCTGTCCTGTCATCCTAACATGGCTTTACATGAATTAATTACTTAATTTATCATATTTAGAGACTATTAACACTGACAGTTTTATGACTTTTTTTTGTTACGTAAGCAGAAGTTCCTATTAAGGCTGAATGAGTCTTTATGATCCATTTATTGAACAAAAGATATTTAGTCTGAGTTCATACAAAACTTCACCAGTAGTTTTTATTTTTACTTTTACCTTTGCCACCTTTGTCTGTCAGCAGGATTACACTAAATGTTCTGAACGAATTTTAATGAAACTTTCAGGAATGATAGATAATGGCTGAAGAAAGAACCCATTAGATTTTGAGTGATGGAGGTCAAAGGTCAAGGTCAGAGTAAAGGTCAACAGTTAAAACACATCAGTGGTAATATCTCAGGATTCAGGCCAGAGGTGGAAAATAACTCAGTAAAAGTACTTCATTCCTGTACTTAGGTAGAGGTTTTTTTTAAGTATCTGTACTTTACTTCAGTATTTATTTTTCTGGAAAAATTTTACTTTTACTCCCTACATTTTTATATCAATATATGTACTTTAAACTCTTTATATTTATATAAATATCTGTACTTTAGAACAGAACAATAAATACATGAATAATTAATTAATTAATTCAAACAAGCATATTCACTATAACCACTGCCAACACAACAACACTGTCTTTTTACCATGTGTTTTAATTGTATTTTTATTGTTTTATTTTAACTGTATTGTTTTTGTATTGTTGATTTTGTCTGTAAGGCGACCTTGAGTGTCCTGAAAGGCGCCTAACAAATAAAATATATTATATTATTATTATTATTATAATTATATAACTTCAATTGTTATATGTCAAAAGTTTTATTAAGTGTTTTTTTTGGGGTATTTTAATAATGAATATTCAAAATATTTAAGAAAAGATCATGTCCACGCGTCGTTATTGTCATTACTGAGTTCATGGTCAAATAATTATTGGCTCTAAGAGATTGGCAAAAATAGGGGCGATGTTAGCTTATTTATATTTTTTATTTAATATAGAAGTTTGTGAATGGGTGAATGGGAGTGTTGGAAATGATGGGTGACTGGACATTTTGCTTTTGGTGGTTAAACCTTTGGCAGTGGGAGGTGCCTGCATGGGCTTATAATGATTTTTAAAAACTCTTCTACAGTCGAATAAAACTATTGGAAACCACACGTCTGTCTGAAAAATAATTAGTCGTGACCCACTTTGAACTTCCACTTTGTCCCAGATCAGATATATCAAACATCATGATAAACAAGGTGGGTGCAACAAATGCCTTACCTTTGTCTCAGTCAGCGGTTTTGTTGTCATGGCAACGTTACACAATTACACAGAGATTTTATGGCAGATAATTCTCGTCAATGGAAAATAACTCCCGGTTACTCAACAGTATGATGAAGCAACAACTGGTGCGATAGCGTCCATAGGTGCGCCAACGAGGAACCCTAGCTGTGTTTACCTCCACATGGAATCCCGTCGCCTAGCAACCAGGGGAATCCTCTGCCACGGCCTTAGGACTGTGATCCGGCCGTGACGTCAAAAGCCAGGTCGTTCCTCTGCCAGGCACGCACGGTGACCCTGTAATCATCTGTGTGTGAAATACAAACAGCTGATGAGTCACTTTCAGACAGTAACTGTAGAAAAGGTATTTGACTGGAGGTGAAGCTGGGACGACTTCCACCCACCCCCCACAAAAAAAACCTGAAATAGTTGTGACGCTGGTTTGAACAAACACTGGGAGCTCAGTGGGTGGTCTAGACCCGCTGCTTCTGTTACAGGGCATTCCTCCAGTCTGGGTACATTTAGTTTAAACCAGGGGTCTTCAAGTCATTTTCTTAATTTTCCACATTCAGCCTAATTTGATCTGTAATGGTCTGGACCAGTAAAATGAAAACATAACTTTAATATACAGAAATAATGACAACTCTGATTTATTTGGGATTGTTTTAGTGCAAAAAACAAACATTAAATTATGAAAATACTTTTAGAAACTATCCAAATGCAAAAAAAAAGGGAAAAATAATGTTTATTTCAATAATATTGTGCCTCAGTTTCAGTTTTATTATGGATCAGTTCTACAAAGACACTAAACACTTAGTAACAGAAGCAGAAAATGGTTCAAATTATGTCTAATTTTCTTTAGACTTTTCAGGTTGTTCACATTTTATTGTTACAGTATAATTTAAAAATGTCAATATTTTCATAATTTAATATTTTTTTTAACCATTTATTGGTCACACTACAAAATCACACTATTTTTTTTTTTGCTTTTTCCACCTGACAGGGACTATTATAACATACAACTTTTTTATTTTTACTAATATTATTATTATTATTATTAGATTATGATGATATTATTATTATTATTAATATTATTATTATTATTATTATTATTATTGGCCCTAAATTTAACTAAAGTATTAAAACTTAAACATTACTTCATTACCAATATCACCAACACAATTTGTTGTTTCAAATTAGATGAATAATATGTATTGTATCATTAGTGATTAGAATTAGCATTTCATGACCCTTTACTATCACCTGTATCCATTTAGAATAAAAAGTACAGATATTTATATAAGTGTAAAGAGTATAAAATACAGATATTTATATAAATGTAAAGAGTATAAAGTACATATATTTATATAAGTGTAAACAGTATAAAGTACAGATATTTATACAAAAATGTAGGGTGTAAAAGTAAAAAGTTACTTTACATCTCTGTTCAAAAGTTATGTTAACATGAAAGACTTTACGTGGATACGGCAGCGTACGCTAGACCATTCCATCCCTGACGCGCCACATTTCAGGATTATAAATATGGAGTCATTTAATATTTAATCTGTAATTCTGCTCTTCATCCCATGGGCCACATTAGAACCATTGGTGGGCCAGATTTGGCCCCTGGGCCACATGTTTGAAACCCCTGGTTTTTGAAAGTGTTAAAACGCTGGTGTCACCGTTGAGCCAGTGCAGTAGGTAAGCAGCTCCTCAGTAGAACTTCTGCTGAGTCACTGGGTCAAAGTTCAACATCTGACACCACTGCTATATTTACTTCCTGTACTTTGCTTGGCTGTTGCCTTGGAAACCAACTTATCAGCAGTGGAAGTCTTAACAGATCAGCTACTGGAGCACTCATGTCAACACATTTTATTTTATTCTACATGTGCTGTCATTAACTGGTTAATGAGTTACTAGTTAATGTTTGCTTCTTAGGTTGGTTTATGTTACAACTCTTAGTTATTTCACATTTGGACCTGATTTAATTATATGTAAAGGTTTAAGGTTAGACAAACAAAAGTCACCAACGAATTATAAACCAAATAAGATTTTATTACAATAAATGAATATAAACATTTTGATTGTGTCTGTGTGTGTCTGTCTGTCTGTCTGTCTGTCTGTGAGTGTGTGTGTGTGTGTGTGTCTGTCTGTCTGTCTGTCTGTCTGTCTGTCTGTCTGTCTGTCTGTCTGTCTGTCTGTCTGTCTGTCTGTCTGTCTGTCTGTCTGTCTGTCTGTCTGTCTGTCTGTCTGTCTGTCTGTCTGTCTGTCTGTGTGTGTGTCTGTCTGTCTGTCTGTCTGTCTGTCTGTCTGTCTGTGTGTGTGTGTGTGTGTGTCTGTCTGTCTGTCTGTCTGTGTGTGTGTGTGTGTGTCTGTGTGTGTGTGTGTGTGTGTGTCTGTGTTTGTGTGTGTGTGTGTGTGTGTGTGTCTGTGTGTGTGTGTCTGTCTGTGTGTGTGTGTGTGTGTGTGTGTGTGTGTGTCTATGTGTGTGTGTGTGTGTCTGTGTGTGTGTGTCTGTGTGTGTGTGTGTGTGTGTGTGTGTGTGTGTCCACACAGACATATCATGCTATAACTCAATGAATACTGTAAATATCAGCATTCAATTACATGGACATACTGTATACATATAGCTAATGTACATCAGATGCAATGATCCATTTGAATAAAGGTCAAAGGTCAAGGTCACAATTAACTAAAAAGTCAACATCACATTATTGATTATAACTCCAGAACAGAGGGTCACAGAACTTTCAGATTGGTACCAAATGATGCAGAATGAATGTTTATACAATTCTCAAACTTGTTGTTATCACCTACGACCAATAGTTTTTCAGATCTCTGGAGGTTAAAGGTGACAAGTCGCAAAATTAACTTGTATAACACTGTGTGTGTCAAACATAGACATATTACGCTATGACTTAATCAATACTGGATATATTATCATAATATTACACACACTGAAGCATATATACTGCAAATAAATTACATGAAATTATCAATATTATAAAAGGTCAAAATTATGAGATTAAAAAGTAAAAATTATAAGATAAAAAGTCCCTAGAAAGTCCTTTAAAGGTCCTTGAATCTGATGTTAACCAAGGTGTGGGAACCCTTCAGATGCTAGCGGTGCTAGCACTGGAGGCTAGCACTGGTGGCTAGCACTGGTGGCTAACTCCTCGGCCTCTCCTTAAACCACTTCTGCCGTTTGGTTTCACTGAACTGGACGTGTTGGTTGACTTTGTGGTGTTCATGTTCATGAGTGTTAGGATATTTTTACTGCAGTTATTGGACTATTATGGGATATTTTTACTGTACTTATTGGACACATATGACTATAAATTACAATAACAGACCGACCTCTAAGTCTGTGCTTCAGTTTATTCGCTCAGTAAAATTATATTTATATACATTAACCAGACTGGGTCGACTGGGGGCTGCGGTCGCTGCTCCTGGGGCCACTGAATATTTTGGATGGGTGGGGGATGGAGGGTGCAGCGAGCCTGATCTGAGCCGATCCCTGCTCGAGTCGGACTGACTCAGCGGCGCTTGGACCCACATGGCTCATTACAGTACGTATTCATTATTCATCATCAGCCCAAAGAAAGTGATTACTGGTGCGAATGAAAAGAAGAAGCATCTGCGTTATTAATAGAAGTGAAACAGATGATTAAAAAAAGGAGGAGGCAATAATTTTGACAATTTATCTAATAATTTTGTCTTTGTCTTAATTAATACTGTAGATATCACCATGAAATTACATGGACATATACATATAGCTAATGTACATCAGATGCAATGATTCATTTGAGTAAAGACTTAAAAGATCAAAAATCACATTATGGGTTATAACTCCAGAACAGAGGGTCACAGAACTTTCAGATTGGTACCAAAAGATGCAGAATGAAGATTGATACTATTCTCATAATTGGTGTTTTCACCTAAAACCAATAGTTTTTGAGATCTCTGGAGGTCAAAGGTGACACGTCGCAAAATAAACTTGTGTAACACGGTTTGTGTCAAACATAGACATATCTATAACTTAATCAATACTGGATATATTATCATTATATTACACACACTGACACATATATACATATAACCAAATTATCAATATTATATTATTATATTATATTATAAAATCACATTATTGGCTCTAATTCAAGAACAGGTTGTCATAGAAACTGGAGATTGGAACAAAATAGGGGCGGGGTTAGACATTCTCTAAATACTAGTTGTAAAGAAGAATGTGTTCTTAATGACTTTCCTGGATAAATAAAGGTTAAATAAATAAATAAATTGTGTTGGAAAAACATTCAAAAGTGAATTTTTATAAAATATGTCCCCTTTAAGATCCACTTCCAGCTGGTATCCATGAAAGCAAAACCTGCATGACAACATTTGGCATATTTTAAGGTAATTGACTCCATCATCATCATCATCATCTTCATCCTCTGCTTTCTATTTGCTCACAGTGCTTCACCAAACACAGCTGCAGAAGTTGTGTGAGTCACTCATAGATCTGTCTGTTGGGACAAACGTCTTCTAATAGAAGCAGAAACTCTAACCTCAGACACGACTAAAATATATGTATTACAGACTTTTTTCTTTTTTTCTTTTTTGGAGCGCAGCTTTTCAGAGTTCAACTTGCTTATATTCCTGGAAAACCACCATGGATACTGTCAAGGCAAAACCAAAACAAAGACGGGCTCTCCCTTTCTTTCTGGTGGAAGTGTGTGTTTTGTCAGTTCGTAAACCTGCTTTCCTTGTCTTTGTATCCGTCCTGAGTGTCGTCCCCCCGCCGCCGATAGGAACATGTTTGTCTTTCCTCTCAGTCAATGCCACAGCATGTCCTGCACTGCACAAGTATTATAGGAAAATATCTACAATTATGCTTCTTGACAACCTAAGGCCAAGTCTACAGGGCTGGTTCAGTAATGCTTTTCTTTGTTAAATGTATGCGAAACAAAACAAACTATACACTGAAAAAAGTCAAACATCTTCAATAGGTCACATATAAAAACATCTAATTGAGTAAATCAAATTAAATTAATTAAACCTTATAATAACCCAAACAATATGCAATTCAATTTGGTTCACTCAACTAGATTTTTTTTTTATGTGTAAGCATAAAAAATCTAAATCATGAGATAAAAACTAAAAATCATGAGACAAAAACAAAAAAAATGTGATAAAAACTCAAAATCATGAGATAAAAACTAAAAATCATGAGACAAAAACAAAAAAGTAATGAGATAAAAACTAAAAATCATGAGACAAAAACAAAAAAGTAATGAGATAAAAACTAAAAATCATGAGACAAAAACAAAAAAGTAATGAGATAAAAACTAAAAATCATGAGATAAAAACTAAAAAATAATGACATAAAAAGCCAAAATTGCAGAAGAATTTTGAAGTTGTTTCAATGTTTGACTTTTTTCAGTGTAGTTGGATCTGTTTTCTAAGAGAAGGAAGTCCTGCTGAAGAAAAACATGTCATTCTTTATTAAATGTATAAAAGACAAGAAACATTTAATGTGTTTTTGTCGTATTAAGAACAATTTAGGTTCTATAGCAAACAAGGAAGTCTTTCAGTCCTTTCTGTCCTTGAACAAAACTGTCAAAGTAAATGTTGCTCCAGGCAGTGAATGTAACTGAGTCTTTTCTTGCAGAAGAATGGAGTCAAATCCTGGTCTGGGCTGATCCATGTGAACTTCAAAGGCTTTGAAAAGGCTTTCTGCTCAAACTACTAAAGACTCATTTATGTTCAGAAGCCCAGTCATCTATGAAGTGCCACACATGTACATCACAGAGATTTTGCCCCCCGTCATAGAGGCTTTGCACCCACCTCCAAAAAACTTTATCCCACCACCTGTGTTATTAAATGTATGATAATTATCAGACTGGTACGATCTGGACGATCAATAATGGGAAACAAGTATTCAGAGAATGTCTAATGACAACCTGTTCTTGAATTAGAGCCAATAATGTGATTTTGACCTTTCTGCTAAATGCAACCGTGACCTTTGACCTTTTGCAATATTGATAATTTCAGGTAATTTATGTATATATGTGTCAATGTGTGTAATATTATGATAATATATCCAGTATTTATTAAGTTATAGCGTGATATGTCTATGTTTGACACAAACAGTGTTACACAAGTTAATTTTGTAACATGTCACCTTTGACCTCCAGAGATCTCAAAAAATATTGGTCATATATGATAACACCAATTATGATAATTGTATAAATCTTCATTCTGCATAATTTGGTACCAATCTGAAAGTTCTATGCCCCTTTGTTCTGGAGTTAGAACCATAATGTGATTTTGACCTTTTAGTTAATTGTGATCTTGACCTTTGACCTTTACTCAAATGGATCATTGAATCTGATGCACATTAGCTATATGTATATGAACATATAATTTAATGGTGATATCTACAGTAGTCATTGAGTTCTAGCATGATATGTTTCTGCGGGGACACACACACACACACACACACACACACACACACACACACACACACACACACAGGTTGTTTACAATAATCACTCCCAACTGATATTGGGAGAGATTAAAAATCCAAAGTGTATGATCATTTCATCTCTCTCTGACACCCAAGAATCATTTGGCATGTGTTGCGCTCAGGCGGCATAAAAGACGCACAGGACGCACAGGGCTGCTGCCATGGCAACCAGCAATATCTGCACAAGTACCTGGAGGTTGAACTAGACTCTTTCTAATCAGGTAATAGACTTTTCTCACAATAACCAGAAATACATAACAGAGTCTTCTCAACTTCTTTAAGGGATTTGATACTTATTACATTTGTGGATATTAGAAGAATCATGGAGGAAACTTAATAAAGAATACACATTTTTTCACCAAGAATTTGTCCATAAATAACGTAAGTAGAGAGCACTGGGGCTAACTGCTAACTGCTACTGAACTGATAACTAGGAGCACAAATCATCAGTATGTCCACTTATACCTAGGACTAGGGTTCAAGGGTTATGGATGGATAGTATAGAGCAGTGGTTCTTAAATGGGGGTACGTGGAGGTACTGATGGGGGTACGTGAAGCTTTTCAAAATACTTTTAAAAAAATCAGTAGGTTCCTCCTAATAATAAGTCTTGGGAGAAATTATTTTGTAAACACGCACACACACCAAGTTAGTTTGACCCACTGACCCAGTGCACTCTTCAACCACCTGTTGTCACCGTGACAACACTGTAACTATGGAGACGTGACTAAAGCACAGCAGCAATGATACTGGAAGTACGAATAAAGGAGAGCTGACCAAGTACAGGGAGTACATAAAGTACATGGAAGGGTATGTTTTAATGATATTTACATCCACAGGCTCTGACCCCCCCCCCCCCACACACACACACACACACACACACACAGACACACACAGACACTGTGTTTCAATATAAATGTATTTTTCAGGTTCATTGATAGAAGTCTGTCTTTAATAAATGATGTTTTTACAGAACTGTCCAAAAATGTTTTGTCCATGTCCGGGGGGGAGGGGGGGGGTACTGGACTAAAAATATGTTTCTAAGGGGGAACATCACTGAAAAAAAGTTTGAGAACCACCGGTATAGAGGACATGAACTGTTTCACTATTTTCAATTTGTTCTGTCTACGGTCGTGACGCCCCAACGCGCTGCCTGGGGCAAATCTGGGTCCAAATGGGTCTGTCCATTAACTTTGTATTGAATGTTGACATGTGAATGTGAAAACTGTCATTCATTGTGGTCGAACCAGGGAAGGAAGGGAAGGAAGGGAGGAAAAAAGAAAACAATAAACAACAAAAAAAACTATTTGTTACCTACTTTCCTATCTGCTCATTTGTTTTAGTTGTTTTTTTGTTTTGTTTTGTTTTTTGTATATATGTCTATGTTTAGTACTTCAGTTATTGATTATTGGTATTGTTATTTTATTTATCATCATTTTTGTACTATGCACTATATTGCAAAAGATGAATTTAGTTTGTTGGGGAAGTGAAGAAGGGGTAGAATTAAATAAGCTTATGCTTCATCCTACTCCTTTTCGGACATGTCATTGTTATTATTATTATTATTATTGTTGTATTGATTATTGTTGCACTTTGCACATGTACGAAATAAATCATTCAAATCAAATCAAAAAATCAAATCAACCAAAAGTGTTTTATATTCAGATAAAGAAGGACAAGTGCACAGACAAACACTTTGCATTCTGGGTAATGACAAAGGCAGATCTACAGCAGCGTCAGGGGAGAAGGAAAAAACATCTATTTTAACCTTCTACAAGTGGACCCACTCCATCTGGAGATGATCTGGACAGTAACAGCTGTAATAAACATGGACGTGCGCATCAGAAACCCCCTAATTCACTAGAATTGTCCACCAGAAGACTTTTTGGTTTTGTTCCCTGCTACTGAAAGTATTTGTGTTTTTCCTGCCTCTGGTTCTTCTGGACATTTGATGGGTCTTGGACACACTCCCACATACTTTCTGCTGTCTTTATGCCAACTCATTGCACCAAACCATATTTTAGCACAAGTGCATGGCAACAGCAAAACAAAGAGGCACAAGATGAATTCTTTGGCCGACCACTTTTTGAATTACTGATCATGTAAAAACCCGCTGTGGCTGGCAGATTGCAAACATCAGTCCTTGGAGCCTGCATGCAAACCAGTCCTCTAAATAGGTTTGTCTATTTCTGTTGGGCTGTGGGGGAACATGTGTTTGACATCAGTGTCACTCTCCAGACATTCTGCAGCGGCCGTTCATTGTCCCATTACTGCAACTTCGCTTTCTTTGCAGATACATGACAATAGCTGAACTGCACCGACAATTACCGTCCACTCAACGAGGCTGTACTGAGGTTAAAACGTCTTAGCGTTCTGAGACGATTTAGTTTAAAATAGCTGAAAAAATGCCTCTGGAAATGAAAATGTTTCAAATGTTTGGAGTACAGATAAAAAAATGGGCTCATTGTAAAGTTACATTTTTAATGTTTGTTTAAGAGGTCAAAAGATGGAGACTGAAAAACACTAAAACGTTTAGATTTTTGTCCACCCCATGCCTTATTTTGGCCAAAAATTACACTAAAATGCAGTAAAAATAAAATAAAATGCATTAAAAGTATACTAAAATAACCTATAAATAGAGTAAAATCCTCTAAAAATACAGAAAAATGTACTAAAAATCTATTGAAATGAGCAAAAATAAAGGAAATACTCTGGAGTTTGGACTAAAACACTACTGTTCATTTAACAGGTCAAAAGATGGAGGCTGAAAAACACTAATATATTTAGATTTTTTTCTACCTCATGCCTTAATTTTGGCCAAAAATGACACTAAAATTTAAATACAGACAGACAGACAGATACATAGATAGATGGCAGGAGGGTAAATGGTTTTAGTTCTGACATTGTGTCTGATTGTGTTTGGCTTGTGTTTATTCTCCGCCTTTCAGACAAAACTCAGAGTAGAGTAAACACACACACACACACACACACACACACACACACACACACACACTATAAAGCCATGTATGACATGTGGAAGATGAAAGAAGCCTGTTATAATCAACATTAAATGACTGTGAAACCTGATGCACCCTGGCAGTGTGAGCAGAGGAAACGTGAATGAAGCTCTGCGTGCTGCCATAACAACTGGTGTTGAGCTGCAAACACTCCAGCTGTGCTCCTGAAACAAACCACAGCCACCAAAGGCCCGTCTCATCACAACGCGTATTGATCGCTATAAATACCCTTTTTTTTAGCTCATGCAAAAACAACCCTGTGATTAATGCTATTAAACATTGAAATAATTGAATATCCTTAAAAAATAGGAAAAGCAGCAGCTCCCAGGTGGATGTTTTCATCCAAGGAAAAACTATGTTGGATCTCATGAAGGTTTGTCTTATGAAATGTTGTGTAATATGGAAGATAAAACTGTATAATCTACTGCAAAAGGAGAGAGTGAGGGATGGAAGAGATCAAAGGAGGATTTAGGGTTAACCCTCCCGTCACCGTTCTGGGATGATTTAGTTTAAAAACGATAAAAGAATGAGTTCACAGCCTTTACAGACAACAACTTTGACTGTTTGAAAAACACTAAGAATTCTTTCATGCATAATTTATGTATTTTATTTATTTATTTATTTATTACATTTTTTTCAGTTTTTTGTTCATCTTGTTGTTCAATGTTTGTCAAACTTTTTTCAGTTCCCCCTTAGAAACATATTTTTAGTCCAGTACCCCCTGACATGGGTAACACATTTTTGGAAGAAAAAAAGAGGAACAGTGTCTGATTTATTAAAACATGTACATCAGTGAACCTGACAAATACGTTTATATTCAACAATAAAACCTACATTTAATTAACTGATGGTGTAGTTTAATCATAACCATAGGATTACATTTAAAGGCTATAGATCTGTCTGTCTGTCTGTCTGCCTGTGTCTGTCTGTCTGTCTGCCTGTCTGTGTCTGTCTGTGTCTGTGTCTGTCTGTCTGTCTGTCTGTCTGTCTGCCTGTCTGTGTCTGTCTGTCTGCCTGTCTGTCTGTCTGCCTGTCTGCCTGTCTGCCTGTCTGTCTGTCTGTCTGCCTGTCTGCCTGTCTGCCTGTCTGTGTCTGTCTGTCTGCCTGCCTGCCTGCCTGTGTCTGTCTGCCTGTCTGTCTGTCTATCTGCCTGCCCGTGTCTGTCTGCCTGTCTGCCTGTCTGCCTGTCTGCCTGCCTGTCTGTGTCTGTCTGCCTGTCTGTCTGTCTGTCTGTCTATCTGCCTGCCTGCCTGCCTGTCTGTGTCTGCCTGCCTGTCTGTCTGTCTGCCTGTCTGTCTATCATCCCATACATGTATGAACTCCCAATCATCTAAAACACGAGGTAAACATATTTTTACTCCAGATAATTCCTTTAAGAAACATTAACTGTGGATAAACATTTTTTGGGAACATTCCCAAAGGTCACACTGGGTGTTTAATGGTTAAAAGGTTTAACTTTCATCATTTTAAACCTAAACATTTTTGCTCTGACTGACTTTCCCTCTTTACAAAACAGTCCAAACTGAACACAGTGGCTCCTTTACTCACTTTAACACCCAGTGCTTGTTATGCAGCAGCTCTAAAAATACATTTGTTTCTATATTTAACTTTTATTAAGTCATTTTTTACAGGATTCTCACACTCATTTTCTTTCAGCTTCTACATTCAGCCTGATTTAATCTCCAGTGTCCAGACCAGGATAATAATAATAATAATAATAATAATAATAATAATAATAATAATAATAATAATAATAATAATAATAATAATAATAATAATAATAATAATAATAATAATAGAATAACCAATAAACAATGACAGCTCCTAATTTGTGACAAAAAAACCATTAACTTCTGAAAATATTTACTTTATTAAATTATCAAAAAATTATTTGAAGAACCATAAAAAATTATATTTCTGAAGAAAAATAAGAGCAGTTTTCAAATGTTCTGCCTGATTTTTTCATTTCTACATGTACATTATAGATCAGATCTACAAACACACTAACCCAGGGCTGTCAAACATCAGGCCCGGGGTCCAAATGTGGCCCCTGGGATGTATTTACAAAGGGCGAAAAACCCACAGTTAAGGCTGTGGAGATGATTTTAGTTCAGGTTCCACATACAGACCATAATGATCGACAGTCAAATAATAGAATAATAGTCAATGATTATCAATTCAATCAGATATGTAATCAATATGTTAGTTACACAAGAATATTCCTGAAATAAATAGAAAAAGACTGACGTTAAAATATCTTGCATTAACATCTGACTAAAATGTTGAGACATTTAGTCGACTAAGATATGACTAACAAAAATGATTTGTGAAAAACTAAAAGTGACTAAGAATGAACTTTGACTAAAGCTTCATTTACATCCTCTGTTAATTAAATAAACTGAGGTTTTCATCCAGTTCCGTAGGTAGTTTTACTCGTCACTTTGTCAGAAGTTTATCTTGACAAAGTGAGTAGAGAGGCCCATGTGTAAAATTTTGAATTCACCCCACGAAGAAGGTTCCCACGAGGACTTTAAAAATGGACGAGACAATTTGTGAGCTGCTCAGAGGATATATTCATCTGTGTGATACGACCTGAGGACGACCTGAGGACGACCTGGGGACGACCTGGGGACGACCTGAGGACGACCTGGGGATGACCTGGGGACGACCTGAGGACGACCTGGGGATGACCTGGGGACGACCTGAGGACGACCTGGGGACGACCTGGGGACGACCTGGGGACGACCTGAGGACGACCTGAGGACGACCTGAGGACGACCTGAGGAAGGAGACGGTGGAAGGAACCAGCAGTCGTCCTGAAATACTGAAAATGTTTCTCCTCATCCATCTGACTCATAGGTAGAACCATTGACACCAGTTCACCACCAATGACACCAGTTCACTACCATTGACACCAGTTCACCACAGATGACACCAGTTCACTACCATTGACACCAGTTCACCACAGATGACACCAGTTCACTACCATTGACACCAGTTCACCACCAGTGACACCAGTTCACCACCAGTGACACCAGTTCACCACAAATGACACCAGTTCACCACAGATGACACCAGTTCACCACCAGTGACACCAGTTCACCACCAGTGACACCAGTTCACCACAAATGACACCAGTTCACCACAGATGACACCAGTTCACCACCAGTGACACCAGTTCACCACAGATGACACCAGTTCACCACCAGTGACACCAGTTCACCACCAGTGACACCAGTTCACCACAGATGACACCAGTTCACTACCATTGACACCAGTTCACCACAGATGACACCAGTTCACTACCATTGACACCAGTTCACCACAGATGACACCAGTTCACTACCATTGACACCAGTTCACCACAGATGACACCAGTTCACTACCATTGACACCAGTTCACCACAGATGACACCAGTTCACCACCAGTGACACCAGTTCACCACCAGTGACACCAGTTCACCACAAATGACACCAGTTCACCACAGATGACACCAGTTCACCACCAGTGACACCAGTTCACCACCAGTGACACCAGTTCACCACAAATGACACCAGTTCACCACAAATGACACCAGTTCACCACAGATGACACCAGTTCACCACCAGTGACACCAGTTCACCACCAGTGACACCAGTTCACCACAAATGACACCAGTTCACCACAGATGACACCAGTTCACCACCATTGACACCAGTTCACCACAGATGACACCAGTTCACCACCATTGACACCAGTTCACCACCATCTATCCTCCTTGTATTCAGTGGACACACACTCCACCGTCTCGTTCGTCTATTTCTGGTCAGTTTTTGCCTCTACAGTAAATACGTCAAAATCACGGCTTCAATAGACGTCATGTTTCTTGAACCCTCGGTAATACGTCTCGTTAGCGCCCCCAAGAGGATTTAAAACTCAACATCCATAATATGGACGGAGGCATAAATACCAGCTCCGGGAGCAACGTCAGGAACAGAAAGATAAATTCCGTCCAGTTCCAGAGGAATAGATTAGACTGAAGACTAAAATGAAAAATGAGTAACAAAATGAACAATAGTTTGACCCTGTTTGAGCTCCTGCTTAATCTGCATTAAATAGTAAATGTTCTGCACTTATATGGTTCAAAGCGCTTCACATTCACCCATTCACACACACTCATACACCAGTAGGTTCTAAGGTTCTGTCAGTCCTACTGGGAGAGTAAGGGTCCAGTGTCTTTGGACATGTGCACTTGGACATGTGGACACTTGGACATGTGGACACTTGGACATGTGGACACTTGGACATGTGGACAGCCAGAGGCAGGACACGACCCACTCTACCATCTGAGCCAGAACCGCCCTACATTAACGTGTTCCTTTTGACAGTTGTAGTTAAAATATGTTTTCTACATCGTTGTCATGGTAACCACAGCTGCTGGGTTTGTTCCTGTAAGAACAGCAGTATTTATTTTTTTTTATCGTACAGGTGACCAGTATCCTCCTGACTAACCCAAGTACTTCCTGTTTCCCAGTCCCAGAGTCAACCTTCATGTATTTATCCCATCAGTTGTGGAGAAGGAGTAGGAATGAGAGGCCTGTGTGACACCAGCTCTCCTCCTCTATAATTTCCGTCCCCATTTTCCACCAAGACCACTCAATCTTACAGCCATGTGGTGGTTTACTGCCATAACCGTTCACAGCTGAGTAAAAATAAACCTTTGGGACGCATCCTTGGGACAGGGGTTTGAAGACACTTTGAATACACCACTGCTTCTGCCTGACTTTGTGCTGGTTAACGATAACCTACTGTGAATCATCCTATCTCCAGATGATTATTCCTCCTTCATATAATTTACAAACAGAGTACGGTCAGGGGTTTGCGTCGTGAGGGTATACAGTATCATTGGGTTTAAATTCAAGGGTGAGGCAAAAATAGAAATTCAACCACATGAAGAAGCTGAGACCAGAAATAACTTGTTTGATGGGTATATGTTTCAGTGGTGCAATGATGGGGTCTCTCCAGAGGGTTTTAAAAGAGCCCCCCATTTATGATTTTTGGGTAGAGTGGTTGCACACGTGGTTAACTTACTATGTGCTCCTGCAGCAGACACACAGGGTTTTAGATTTCAAACATCTGTCTGCTTTTAGGTTTAACCTCCTACCGAAAGATGTCCAAGTCCCAACATTTTAATAATACCTACATATACGTTATATAAATAACACCTGTATATACATTATATAAATAACACCTATATATATGTTATATAAATAACACCTGTATATACGTTATATAAATAACACCTATATATATGTGATATAAATAACACCTATATATACATTATATAAATAACACCTATATATACATTATATAAATAACACCTATATATACGTTATATAAATAACACCTATATATACGTTATATAAATAACACCTATATATACGTTATATAAATAACACCTATATATATGTTATATAAATAACACCTGTATATAAATTATATAAATAACACCTATATATATGTGATATAAATAACACCTATATATACATTAAATAAATAACACTTTTCCTTTACAAACAGTAAAGGAAAAGTGACGTTTAGCCATTTAATAAATTTTTAGTAATTTTTTCCTCAATTTTTAGGGTGTTTCACGATATTTATAGGATATTTTATTATTTTTTAGTGCATTTTATTTTATTATTAGTGCATTTCTTTGTAATTTTGGCCAACATTAAGGCGTGCATGTGTGTGTGTGTGTGTGTGTGTGTGTGTGTGTGTGTGGGGGGGGGGGTTCGTTCTAAATGTATGAGTGTTTTTCAGTTTCCATCTTTTGACCTGTTAAATAAACAGGGTGTTTCCTTTCCAAACAGCCCTTTTTATTCTTTTACCTGTACTCCAAACACTTTAAGAACAGTTTTACTTTAACACAGGCATTTTTCAGCTGCTTTGAAGTTAAAATCAACTCAGAACGATAAAGGGTTAAAATGAAAGAGACGTTAAAATGACAACTACACACGTTCACACTAGCAAAACAGTGCACACATGTCCACTTGTTTCTTATTGCAGATGTGATTAATGAGATGAGCTGTTGCTCCAGTCTTTGAGCAAACGCAGCATGTGTTCATGTGGCAGACGGATGGAGTAACTGCTGTGTATTAGGAGGTGTGGCGGCTTCCTGCTGCCTCCCACGTCGTCTGTACAATGTGCTGGTGTGAGGTGCACAGACAACCTTCGCCCACCTCAGAGCAATTAAAGAGATTAGTGTCTCTATAATTACTGCTGCTGATTTATTACCTTGTCTTTATTGTAACAATTAGTATTTCACAATGGATAGAAACTGTTGACACACCAGTTCACTGACAGTTGTAATACTTGTGTGTACAACTGACAATTTACTTCATTAACTCAAACCCACAGAAAAGTCGACCAATAGGAGCGAGTCTGAAAGAAAACTACATATGTGTGTGTGTGTGTGTGTGTGTGTGTGTGTGTGTGTGTGTGTGTGTGTGTGTGTGTGTGTGTGTGTGTGTGTGTGTGTGTGTCAAACTTAGAGCCGACTATTCATTCAAATTTCAAGAATTTATTCTACGTCCCTCTAGAATGTTCCGACAGCTCCCATTCACTTTGAATGGACGTTCCCAGCGTTCTGCGAGTTTTAGATTCACGGTACCATGTCTATAACTATAATATATAAAGTCACAATTTCTTTCCTCCACTTATTTTTCCCTCTGAAGCAACTTATTTGTCACATCTGTTTGTAAAGAGTATAAAGTACAAATATTTATATAAATGTAAAGAGTATAAAGTACAAATATTTATATAAATGTAAAGAGTATAAAGTACATATATTTATATAAATGTAAAGAGTATAAAGTACAAATATTTATATAAATGTAAAGAGTATAAAGTACAAATATTTCTATAAATGTAAAGAGTATAAAGTACAAATATTTATGTAAAAATGTAGGGAGTAAAAGTAAAAAGTTTGCAGAAAAATAAATACTCAAGTACAGATACTGTACTTAAGTACAGTAATGAAGTACTTTTACTCAGTTCCTCTCCACCCAGGGCTTCTATAAACCTGCACTAAAGTGAAAACTAAACACAGAGTGAGTTTTCAGCTCAGTAATGTTTTCTGATAAACTTGTTGTGCTGTATGAAGATGACAGATCTTCTGACGTGACCTTTTCACCCCTGGGTCACGGACTTGTCGGCTCTCAGCACCTTTGGGTTTCCGAAGAATTTCACCTGCCGTCTGTCAGCACCCGAAGGTGAGCGGCTGCTGCTCTGATCACTATCTGTGTTTCCACACTCTCACATGAGCACTCTACTGTCATGTTCCACACTCTATATTCACTGGATATTAGTACTCATTAACTAGATATTAGTACCCATTCACTGTATATTAATACCATTCACTGGATATTAGTACCCATTCCCTGTATATTAGTACCCAAGTTGTTTTGCAAAGTATTATGAGTATTTAGAAAATCACTATATATGATTGATGTATTATTAGTATTTATTAATATAAATAATAATTATTATTATCAACGCAGAATACATGTGTCACTGCGACACAACCAGGAGCATGTGCAGAATGACAGGAATATTTAAATGTCAGAGGAATGATCTAATTCAGAATTAAAGGTGGAATAAAACTTTTACTTTATTCACTTTAATTAGGAATAGTCATTTTCAACTGAAATTAGGTGTTTACATGGTCATGTTAAAGAGGAATAAAACTGTACTGTGAATGAAACAGGAATAAACTGTGTCTTGTCAACAGTGTGCTCAGCGGCGCCACCTATGAGTGATCCGTCCAGAGGGTGAGCCGCTCTGCCCCGTTTGTCTGAGCTCATGTAGTTTTTAACCAGATGCTGCAGCGGCTCGAGCCAAACCAGCTGCACTTTTACTGTCCAACCATGTGCTCATTCTATTCCCATTAAATTTACCCCAACGACTGCAACCAAATATATCAAGCAATTTCATTTTATATGGACTCGACTTGATGGAGTTACTTCTAGTTTTACCAGCGTGTGCAGGTTAGTAGCTACCTAGCCTAGCCTAGCATAGCCTAGCCTAGCAGTGCTATCCCTATTCATACATGTATGGGTCTAGTGGTGCTTCATAGTCAGGGGAGGCGGGGCTAAAAGGTTGTCTTTCAAATCCTCTGTAAGCAATAGGACGGTACTACAACCAATCAGTGTAATCTTTAGGATGATGTAGTTAGAGCGCCTGAAAGTTCATGGAGGAGTTTGGTGTGTTTTAGAGAAAATGCTGTAATTCAGGAAAATTCTTTTTATTATTTTGGTAATTAAGTCCACTGATTTTTGTCTTGTCTCTTGTGCTCGAATTTCCCACAAAATAACACAAAGGAACAAAAAATGCAAAGAAAACAAATATACAAACGATGCTAAAAAATCCACTAAAAGTCACAAAAAACACATAAAAGTTAGCCTAGCCTAGCAGTGCTATCCCTATTCATTCCATGTATGGGTCTAGTGGTGCTTCATAGTCAGGGGAGGCGGGGCTAAAAGGTTGTCTTTCAAATCCCTCTGTATGCAATAGGACGGTACTACAACCAATCAGTGTAATCTTTAGTTGTTGCTTCTGTAAAAAGAATTTAAAGATTGTTAAAGTTTTCTCACATTCTTTGACAAAAAAGAAATGTACACCTGTTGTTCTTCTTCTTCTATGGTTGTTTGTGGTTGCAGCGTCACTTTGTTAGTCCCGCCCTCTGACTCTATACTTCATCGTGATTTTAGGGAAATGTAGCCAAAAGTTACATATGTAGTTTACAACTCCTTTTAACCTTTTTGTTCATTGTGACATTGACCTTTGACCTTTACTCAAATGGATCATTGTATCTGATGTGCATTAGCTATATGTATATGCTCATGTAATGTCATGGTGACATCTACAGTATTCATCGAGTTATAGCATATGTCTGTGTGGGGACACACACACACACACACACACACACACACACACACACACACACACACACACACACACACAGACACACACACATGTTGGGTTACCTTAATAATAATAATGGATGACATTTCTATAGCGTTTTTCTACGTACACATATACATGAAGCGCACAGTGGATCCATTATTCATTCACTCTCACATGCTCCCTCTGGTGGTGGTAAACTACATATGTATCCACAGTTGTCCTGGGACAGACTGACAGACATTTTGTGCCTACAGTCCCTCTGACCACCACCGAACATTCACACACATTCACACACATTCACACACCAGTGTGAGTGACACTGGAGGCAGGAGGGTGGAGGGTCTGTGCCCAAGGACACAACAGCACATGACGAGGACAGAATGGGATTCAAACTGCCAACTCTTCTGTCATTGGATGACCTGCTCTACCAACTGATGGATTTTTTGGACAGTTTGGGTCATTTTTATTCCTTCAACATCGAACTGAAATTGAGTGACAGAAGAATTTCAGCCAAAGTACGGAAGTGTTAGAGAAGAACAAAGGAGTTCAATGTGTTGATTGTCTTTGTTTTGTTTAACAAAACATCTGCATCAACTCATCTGTAGAATCAGCTCCCGCATGGACGACGACAACAACAACAACAACAACAACAACAACAACAACAAATCAAAAGTCTGTTTCCCTGCACTGTTTGTTTTAGAAAAGCTGAAAAAAAAAAAACGCTGAAATGTCCTCATGGATTTTATAGGAAGAAGGAAAAATAATAACAGCAACATTCCTGAGGGGCTATAATTTTCTTCCGGCGGGTAAAAGTTGTCCATTATGGTCAGGGTCAAGGAACACATGCAACCCTCCATCAGGGCGGCGTGGTTGGGCCACATCAGAAGCGACCAGTGGAAAGGCCCTGTCTGTTAGCACAGCCAATCAGCACACAGAGGCCCCGGCCGTCCGCTACATTTGCCCCCCCCCTAACCACGCCACGCTCTAATTTAAGCACACATATTCCATTGAAATTACAGCATACGTACCCACCCTTCCCTGCAATTGACATGGTTTGCACGCTGATGGGGTGAACGCAGACAGAGCTGATACAAAGGAAGTTTCTTTGTTTACGTGCAGGTCAGTCTAACAGCTGGAGACTCAAAAACAACTAATCTAACTTAACTCTTTAACTCTCCACTGTCCCAGTATGTTCTATACTTTGCACTTCATCTGAAAAAAAAAGGTTTAAATCAGGGGTGTCAAACTCATTTCAGTTCAGGAAAGCAGTGAAATAATAACAGTAATGTAAAAAAAAAAAAATAATGTCAACTCCAAACTTTCCTCTGTTTCAGAGTGGAAAAAAGTAAAGTCATGTGTCATCCTTTAAAACAATGTGAATAACATGGATCTGACATTTCTTAAGAAAACTATGTGCAGTTTTAACAATATTATGTCTCAGTTTTCTCATTTACACATGTAAATGAGTATTTACAGATCGCAGTAGATCAACAAAATACGCATATTTAACATTTAATAACAGGTGGAATATTGAACATTTCAAAAATGTTAATTCGTTCAGGTCACTTGTATTTTTGTGAAATAATTTTAGTAGTAGTTACAATAAAATCACATGAACATTTTTTTACATTTATTTACAAAGAGAAACATTTAGAGTTGTGAGGATTTATAGAATATTATGGTATTATTTTACTGACCTGACCCATTTGGTCTATATGTGGAATCTGAACTAAAATTATTCATATCTTCAGTATCATTTTTGTATTTCGCAAATTCATCCCAGGGGCCAGACTGGAGCCTTTGGAGGGCCAGATTTGGCCCCCGGGCTGCATGTTTGACACCTCTGTTTGACCACATCAACGTTGTCTGGTCATTTTCTGTCGTCGGGAAAAAACCCAAAAAAAAACCATCCTGCGTCAGTCATTCCACTGCACACACACTTGTGATTTTCAACTTCAACGTAAATTTATATGAATTCAGTGTGTGATGTTACGATGTTTAACCAATCACTGCAACTTTCCCTGAAACTGCGACCAATCATTTGTGACGTCTTAAGCCTTTTCCTGTTTACCTTATAGTACCAAGAAACATCAGCAGTTCACATTTAACGACTAAAATGATGCACTAGTACCAACAGGTGCATTTGGAAAAGTAGTTTCTGCTGCATTTTTATCATTAAGGTCATATTTTAAAGGTTGTCTTAATATCACTGTCTTTGTTCTATTTTTGTCTCTACTACACAGTACACAGTAAACAGTACACAGTACACAGTACACAGTAAACAGTACACAGTACACAGTACACAGTACACAGTACACAGTAAACAGTAAACAGTACACAGTACACAGTACACAGTACACAGTAAACAGTAAACAGTAAACAGTACACAGTACACAGTACACAGTACACAGTACACAGTACACAGTACACAGTACTAGTAATAATGGATTTTTTTTAATGTTTTATAACGTCATGTAGTGTTGTGAGGTCATATGAACTTTAACCTTTGAACCAACAGGTGCAATTGGAAAAAAAATCTATATTTAGTTGTATTTTTATAATCCTTATAATTTATTTTCCATCTGGGTAAAAGGTAGTGTTGACCTTGAATTAACTTTCCAGTAACTAAATATTTGAAATATTAGTTAATTTTGATTAAAAAAAAGGGAAAATCGTAACTATCGCAATTTTCACTTCCTCCTGCAACAAAAGCCTAAAAAGCAAAACAACATTCATCAACATCTGAAACAATATTGACTGACTGACAAGACAGACTGATTGTAAGGGGGGGGGGGGCTATGGCCATGGCCATTATAGTATATCTTTAAAAATGATGATTTTGAACATTATCAGTAGAATACAAGAAGGAATCAGAGCTCAGTTAATCTGTGGTTCGACCATTTAACACCAGTTTAGAACCTTTACTAAAAACAAACAACACAAAGATGACGTGAGGTCATAGAACGTCTAGAACTAGCAGCTAGAGACTGGGACAGGAAGTTGTTACCATGACAACCTGACAGCGCGGTGGAGGAGGTGTGTTATCCATCTGACAGACGTACTGACAATGACATGACAGGTGGACGACGACTAAAGCAGTTTGTGCAGAAGTGACCTTTGACCCCTAACCCTAAAACAGTTTGTGCAGAAGTGACCTTTGACCCCTAACCCTAAAACAGTTTGTGCAGAAGTGACGTCACTGAGGTTTTATAACATGTTTAACAGCAGAATTTACTGGAACATCTGATGTTTTAACAGATTCTATTTTGTCTGAATCCTGACATATTACCACTGATGTGTTTTAGCTGTTGACCTTTACTGTGACCTTGAACCTTTGACCTTCATTGCTCAAAATCTAATGGGTTCTTCCTTGACCCATTATCTATCATTCCTGAATGATCCAAAATCCATTCAGACTTTTTTGTGTAATCCTGCTGACAGACAGACAGACAGACAGACAGACAGACAGACAAACAAGACAAACAAGACAGACAGACAAGACAGACAGACAAGACAGACAGACAAGACAGACAGACAAGACAGACAGACAAGACAGACAGACAGACAGACAGACAAACAAGACAAACAAGACAGACAGACAAGACAGACAAGACAGACAAGACAGACAAGACAGACAGACAAGACAGACAAGACAGACAAGACAGACAGACAAGACAGACAGACAAGACAGACAGACAAGACAGACAGACAAGACAGACAAGACAGACAAGACAGACAGACAGACAGACAGACAGACAAATGAACCTTAATTTAATGCCTCCTTGGTGGACATAATAAACCAGTGTTGTTGTGAATCATTGACATAATCAAGGCTGTAAAATTCTGATCATTTGTGATCCAATATCTATGTAGTATGAAAAACATATGTTTATATATATATTACAAACACATCATTTAAAGGGTTAAAATGTTATAATTATTGATTATTTGGTATTTTTCTATTAATGGTTTGATACATTTTTTTAAACACAAGTTGATAAAATAGAAAAAAAAAAGTAAATGAGTTAAACACAAACTGTGGAATTATTTTTGACATGAATCCAAGCGTGTGTTTTTAGTCACACTCAGTGTTTAGTAAAAGTGTGTGTGTGGGAGAGAAAAGCCAAGAGGAATGAAATGGAGCTTTAGTTCTTATTTTGACTGCAAGTCACTAAAGCATCACAGATAATAACAGATAGCAGAGGTATGGATCAGTGATAGTCATGTATCTGACAGAATATATTTGGTTTTATCAGATGACCTATCCTGACAATGGTATGAACAAGCAACAAATAAACTGTTTGTGCGACAAAAGTGGATCAAATTAACTCATCTATTGACATGAACTGAACTTTATACTATTTCATTCTTTAATCATATCAATACATGTCAATAATTGGTGTAAAATGCAGTTCTTTGTCTTTTCGTGCTCGTCTGATATGATCCGTTTGGATGATCAGAGGGTCTTGGGAAATAATACTTTGTAAAACAGTTCAATAAAATCTAGGTAATACATAAAAAGTCAAAATTATCAGATAAAAAGTTAAAATTGAAGATTTTTTCAAGTAAATTTTAGGTTTTACTTTTTTCAGTGCAGTTGGGTGAGTGGGTCGTCCAATGACTGAAGGGTCAGCGGCTCTGGGTGTCCACATGTAAGTTTAATTTAATAACCATCTGCATTTTAAGTTCTGGAAACTTGTATTTTTTTTAAGTTTCATCAACTCAAAAATAATTGAGGCAAAAATCATGGGCATAAAATTACACGTGTTGTTCATACCAATATTTAAATAGGAAATAATATGATGTTTGGAAACAAAAAGTTAGTGTATTTTCTGGACTAGAAGGTGACACTGAAAAGACTTTAATTTACTACAAAAAATATATATGATATAATATATGGATTAATTCTGGTTGTGGTTAATGACTGGGAATTTGGACTTTTTATCTAATAATTATGACCATTCATTGACAGTGTGTATTATAGTGATTAAATACTGTCATCAACACTATTTAATTTTTATCACGTGATAAAAACGAGACCAATCTAGACATAAATGTACTATAATTAAATATATAATAGTTATAGATGACCAATAAAAACAGACAAAATGTGGCTTAAGAAATAAAAAAAACATTCCTAAAATGTCTCGTAGTTTTTGTTGACAAAAACAAAATGAGACGTTATTTTAATTCTTTTATCCGTGTTCTTATTTATCTGTATATTCTTATTTATTATGTTATATATTTATTTTATTTATTATTGCCGTCTCTCATGAGGAAGTTGTCAAATTATGTCCCCATCATTATAACTCTCATGCATTCGACTGCCTTCCATTTTTGGAGTTGTTCTAACTTCTTTGAGTTTCCAGTGCAGGTGATAAAGTCGACCTGACACCTACGCAGTGCTTCTGCTTATCTACCTGGAAAGCATTGAGATCTGCTGTGGGTCGTCCCTGCGTGTGATGAATACAATGACAGACATGACAGAGGGTGGAACACACACACCCCACCTGGGAATGCCTCACACACACACACACACACACACACACACTGAGCTTCATGCCCCGTTGCATCCTGGGACAGACGGTGGCAGTGATGACTCACCGCAGCGTGGTGGGAACCAGTGCCGAAAACACCGTTGGTATTTTGATTAGATCAGATCCAGACAGAACTGCTGATGGAATCTGTCACTATTTTTAGAAAGACTGACTGTTGTGTCTGTTACTGGTGTCATTAGAAGAAGTGGATAATAATGTTTGGACTTTTTTTTTGTTCACATCAATAATGACAGTAAAACAAGTGTGTTAACCTGTTCCCATCAGCCTTATGTCCCAGTCCAGACACAGAGATGACATTTCAACACTATATACACATTACTTTAATAAAACATATATAAACATATATAAATATATATACATATATATACATATATATATATATATATATATATATATATATATATATATATATATATATATATACATATATATATATATATATATATATATATATATATATATGTATATATATATATATATATATATATATATATATATATATATATATGTATATATATGTATATATATATATATATATGTATATATATATATATATATATATATATATATATATATATATATATATATATACACATTATTTTAACAACATCTATATATTCAGCTCCACATTAATGCACCTGTACGTGTCTCACTTCAAATAAAAGTGAACAAACTCATCTTAGTGAAAATATAAACCATTCAGAAGGTCAACAGTAACACCACATACACAAAAGGTCAAAGGTCAACAGTAACACCACATACACAAAAGGTCAAAGGTCAACAGTAACACCACATACACAAAAGGTCAAAGGTCTACAGTAACACCATATACACAAAAGGTCAAAGGTCAACAGTAACACCATATACACAAAAGATCAAAGGTCAACAGTAACACCATATACACAAAAGGTCAAAGGTCAACAGTAACACCACATACACAAAAGGTCAAAGGTCAACAGTAACACCACATATACAAAAGGTCAAAGGTCAACAGCAACACCACATGCTTTTGAAGGATGTGATCTGATCAATTATCTATTGATATTCCAATAAATGAGTTTACATCTATAACCAGTGTTCACTCTGTGTGTGTGTGTGTGTGTGTGTGTGTGTGTGTGTGTGTGTGTGTGTGTGTGTGTGTGTGTGTGTTATATCAGTGTTGACAGGTGAATAGACAATGAGCTGCTGAACATCAGGATATAATATGACAATAGGGTTTTTGGAACACAGTACTAGACAGTGTTTTAGTGTATTTTAGTATATTTTTAGTGTATTTTAGTATATTTTTAGTGTATTTTAGTATATTTTTAGTGTGTTTTAGTGTATTTTAGTATATTTTTAGTGTGTTTTAGTATATTTTTAGTGTATTTTAGTATATTTTTAGTGTATTTTAGTATATTTTTTGTGTATTTTAGTATATTTTTAGTGTCTTTCACTCTTATTTTCAGCAGATTTTACTGTGGGAGGGATCTACATTTTTTGTTTTTCAGCTGACATCTCTTTCCCTGTTAAATAAACATTAAAAGTGAGTGTTTTAGTCCAAACACCAGGGTGTTACCTTTACAAAGAGTCCATTCTTTTATCTGTACAGAACAGCAGAGGCATTTTCCAACTTCACAATAGTAAAGGGTTAACGCTGGCGTGTGTCCGATACAAAGGTGTGTTTTATCATTTCTGGTGACCATGGAGACAAAGATGTGTAACAGCAAAACATCTTTATTTTGGCCAAAATTCAATGCGTCAAATGTATTTTCTTTATTTATTTTTACTGACTAATGAGGCAGGTTTGTCTCGGTGCCGTGTCTCATCCCTGCGCGTCACCTTAACAGTTCAAGGCCGTCTTTGTTCGGCGCTCGTGTTGTTCATTCATTTACTCAGGTGTGTGTTGAAGGCACCACAATGCTACGCTATCGCACAGTAAGTGCTTTTCAATAGGAATTTGTTCATTGTCACATAAGATGGAGAGCCGAGGGGGCCTTGGCGTTTTGAAAAGGCCGTATTTGAGGGCCTCCTCTGCCGGTGTTTACCTTCAAGGACAAATGAAGCCTTTGAGTCGTGTGAGCTGTGAATGAGCTCCTTCTGCACACACAGGCTTTTTTTCAATACACATCAAAACAACCTCAGCAAACCCAGGGACACATTCCACAGGCGTTTAATGTGAGGGCAAATAGGCAACCACTTCAATAAAATACTTCTTGGATGGAATTGCATAAGTCAGAAAAGCAAGCATTGGCCAGAGGTGGGGTGAAGGCAGAGAACACCAGCGGGTGGAGATTTAACGCCAAGGATTCAACGCAGGAGATGTGTAGCACTGACAGGTTTACACTAGACATACATACAAACACTACAGGTAAGGATAAGAACACGCTTATACCAACGCTGTTTTACTGAATATCAAAATGCTAATTAGCATCACCGCCTCAAAGGAGACACATACACGGTCTTATATTCAGTATTTGACTAAACTATCCCTGTTCATACATGTATGGGTCTAGTGCTGCTTCATAGGAAAGGGGGGCGGGGATAAAAGGTTGTCGTTCCAACCCTTGTTCTCTCCTTCGCAGGTTGTTGACATTAAATACTGTGGGGATTATGGATGGCGACATTTCTAAACATTCTTGTCTGATCACTTTAACCTGTTGAAGTCGATCACAGAGAAAAAAAAACACTTTCTTTGTCAGTTCACACACACACACACACACACACACACACACACACACACACACACACACACACACACACAGTGCTCACTTAGCTTTTTTATAACACCAGTCACACTGTGAGGTTGAGTGATGTTATGTTAAAAGTTTATTTTAAATCGTTCCACAGATAAAACATCAGATGTTCCAGTAAATTCTGCTGCTAAACATGTTATAAAAACCTCAGTGACATCACTTCTGCACAAACTGCTTTAGGGTCAGGGGTCAAAGGTCACTTCTGCACAAACTGCTTTAGGGTTAGGGGTCAAAGGTCACTTCTGCACAAACTGTTTTAGTCGTCGTCCACCTGTCATTGTCAGTACGTCTGTCAGATCGATAACAACTCCTCCACCGCGCTGTCAGGTTGTCATGGTAACAACTTCCTGTCCCAGTCTGTAGCTGCTAGTTCTAGAAGTTCTATGACCTCACGTCAGCTTTGTGCTGTTTTGAGTAAAGGTTCTAAACTGGTGTTAAATGGTCGAACCACAGATTAACTGAGCTCTGAGTTTGATATTAAAACATTCCGTCTTGTATTCTACTGATAATGTTTAAATTCCTAAGTTTTAAAGATATTCTATGGATAGATGACAAAGCTTCCTCTTTATAACCTACAGTACATTAACAAAGAGTGGAATGACTGATGCAGGACGGGGTTTTTTTAACAGAAAATTATGACCCGACAACGTTGATGTGGTCGACCATCGGTCAAGCGGTCATCGGTGAACATCCCTAATCCACACTCTGACGGCGCCGCCTTCGTGTAAATCACAGGTGTCAAACATAAGGCCCGGGGGCCAAATGCAGCCTGCCAAAGGGTCCAGTCTGGCCCCTGGGATGAATGTGTGAAATGCAACAATTACACTGAAGTTAATTAATAATCAAAGTAGTTCATATCATTGATCATTGATGCCAATTCAATCTAAAGTGGATGAGACTAGTAAAATATTATCATAATCACCTAGAAATAATGGAAACCAACCTTAAAGTAATTTTCCTTTTTATTTTAGTGTAAAATAAAGTAAAAAAAAAATATGCGAATAAACCGAAATGTTTGCGGAATTTTACCAACATTCAACCTGTTACTGAATGTTGTGTATATTTGTACGTCGACTGTGATCTGTAAGTTGTGATGCATGTCTATAAATGACAAACTAAAGCATAATATTGTCAACATTGATCTTATTTTTCTTAAGAATTTACAGGTTGTTTATATTTGTTTGTGTTACGTTCATGTACAATTTGTAGATGTGACCATTTTTATTGGAGAATTTAGCTTTTTTTTCTTCACTCAAAAACACAGAAATCTTTGCCGTTAACATTATTTCATACATTTTTATCTTATTATTTATATTATTTTACTGGTCCGGCCCACTTTATACCATATTAAGATGAATGTGGCCCCTGAACTAAAATGAGTTTGACACCCCTGGTATAAATGAAAGGAACTTCTGATAAAATACTCCATCAGGACCAATCAGGAGGCAGAACACAAGTGTGAAACAGGGAGGCTGTAGAAGGTCAGGTGTGTCATAGTGAAGGAAACACCGCTGTTGTCCTATAAACAACAATATTCATTCATCAAATTTGTGTAAAATCACAGGCGAAAGCAAAAGCCTCAGTCACATGTGTATTTTTAAACAGCGCCTGTTTGAGGTTGAAAAGACAATAACATGTTGAGCTCTGTGAAGGCCATCCTATTTTAATTATATAAGCCCCCACCGCCCCCCAGCTCCCTCCCTCCTCCTCCTTCTGTAACCCCCTTCCCTCCACAAACACACACCAAAAAGGCATCGCATTACACGCTAACGTCCCGGTCCCCCCACACACACCGTCTAATTATACAATAGGCAGAAAACATGTATTTTTAGGATCAGTAAATGTTGGACTGTGCTTTTGGTGGAGCAGACTGAAAGAACAAGGGGGGGGGGGGTGACTATAAAAATTTAACAACTCCAGTTTCATTGTCCGCTTTGGCAGTTTTTATGATGTGTAGGCGTTGACTTGGGTTGAAAGCGTTTCCAGTTTCAGCATCATCTAACAAAAGAGTTTTCTGTGTAACAGGTGGAACTAGTTAAAGTCACTGCAGCGACTCGACTGTGTGTGGAATAAAACAATAGACATGACACTGATTAGCATTTATAAGATCAATACAGTACTTCTATTCTATTAAAGGGTTAAGTACATTTTTAAATATCTGTATTTTATTTATCTGTAAACTTTGGGCTTTTCTTCCCTTCATTTGTTCATAAATATCTGTACTTTATGTTATTATTTTTATAACTATCACATGTGTTTAGTTTGAAAAAGTAATGCGTATAAAGAGTATAAAGTACATATATTTATATAAATATAAAGAGTATAAAGTACATATATTTATATAAATATAAAGAGTATAAAGTACATATATTTATATAAATGTAAAGAGTATAAAGTACATATATTTATATAAATGTAAAGAGTATAAAGTACATATATTTATATAAATATAAAGAGTATAAAGTACATATATTTATATAAATATAAAGAGTATAAAGTACATATATTTATATAAATGTAAAGAGTATAAAGTACATATATTTATATAAATATAAAGAGTATAAAGTACATATATTTATATAAATATAAAGAGTATAAAGTACATATATTTATATAAATATAAAGAGTATAAAGTACATATATTTATATAAATATAAAGAGTATAAAGTACATATATTTATATAAATATAAAGAGTATAAAGTACATATATTTATATATAAATATAAAGAGTATAAAGTACATATATTTATATATAAATATAAAGAGTATAAAGTATTAAATGTATTGCTCAAGTCAAGGTTTTTTTCCATGCAGTGATGACAGTGAACAGAACAAGACCGCACATGGACAGATTATTTCTTACTCATCATCAGTTCATGTCGAAGGTATTTTAATGTGAAACAGGACAAAGAAATGAAAAGTGTTAATTACTGGTGCTGTTGTGTCTTGTCTCTTTAATGTCCTTCATGTCTTCTTTGTGCAGACAAGTGTTAGCGTCTCCCTCTTGTTGTTGTGACCAATGTGAGCTAATTAACACATGTTTCATCTGCAGAGGTCATGTGACCCGTGGGGGGTGCAGCTCATTCTGCCACTGGCTTTTGTTTTTCCAAACCACACGTTTGCTCCCAGTCAAATGTTTGCACAAGTCGAGGCCTTATCGCCTGATAAAACGAATAAATAAAAGATCTGCGATAGAGGTTATTGAATGTGGTGAAGTGCCAGAGGTTAATCTAATCTGCTGCAGGAACACAATTAATACATGCCAAAGCATTTTATAACCACAGCCTCCATGTGTGGCTAATCTTATCTAACACTGCCTATAGACCTGCAGCTATTGGAGAAACTTACTGAAACAGGCAGTAAATGCACACACACACACACACACACACACACACACACACACACACACACACACACACACACACACACACACACATACATGCAGGGTGCAATTTATGAAAAAACAGGGGGGGGGGTATGCACAGAAAAAAGTTTGTGTTGGATGTTGTGTAAATGAGGCTTAAATCACTAAATAAACATTTAAAATCAACTGTTTTTTGTCATTCAGTGGACGGGTGTTTCAGACTAGGATGTTTTAGACTAGGGTGTTTTAGACTAGGGTGTTTTAGACTAGGGTGTTTCAGACTAGGGTGTTTTAGACTAGGGTGTTTCAGACTAGGATGTTTCAGACTAGGGTGTTTCAGACTAGGGTGTTTCAGACTAGGGTGTTTCAGACTAGGGTGTTTTAGACTAGGGTGTTTCAGACTAGGGTGTTTCAGACTAGGGTGTTTCAGACTAGGGTGTTTCAGACTAGGGTGTTTCAGACTAGGGTGTTTCAGACTAGGGTGTTTCAGACTAGGGTGTTTCAGACTAGGATGTTTTAGACTAGGGTGTTTCAGACTAGGGTGTTTCAGACTAGGGTGTTTCAGACTAGGGTGTTTCAGACTAGGGTGTTTCAGACTAGGGTGTTTCAGACTAGGGTGTTTTAGACTAGGGTGTTTCAGACTAGGGTGTTTCAGACTAGGGTGTTTCAGACTAGGGTGTTTCAGACTAGGGTGTTTCAGACTAGGGTGTTTCAGACTAGGGTGTTTCAGACTAGGGTGTTTCAGACTAGGGTGTTTCAGACTAGGGTGTTTCAGACTAGGGTGTTTCAGACTAGGGTGTTTTAGACTAGGAT
Organism: Siphamia tubifer; assembly: GCA_020466265.1. Taxonomy (NCBI): domain Eukaryota; kingdom Metazoa; phylum Chordata; class Actinopteri; order Kurtiformes; family Apogonidae; genus Siphamia; species Siphamia tubifer. The sequence goes on along the minus strand of CM035799.1, from coordinate 1,721,476 downwards.
GTTTTAGACTAGGGTGTTTCAGACTAGGGTGTTTCAGACTAGGGTGTTTCAGACTAGGGTGTTTCAGACTAGGATGTTTTAGACTAGGGTGTTTCAGACTAGGGTGTTTCAGACTAGGGTGTTTCAGACTAGGGTGTTTCAGACTAGGGTGTTTCAGACTAGGGTGTTTCAGACTAGGGTGTTTCAGACTAGGGTGTTTCAGACTAGGGTGTTTTAGACTAGGGTGTTTCAGACTAGGGTGTTTCAGACTAGGGTGTTTTAGACTAGGGTGTTTCAGACTAGGGTGTTTCAGACTAGGATGTTTTAGACTAGGATGTTTTAGACTAGGGTGTTTCAGACTAGGATGTTTTAGACTAGGGTGTTTTAGACTAGGGTGTTTTAGACTAGGGTGTTTTAGACTAGGGTGTTTTAGACTAGGGTGTTTCAGACTAGGGTGTTTCAGACTAGGGTGTTTTAGACTAGGGTGTTTTAGACTAGGGTGTTTTAGACTAGGGTGTTTTAGACTAGGGTGTTTTAGACTAGGGTGTTTCAGACTAGGGTGTTTCAGACTAGGGTGTTTCAGACTAGGGTGTTTCAGACTAGGGTGTTTCAGACTAGGGTGTTTCAGACTAGGGTGTTTCAGACTAGGGTGTTTCAGACTAGGGTGTTTCAGACTAGGGTGTTTTAGACTAGGGTGTTTTAGACTAGGGTGTTTCAGACTAGGGTGTTTCAGACTAGGGTGTTTCAGACTAGGGTGTTTCAGACTAGGGTGTTTCAGACTAGGGTGTTTCAGACTAGGGTGTTTTAGACTAGGGTGTTTTAGACTGCACTTTTTGACTTTTCAGACAAATCATATTTTCAAAAACAAACACCATAAATGTTTATTTGCATATAATGTCATTATTCACTTGAACACATTTAAAATGTTTACAGGTTGGAGCGGTTTACTTCTGTTGGTTTGTGGTTTTTCAGTTTGATCAGATACTTGGACAAAAAAAAAAAAAATCAGACAGAATCACCTCCAGAGGAACTGTTCAGTCAGACAGAAGAACTGGTTTAAAGATAATAGATCTGAAACTAATCTAAGATCATTTTCCTGCTTCCACTGGTGGATTTAATTATTGATTTTTGCTTCATTCAAGATTTACCTTTTTCTTTTTTCCTTTTTGCTTAATTAAGCAAAAATAAAATAAAATAAAATAAATAAATAAATAAATAAATAAATAAATATATATATATATAATTAAGCAAAAGAAAAAGGTAAATCTTGAATAATGCTATTTTTTTAACACAAAGACAAACTTAAAAAACTTAAAAGAAAACCTAAACAAATAAAATAAAATGAAAATCAGAAAATAGAACAAATCGAAATATAAGATTTCTAGAAATAAGATGTGAAACATTTATCGTCTAAAAATAAATGTCACTTTACTTTTACTTTATGTGTCATTTACAAGTTACTGTCAATGATTCTGAGATAATAATTTAAAAAGTAATAATTAACTTTAAACATTAACTATAAAAGAGAAAAACATTTATAATGTTTGCAGTGTTTGAATCTGTAGAATTAAAAGCTGCCTTTAACAAAACTCACAGACCAGAGTGACTAATAATCCTCCTAAATAATGATAGTTTTTCTGTGGAATGCCCCCCCCCCCCCCCCCCCCCCCCCCTCGCCCCTGTAGTCAGGTGGGACGGCCCGGGGCCTGCAGATCCAGCCCCAGCCCAGACGTCTGCTCTTCCCTCCCTGCAGTGATGCCTTTTTTATTCCTTCATTGTCACTGGATGTTTGTTTTGTTGTATTATTGTGTTGTTGAGTGTCCTGTGGAATTCAACTGTTTGGGCACCGAGCCGCCACCAACCCCCTGTTTACAGAGTTTTATTCCTGTTTAATACACCAGTGTTTCTACACCAGTGTTTCTACACCAGTGTTTCTACACCAGTGTTCTACACCAGTGTTTCTACACCAGTGTTTCTACACCAGTGTTCTACACCAGTGTTCTACACCAGTGTTCTACACCAGTGTTCTACACCAGTGTTTCTACACCAGTGTTTCTACACCAGTGTTTCTACACCAGTGTTTCTACACCAGTGTTTCTACACCAGTGTTTCTACACCAGTGTTCTACACCAGTGTTTCTACACCAGTGTTCCACACCAGTGTTTCTACACCAGTGTTCTACACCAGTGTTCCACACCAGTGTTTCTACACCAGTGTTTCTACACCAGTGTTTCTACACCAGTGTTCTACACCAGTGTTCTACACCAGTGTTTCTACACCAGTGTTCCACACCAGTGTTTCTACACCAGTGTTTCTACACCAGTGTTTCTACACCAGTGTTCTACACCAGTGTTTCTACACCAGTGTTCCACACCAGTGTTCTACACCAGTGTTCTACACCAGTGTTTCTACACCAGTGTTTCTACACCAGTGTTTCTACACCAGTGTTTCTACACCAGTGTTCTACACCAGTGTTCTACACCAGTGTTTCTACACCAGTGTTTCTACACCAGTGTTCTACACCAGTGTTTCTACACCAGTGTTCCACACCAGTGTTCTACACCAGTGTTCCACACCAGTGTTTCTACACCAGTGTTTCTACACCAGTGTTTCTACACCAGTGTTCTACACCAGTGTTTCTACACCAGTGTTCCACACCAGTGTTTCTACACCAGTGTTTCTACACCAGTGTTTCTACACCAGTGTTCTACACCAGTGTTTCTACACCAGTGTTCCACACCAGTGTTCTACACCAGTGTTCTACACCAGTGTTTCTACACCAGTGTTTCTACACCAGTGTTTCTACACCAGTGTTTCTACACCAGTGTTTCTACACCAGTGTTTCTACACCAGTGTTTCTACACCAGTGTTCTACACCAGTGTTTCTACACCAGTGTTCCACACCAGTGTTTCTACACCAGTGTTCTACACCAGTGTTCCACACCAGTGTTTCTACACCAGTGTTTCTACACCAGTGTTTCTACACCAGTGTTCTACACCAGTGTTCTACACCAGTGTTTCTACACCAGTGTTCCACACCAGTGTTTCTACACCAGTGTTTCTACACCAGTGTTTCTACACCAGTGTTCTACACCAGTGTTTCTACACCAGTGTTCCACACCAGTGTTCTACACCAGTGTTCTACACCAGTGTTTCTACACCAGTGTTTCTACACCAGTGTTTCTACACCAGTGTTTCTACACCAGTGTTCCACAGCATGGAAAGTGTGTCACTGACTATGATATAAGTTACCTCATTAGTACCGTTGGCATGATTATCAAAACACACTACTAACCAGAGGTGGTTAAAGTACTCACAGTCTGTACTTAAGTACAAGTACAGATACTTGTGTGGAAAAAATACTCTGGTGAAAGTACAAGTACTGATTTAACTCTTCTAATGAAGTAAAAAAAAAACATAAATAAATAAACTTCTCAATTGTAATAAAGTACAAATGTTGTTTTTTGTCATGAACACAATAATATTTCAGAAAATAAAATCAGAAAAGTTTGAAAAGTATCTAAAATAAAGTCTTTAAAAGTGAGTTAGTGAGGAGATGATGTGTTTGATCGAGTCACTTACTCAGTTTTGTGAATATGGGCAGAAAACTGGAGGAAGAAAAATAAAAAATAAAAAGTCATGAGGTTTTTTTAAGTTATAAATATAAGAGAAAAATGCATAATTTTAAGATAAAAAGTCAAACTTATGACATAATAATCATAATTACAACTGATCAACTGATTTTCTCTGAAGCGACTTGTTTTTCGTACTGTCGCATTAATGAACTTTATCTTTGTCTTCATCCACCGTTTTCTTTTTCTTATGTTTTACTTCGTCAAACTTGTTTTATTTTGGCGAACCCATTTTATTTTGGTGAACCCGTTTTATTTTGGCGAACCCCTATGTCTTTATTAAAGACATACAAATAATAATAAATAAAAAAAGAAAAAATGAACAAAAAATTTAAATTTAATAAATATATTTTCTAAAAATAAATAAAACTAGATATATACAAATAAATAAAAAGGACAAATAATAAATTAATTAAATTAAAATATAATTAATTAATTAAATAAATAAATAATTGAATAAAATTAGAATTACAATGAATTAAAAAATATAAATATATACAAAAAAATGTAAAAATTGTCAATAAAATAATAAAAATAAGTGCAGGTCGTGCACACGTACATTGTGATGTCGATGCTCCAACACTATATTGTGCAGTTCTATCACATACAGTAGATTGTTAGAAATGGCAGGCTCAGTGCGGTGACAGGGGCGCAGAGGAGTCAGTGCAGGGATGCGTCCTCATGTAACTGAAGCAGATAAAGCCTGAGCCGGCGTCTATTGTCCACGTCCATTGTGTTACATGGGAATGAGGACGGCAGGAAAAGCAGCCTTTGTTACACTGATATTTTTCTATTATCACAGCAACACGGGTACCATCGCATGCTCAACAGCGGAGCGCTGACGACACTAACATCATACGGAGGACAAACGTGGCCACTTCAAAGGTTCAGTAAATGAAAGAGAGCATGAAGACGTCTTCTGAAGGACAGGAAGACCATCACAAAGGCCTTTCATCTGCTAAAAGTCCACACCCACAGGAAATGACATCACATTATTACGTCCTTCACCCAGTTCAGCCTGGGGGCCAATCAGGGCCCACGGTCAGAATTCATACGGCCCTGCTGCTTCACTTCTTTAATGCATTATGTCTCGCTCAGGACTGAACACAATAAACAAGTCACCAGAGACTTTTTATCTGATAAATTTGACTTTTTATCTGATAAATTTGACTTTTTATCTCGTGAATTTGACTTTTTATCTCGTGAATTTGACTTTTTATCTCGTGAATTTGACTTTTTATCTCGTGAATTTGACCTTTTATCTCGTGAGTTTGACCTTTTATCTCGTGAGTTTAACCTTTTATCTCATGAATTTGAATCTAAGATTCTTGGTTGTTGAGAAAATTGTTCAAATGGGATTTTCCATGTGAAATAAAAACCGAATATTATTTTGTGAAGCAACAGGAGTCCCTTAAAGGGTATGAAAAAACATTTGGAGAAAAAAATCCTTGGTTCAGTTTATTGTAATTTGGTTCCAGTAGTTTCAGTTTTTCTTTTTCTAAATCAGTTCCATCAACAAAATTATGAGTAAAATAACAACAACAAAAAAAGTTTAATTATTCAGAATTTTTAAACTGAAGCCTTCATTCAGAACACATCAGCGCTGACACACCAGGGGTCAAAGGGTTAAACATCTTCAGGTTAAGGGACGACTTTAATCATCTTTCAACCATTAAGTGACAAGTCTTCATGTCCAGCAAAAACACTGAGTCTTTATTTAAACTTTTACCTCCATGGTTTTGGAAACAAATGAGCCAGATGTTTTTGTAATTTTTATTTTATAATTGTGACTTTTTATTTTATAATTGTGACTTTTTATTTATAATTCATCATTTTTTATCTCCTATTCATACCTTAACCAGCACAAACACTGAGCGTCTTTAAACTTAAGTGGATCAAAGCGTGTCTCCTTCATTTTACCCCCCATGCTTTTCTAAAAAAACAAATGAACCAGCTTCTTTTGTCATTCTTCATTAGTTTGTGGGCTGACATCTTCCTGAGGGCTCCAGTGTTTGGTGTTAATGAAAGAAAAGTGGGGGTTGTTTTAGCCCAGATGCTATCAGATGACCCAGTATTTACCTCCGTCGGTGCTTTCTGTAATTAAAGAGTTGCCTTTTACCCAAAGCTGTGACCGCTAATCATTCCAACAACTATTCTCTCTGAGCGGGACCTTCTCTGATCCTACGGCTCCATGTCTCCTGGAACTAAAACAATAACAGCTCCATAGGAAACTCCATAGGTGGAAAGTAACTCAGTAAAAGTACTTCATCACTGTATTTAAATAGAGTTTTTTTTAGGTATCTGTACTTTAACTTTTTACTTTTACTGCCTACATTTCAGTAAAAATATATGTACTTTATACTCTTTACATTTATATAAATATATGTACTTTATACTCTTTACATTTATATAAATATATGTACTTTATACTCTTTACATTTATATAAATATATGTACTTTATACTCTTTACATTTATATAAATATATGTACTTTATACACTTTACATTTATATAAATATATGTACTTTATACTCTTCACATTTATATAAATATATGTACTTTATACTCTTTACATTTATATAAATATATGTACTTTATACTCTTTATATTATCATTAACTTATTACTTTTACAAATTAAACAGATGTGACAGTAGAAAAACCAGTCGCTTCAGAGAGAAAAGTATTATCAGTATTATCTCACAATTTTGACTTTTTATCTTAAAATTATTCATTTTTATCTCATATTTAGAACTTTTTTTTCCCATGACTTTGTATTTTAATTGTGACTTTTCTTCGATCATTTTTCCTACATTTTCTGTCCATATCCACAAAACTGAGTAACTGTGACTCGATCAAACACATCATCTACTCACTAACTCACTTTTAAAGACTTTATTTTAGATACTTTTCAAACTTTTCTGATTTTATTTTCTGAAGAATTCATGATAAATTCATGATAAAAAAAGAGCAGTTTTAATTTTTACTTTTGTACTTTTACTTCAGTCGAGTAGTTGAATCAGTACTTCTACCTTTACCTGAGTATTTTTTCATACCAGTAGCTGTACTTCTACTTAAGTACAGAATGTGAGTACTTTTACCACCTTTGGTTAAAATAAAACTATGCCCCTTTTATTCCAGATTAATGTCAGACTGTTTTACCGTCTGTGATCGAAAAGTGAATGACTGGTGTGTTTGAAATCTGACTCTGTGTAAAAGCTGCAGCCTGCGGGAACAGTGTTCTTAGAGGAAACACGGCACAAATCTTTTTCTGTGTTAAGCTGCACAGATTATCTGCCACACATCTGCAGGGCTGCTTCAACATTCTGCAATTACAGGTTGTCACAAAGACACAGATGAGTTAAGCTGCGCTGCTGGAACACAGGCCAAGCTTTTAAACTCACTATTTTATTAAAAGTTCTGGTCAATGTGGTGCCCTAGGCCAACACTAGGCTAACACTGGGCCAACACTAGGCTAACACTGGGCCAACACTGGGCCAACACTGGGCCAACACTGGGCCAACACTGGGCCAACACTGGGCCAACACTGGGCCAACACTAGAGCAACACTAGGCCAACACTAGAGCAACACTAGGCCAACACTAGAGCAACACTAGGCCAACACTAGAGCAACACTAGGCCAACACTGGGCCAACACTAGAGCAACACTAGGCCAACACTGGGCCAACACTAGAGCAACACTAGGCCAACACTGGGCCAACACTAGGCCAACACTAGAGCAACACTAGGCCAACACTAAAGCAACACTGGGCCAACACCGGGCCGACGCTGGGCCAACACTAGAGCAACACTGGGCCAACACTAGAGCAACACTAGGCCAACACTAGGCCAACACTAGAGCAACACTTGGCCAACAATGGGCCAACACCAGGCCAACACTAGAGCAACACTGGGCCAACACTAGGCCAACACTGGGCCAACACTAGGCCAACACTAGACGGACACTGGGCCAACACTAGAGTAACACTGGGCCAACACTGGGCCAACACTAGAGCAACACTGGGCCAACACTAGGCCAACAATGGGACAACACCAGGCCAACACTAGAGCAACACTGGGCCAACACTGGGCCAACACTGGGCCAACACTAGGCCAACACCAGTTCAACACTAGGTCAACACCCCTCTTTTCCCTTTTAGTGTAATTATCAATTAAACCTGCCGCGACGACTTTGGCTTTGACCAAAACCGGACCAGAACTGGGCTCACAGGACACTGTCGGGGATAAGTCAGTGTGGGTGTGCGTGTGCGTGTGCGTGTGTGTGTGTGTGTGTGTGTGTGTGACCCGTTGCATAAATATTTACCATCTCTAACCAAATGAGTGTGCTGATGTGGATTTAAGAGCTAACATTACAGAGGATGAAATAATGAGCTGGTGCTTTCAGGAGCTGCAGGGAAACACTGTTGGACAAATAAAGACGTTGTGTAAATGGGCCCTTTGTCCAACTCTGTCATACTTCTGGCTCTGCACAAACAGAAAGGAGGTGTCGGAGGTGATTAGGAAAACAAATGTCAACTTCTTTCAATGCGCTATCAGGCCTTTTCAGAGAATTCCTGCACAGGTGCACGCTGCGAGCACGCCCAGCTGAACTTCTGCTGCTTAGTGTCAGCGTTTGTGTGACGACACCTTTTCCAGGGTTGTCAGATGGACAACTATGGAACAATCATGTAAAGGTTCACACTGTCTTCCAAACATAAGTGTAAAGTTCAGTTGTTTTTAACACAGGTTCTGATTGTTGTTGGTTCACATCAGGTTTTTATTTTAATTTTGTTTATTGGTTTTCAATCCACATATTCATGAATCATAACATTTCTCAAATATGTTTTACACATCACAAGTTCCCCCATCCCTCCTCCCCTCCCCTCTCACACACCCACCCACCCCATTACAGTGTAGGACTACGGACTGTCCACGAAACACGACTAAACAAGTCAGAGACAGTAGACGTCTGCCAAGGCTTGATATGTCGTCATATGACGTTAAAGTATGACGTGATGGAGCCATAGGCGTTCACCCATCTGATGTCTGAAGGTTAGGGGTCAAAGGTCAGGGTTATAGGCGTTGACCCATCTGATGGCTGAAGGCTAGGGGTCAAAGGTTAGGGTTATAGGTGTTGACCCATCTGATGTCTGAAGGCTAGGGGTCAAAGGTTAGGGTCAGACCATGTGAATGAAACAAAAACCAGATTCTATCTTGTCTGAATCCTGAGATACTACGACCTGCATGTTTTAGCTGGTGACCTTTGACCTTGATTGCTCAAAATCTAATGGGTTCTTCCCTGACCCATTATCTATCATTCCTGAAAGTTTAATCAAAGTCTGTTCAGAACTTTTTGCGTCATCCTGCTGACAGACAAACGGACCTGAATTTAATACCTCCTTGTTAGAGGTAATAACTAGTTTCTCGTCCCTATTTTGTGCCAGTGTCTCCAGTTTCTATAACAGGGGTCTGCAACTCCAGTCCTACAGAGCTACTGTCCTGCATGTTTTAGATGCATCTCTCTTCCAACACACCTGATTCAAGTAAAGATCTTATCATTAAATTATCATTAAGCTCTACAGAGCCTCATAACGACCGTCAGGTGTGCTGGAAGAGAAACATCTAAAACATACTGGATGTGGCCGGAGTTACAGACCACTGTTCTATGACGGGGATGACTGGCTTTTTATCTAAGAATTTAGACTTTTTTTACTTCACTTAATGCGCCTTATAGTCTAGTGCACCTTATATATGAAAACCATTTTTAAAAAAGTAAAAATAAATCATTCATTAACCGTGCACCTTTATAGTGCGGAAAATGTGGTATATTGTCACAATATATTTTTCCTGTATATTATACACATGTACATTTTTATGTTCCATTTCAGTTAGTAATATGTGACCCCCCACCAGTAAACCAGGCATAAGTGTGTGTAAATCCAAACAGAGTTATGTGTGTATCTTGGTAGAGTGGAAACTAAGGTTTAAGATGGTGAAAAAATGATGTTTCTATCACAAGTAGAACCAAAGTTATGGTCATTTTAATATCCACATTTGGACATATTTTACAATTTGCATATTTTTAGATATTATCCGTTAAAGTTTTGGACTGTTTTGGGGTAGGAAGTCCTTAGCAACGTGTAGGAGCCTAAATGCAATTTATTTTGTTTTGCATAATTTTTATTTAAAGGAATATAAGTTCATAGTTAAGATAAATATTGCTTATAATTTAATGTTTGAAAGAGGTTTAAAATGTTATTTACATATGTGCATTTCATCTAAAATGTATGAGGACTTTTATTGTGAAGTTTTAAAAACCCATGACAGGTGGTTGCCGGGGTGACACGTCAGTAGGAAGCTGAATGGAGTTTGGATCGCAATAGTTTTTTGACCTCGCCTTTTCTTTCTCTCTTTTTGTTTTGTTTTTTTTCTTTTTGAATTTAAAGTCTTGTAATTGTGGATATCCTTGAGTTTTGCACGAAGTTTTCAAGTAAACACTTAAGCAAAAGAAGTGGATTCGTGCATTTATTTATTTTGAGCGCAAGATACGAGGGAGTTAGATGAGCGTCAAGCTAGCGTTTCAATAATGGAAATAAGAACCTACACAACGCATAATAATTTGTATCCGATTGACACAAATTGTTGACAGATGTTAAAGGACACTCTGATGGACATGTCACAGAAGTTTTATATATTATAATAATAGGACAGAAGTGTGACGTATTATAATCATTTGGCTTACACCATTGGACAGAACATTCAATATAAGCTTTTACCTCGTACCAAACACTTGGGTGTTTACCCACGGAACGGAGATCGTTTTGTTCGGCGAAAAGAGGTGGAAGTCGTCTTTGTCTTTGCTCAGCAATACCTGAACTTTTGTCACCGCTTAAATAATTGACTCAATAAACACCTTTATTGATTGGATTTCAATGTAATGACCACAGGAAGTGAACATAGAGGTGTTAAGGTACCGTTTTTTGATAAGGTGTAAACACTAATAACAAATCACCTTCCAGCCTAAATTTGGCTGTAGCTCTGAACGGCTCAGCGCGACTTATGCCTGGTTTGGTGGTGGTGGGTCACAAATGATGATACTATTGATACATGGAGAAATATATTTTCATTTCATAAGGGTTCTACAATAAATGTTTGTAAATGTGTAAAGGAAAGATGATTATTTTGGGGGTTAGAAGATACTTAAACATACACAAAAACAAAAAGGAATCCCCCAGAATTCCCTCATACCTGCTCTTCACACACATTCCATATATCTATAGCTGTTGCTGTAAAAACAGGGTAAAGGTGTGGTTAAGGATGAGCACCTGAGAGCCAAACACATGGAATAGTTTTATAAGCCTGTTGAACACAAAACACACCTACACACTGCTTTACCTGCTGCTACAAAAACATGTCCCTGGTTGATTTATAGGTATCAGCCAAACATGAATGTGAGATCCTGCTATCACCCACCTGACTGTGTGCACAACATACAGTCTCTATATTAGTCACTTTGACAAATTAAAACTGAAGTGAGTGCCCTGCTGACAAAAAAAAAAGGCAGCCTTTACACTGATGAATCAGCTCGGCCTTATCAATAGAAATAAAGATAAGACTAAAGTGTAAAAAAGAAACAGCTCGAAAACTAATGTGAACGCCCAACGCTTCGCAAACAGATACGACATCCTTTGAACTCTGAATTTACCTTGAACGATACCAGGGATATTATCAGCTGCAAGAGTTTAAAAAAAGCAAAAAAAAACAAGGTGGAAAAATGTTGCCCCCCCCCCCCCCCCCCCCCCCCCCCCCCCCCCACAGGAAGAAGAAGAGGTGAAAGGGTATGAAGGTTTTGTAATTTGACCAAATCATGACTTGGTCGAGGATGTTGATCGACCACATTTCTGGAGCAAATTGTCTGTAATTTGATGAGAAGTTTAATTCATGTCACCTGTGGTATGGGATCTAGGTCAAAGGTCAAGGTCAAGGTCAATAAAAATATAAAAAAATTGGTCAATGTCCAGTACTGGAACAGATCGCACTTTTTAATGTGATTGATTTAGAATTTCTTGGGTAAATATGGATTTGATATAGGGTTCATCACACTGAATATTAGACTGAAAAAGATATGACCTTCATGGTCAGCACCCAAGGTCAAAGTTCACCAAATATTGACCATTTTTATTCACACTCTAGCGTCGCCAATTCTTGACGGATCGTTGTGAAATTTGATGTGTACAAAAAGACAGACAAGGAAGAACCAAACCGAACTTCAACTCATGACTTCTGTCCGGTCTGATGCCATGTAGAATTTTCGTAACTTTTTGAAATCTAGCATCACCGATTCCTCATGGATCGTTATTAAATTTTGTGTGGACAAGGACACGGAGAGAAGGAAGAAACGGACTGAATTTTAGCCGATTTTGTCAAGTATCGTGTTACACACGACTTCTAGTTCTGGTTGTTTCCAACTTTACACAAAGGCTCAATTCACCCTTGACACTTACCCCTACTTTTACTTTTACGCTAAAGACTTCAATTTTTTTCAAGTCCACTTATCCGTCAAAGTCGAATCAAGGAGTCGTGATGACATCATTACATTATCAGCAGAAGAACAACAGTAATGATCCAGTAATGATCAACTTGTATTAAAGTTCACTGTAACATAATGTCCACTGACAAGACAAAGGCTAACGTTAGCAAAGAGTTTTCTGTTCAATTTAACTGAACAACATCAGTAGGTGAACATATGTCTAGACCCACGGCTCGAAAACCAGACCCAGACTGACATGCAGACAGTCCTGGTCCAGTTTTAGAATCATCGGTCCAGACATATGGTCACCCTAACTAAAGTGAAAAAAGTTTAAGGTAGTGGCCGCCAAGACGCACACACCAAACTGTCCACATTATGAGTGGAATAAGAGCGTGTTGTCTGCGCTGCTGCTCATCTTACTAAGGTTAACTAACGGATGCCTCTTCAGATGCCGTACATGATGAATGTGTTTATATAAAGTATAAAGTACAGATATTTATATAAATGTAAAGGGTATAAAGTACAGATATTTATATAAATATAAAGAGTGTAAAGTACATATATTTATATAAATGTAAAGAGTATAAAGTACATATATTTATATAAATATAAAGAGTATAAAGTACAAATATAAAGAGTATAAAGTACATATATTTATATAAATATAAAGAGTATAAAGTACAAATATTTATACAAATATAAAGAACAGATATTTCTGAGCAAATGTAGAGAGAAAAAGTATGTTTACAGAAAAATAAATACTTTGTTAAGTACAAATACCTAGCAAATGTACATAAGTCCAGTAATAAAGTAATTTTACTTCCATATCTGGTTGACAGCAGAAGAGTTCAACACAGATTAATTTCTTCATTTGTCAGATTGTGTTCAACGTGTCGTGTTTTAGGAAAATGGAAACAACTTGGCTTTAAAATGAGGCTATGGTGGAGGATCTTTAAAATGTCAGTGTCCAAAGATCATCACAGGTTAGTGCTATCAAATGATTATCATTTTTAATCAGATTAATAACAGGGTTACTTTGGTTTGGACTATGTTCCCTCATTTTTGTTGAAAAAAAGTCCATGACACATGTTAAAATCCACAACAAATTAAATCCGACACCTATTCAAACATATGAAAATATATGTAATTGACATGTTTTATTCAAGACATTTAACAGTTTCAGCAAAAAAACTAAACAACTGTTCAATGTAATTCCACTACAATTGTAATCAGATTAATCATGATGATGAATCCATCTGAGTTAATGTGTAAATTTAACAAAACTGGACAAAACATGAGCAAAATGTTGTGTTGAAAGAGTTAACATGAAGCATCTCTGCTCATGTAAGTGCTGAGTTAGGGTTAAAGTTATGGTTAAAGTTATGGTTAAAGTTAAAGTTAGGGTTAAAGTTAGGGTTAGGGTTAAAGTTAGGGTTAAAGCTGTAGCATGACTCATGCTGTCAGAGGTGGTGAACCCATTGTTAGGACGGTCCACAGCTCTGCCCTCCCAGCCAGTGTTTGCAGTGTGGTGTCGTAGCAGCATGTTTTCACTGTGGATCCTGGGCTCATAAAACACACTAATTACAGGTCATCCTTCAGCTGAGTGCAGCTATCAGTCACTCATTTATGTTTATGGCTATTTTTCTAGTTGCTATAAAATTCTGGAGGTGAAGTGCTGAGTTTAGAGAAGCCTCCAGTAGAGATAAGACATGTCTCCATATCAGTACTGAGCTTCACACTGTCTCCATCAGGTTGTAACCCTTGGTCTGCTGCAGATACATGGGACATGACTGTTACCCACCACAGCTGTCGTACTCAGACCTTTAACGTTAGCAGAGTTTACAGCTAAATAAAAGGACATCACTAGACACGGTTCCATTGAATATATGAACAAAACTTTACCCAAATTTAATACATGTAAAATAAAATAAAACTGAAGTTCATGACGTCAGTTTTTATATTAAATCACAAATGCAACAAATAGTGCCAGACACAACAACCCCCCCCCAGCACACATTTACCCTTTTTTAACCTACCTCTTATTGTAAAAACATTTTTACTGACTAACCTGACCTTCATTATATATAAACAAGGCGGTCAGAGACAGCAGACCTCCACCAAGGCTTGATGTGTCGTCATATGACGTCATCATCGGCGTTGACCCATCTCATGTCTAAAGAGACCATCTCAATGAAAAAAAAACCCCCACCAGATTTTATCTTGTCTGAATCCTGAGATATTACGACTGATGTGTTTTAACCTTTGACCTTTGGTGTGACCTTAACCTTTGACGATCATTGCTGAAAATCTAATGGGTTCTTCCTTGACCCATTATCTATCGTTCATGAAAGTTTCATCAAAACCCGTTTGGAACTTTTTGCATAATCCTGCTGACAGACAGACAGGCAGACAGGCAGGCAGGCAGACAGGCAGGCAGGCAGGCAGGCAGGCAGGCAGGCAGACAGACAGACAGACAGACAGACAGGCAGGCAGGCAGACAGACAGACAGACAGGCAGGCAGACAGGCAGGCAGACAGGCAGGCAGACAGGCAGGCAGGCAGGCAGGCAGACAGGCAGACAGGCAGGCAGGCAGGCAGGCAGACAGGCAGGCAGACAGGCAGGCAGACAGGCAGGCAGACAGGCAGGCAGACAGGCAGGCAGACAGGCAGGCAGACAGGCAGGCAGACTTGAATTTCATAGCTCCTTAGTGGAGGTCATAAACACAACTACTCCCACCCACCCTGCAACGTCCAAATCATCTCAATTTAAGGAAATTAAATCAGTCAAAGAGTAAATAAAAGTTATTAATAGGTAAAAATGTAGTTCGACAGGTATAAATAATTATACAGAGAGAAACAAAGAAAGTGGAGGTATCTTATTTGAAGGTAAAGCATGAGTGTGATGAAGGCCTCGTCACTGTTGAATGGTGACACATGGTACAGTTCACTCATATTCTCTGAATATTATTACATCTAATTCCCACTGGTTCTGTGGTTGAGTGCACGCACCACAGTGGTATATTTATCACCATACACACATCCTCTACAGACACATTAAACAGTCGTACTAATACATATTAATAGTTGTGCTCATTCATTACCTACCTGTGCTGCTGCCATCTTGGCTCCTCCTCCTCTGAGCCTGGGGGTTGAACCAGAGGAGGTGAAGCAGCTGCCCTTTTATGGATAAGCCCCAGCCATACCATGTGTACTCTGGGTGAGGGGGGGTGGGGGGGTCAACTGTGTGTATTAATTAAGGTAAAGATGAAGTCTAAAATAAATGCTTTATC
>CM035799.1:1693548-1701048 GCA_020466265.1 Siphamia tubifer | reverse complement strand
GAAAAATAAATGCTCCAGTAAAGTACAGACACCAAAAAATTTATATAACCCTTTAATAGAATAGAACAGGGGCTTTTCTGTGTGGAGTTTACATGTTCCCCTCATGTCTGTGTGGGTTTTCTCCAGGTACTCTGGCTCCTCCCACCATCCAAACACATGCATTGATAGGTTAACTGGTTAACTGGTTAACTGGTTAATCTAAATTGTCTGAGTGTGAATGTGAGAGTGATTGTCAGAACAGTGTGACCCCGCCTTCACCCACTGTAGCTGGGATACGCTCCCTGTGACCCCTATGACCCTAATGAGGATAAAGTGGGTTCAGAAGAACGAGTGAGTGAGAATAGAATTGAATGACTTCATTATCATGACATGTTGATACAGTGATGTTGTGATGGTCCAGTCCGACAGTATCATTAAATGTTCTGTATTTTTCAGAACATTTTTGTTTTACTTTTTTGTGTGAAGTTTAGTGGATTTTAACATGTTTTGTATATTTTTTCTCCACATTTTTTGTTAGTTTTTGTGCATTTTGTGGGAAATTTGAGTAAAAAAAAAAACAGAACTGTCGACTGACAAAGTGTTTTGACAGTTTTCTTTTCACTGAAGCACTTCCAGTTTAAAACGATTTGGGGATTTGGGGATTCTGCTAACACTAAGCTAATGCTAACATTTGACTCATACTATAACACTAGGCTAATGCTAACACTAAGCTAATGCTATCACTAGGCTAATCCTATAACACTAGGCTAATGCTAACACTAAGCTAATACTATAAGACTAGGCTAATGCTAACCCTAAGCTAATGCTAACACTAGTCAAATACTATAACACTAAGCTAATGGTAACACTAGGCTAATGCTAACACTAGGCTAATGCTAACACTAACCTAATGCTAACACTAGGCTAATGCTATAACACTATGCTAATGCTAACATTATGCTAATGCTATAACACTAGGCTAATGCTAACATTATGCTAATGCGTTGCCCAGTTTCGATAATCTCACTCAGTGCAGATATATCCTCCTCAGACCCAACAGTGCATTTGTGTCGTCTGTGGGGGGACACCATTTGCTTTTACACTTTCAGATAAATAAAATGCTCCAAATCCATTGAAAATGGAAAAAAAGTAATGAATAAAAAGTAAAAAATAATCAGAAAAATGTATTTGAAAAAAATGATGCATTATGCAGTTCCTAATAAAGACGACTGTTCAATGTAAAAAAAAATAAATGTGTTGACTTTCCTGGGTGTCAGGAGTCTTATTAAGTCTCTGCTAATGTAAAATGAAACAAATACTGATCAAAAAGTAATATTTAATCCTGATTAGTCCAATGTAATCCTGTGATTAATGTGACAGCTCTAATCATAATATAAAATTTCTAGGTAAAATATAACAGATGGTGAAAAAGAAAAAAAAAAAAACAATGAAGTGATTGTTAAACGTTTCCATTCCACCTGTCAGATTGTTATGTCAATGTCAACACCAGATGTTTCTTTTTTATTCATTTGGACTGTCGTATTATTCATTAGGATTTCCCTTGGTCAGACTCATACATTTCATGATGAAAACTAAAACAACCTCGTGACTCACAGCAGATATTTCATTTCCAGTTTGACTTTTGACATGAAGCAGCTGTTTTCTGAGGGTGTCTGTGTCTGCAGACCATCATTGGAACCTGCACCAAATCCACAGGCAGGACACGACATTTTCCTGCTTTACATGACAAAAATTATTTACTCTACCATGGAGGTCACCCAGTGCAGAAATATTAAAACATTATTTTGCTCTATTTGTCCATTTGTTATTACTATTATATTGTTTTCTTTTAATTTTTTTATTTGTCTGTTTGTGGGTTTGTCTGATTATTAGTAAATTTACGCAAAATGACTGTGAAGTCACATTTCTATTTATTCATTCATTTATGAACCCGCTTTATCCACACCAGGGTCGCGGGGGTCACTGGGGGCCTAATCCAGCTACAATGGGTGAAGGCGGGGTACACCCTGTATGAGACGCCAGTTCATCTCAGGGCTGAACATATATAGACAAACCAGTTAACCAGTTAACCAGTTAACCGGTTAACCTATCAGTGCATGTGTTTGGATGGTGGGAGGAAACCGGAGTGCCCGGCGAAAACCCACGCGGACACGGGGAGGACATGCAAACTCCACACAGAAAGGTCTGGTACGGGATTCGAACCAGGGTCCTTCTTGCTGTGAGGTATTAGTGCTAACCACTGCACCGCCATGCTAACCACTGCACCACCGTGCTAACCACCGCACCACCGTGCTAACCACCGCACCACCGTGCTAACCACTGCACCACCGTGCCGCCCCATTTCTATTTATATATGCAATCATTATCTATCTATGATTGATTAATATTGTTTATTGACACAGCACAAGGTTAAAGGGACAGTTCAGTATTTTTCAGATGAATGCGTTTGTCATCAGTGTCTTTACTCTGGTGCAGCCACAGTGACCCCGCCCCCATTTCTGACTCCACCCCTTTACTCTGGTGCACCCACAGTGACTTACCCTTGACTGTGTCCCGTGAGCCCAATTCTGGTCAAAGCCAAAGTAGTCCCAGGAGGTTTCCTGGGGTCAACAAAAACGTGTTTCTTCTCAAAACAGTCAAAATTAAGAGAAACAACACATACTCCAAAAAAAAGCCAAAATAATGAGATAAAAAGTCAAAACAGTATGTGTTTGAATGTGTGATTTATTTAGATAACAAAACTGTCACACAATAAAAACTCACCTCGTAATTATTTGCAACTACTTTCTCTCAATAGTGACAATGCGCTAGCATTGTCACTGCTAACAGCTGTGTTCCTACATGTAGCAGTTGCAAACACTGCCCAACAACTGATGAAAGTAATTTGCTAAGACAAATATGTTTCCTCTGTGGATAATTATGAGACATAAAAGTTCAGTTATGGTTTGCCATTTGTAATTTGAACAAATGAGTGATTTACCTGCTGTGGATATTTTTATCTGAAAGCGGTTTATATCTTTCAATGTGTGAAAATCTCTGTTGTCAAACTACATTAGGTCATGTGACATTTGGGACAGGTTTGGGTGGTTTAAATAACAATTTTGAGCGAGTACTTCCAGCCTATATGGACCCTTGGACGTTTAAAGGGTTAAGATCTAAAAGATTAGTGAAGGGTGGGGTTTGTTGTTCCTGGAAAGACTAGTTTAAATTATACAGAGCCTTTGTGTACACTTACATCATAATATAAAACAGTCAGTGCAGGTACAGAGTTTGAGTATGTGAGTAATGTTTGTAGTAAAAAGTAGGTGTGTATTGTGTACGTACGTGTACATCCTTGTACAAATCTTCTAGAACCTGGAAGTACTGCATTTCAGAAGTCAACAGTAGGCATGTAGGCATGAAGTGTTCTTAGGCTACGTCCAGACAAGTTCGATACAGGTTTAGTTTTGAAACCGTATCAAAACGATATTAAATAAAAATGGAAATGTTTCAGTAAAAAAATCTGCGTCAGCATGGGGGCGAAACGTTTGCTGAAAACGATAAAATTCACATGACACACCACCATGAGTGATGTAAGCCAGTCCCACTGGATACAAGAGAAGAAGTAGTGCACATACACCCACATCTTTTTCTACAGACGCCAGACACACGCCGGACACAAAAAACAACAATAACACTGTAATACATTCACCGCTGATACTGTTCTGTCCTACAAAGTATAAAGTCAGTAACTGCACAGACACCAAACTGACAAAAATAACCTTACAGTTCTCTTGTTGTTCAGTCCCAGTAGTTGTAGGTAGATTATTGGACATGAGGCAGTTATTGTTACTGTATATTAACTAGTTCTACAAAAAACACAGTGCGCCTTACATATGGATTAATTCCCCTCGTGTTTAGTGACTGGGAATATATAGAATTTTTATCTAATGATTTTGACTTCACTTAATGTTCCTTATACATGAAAAAACATTCATTGACAGTTCACCTTATAGTCCAGTGCATCTTATAGTGTGGAAAATACATTAATTCCATAATGTGTTTCAGTCTAATACAGTAATTGACTGTAAACTATTGGGGCAGGGTCTTTGTATTTAGTAGTACTTTTTGTAGTTACTGTACAAACACTATTGATCATTTAGTTACATGTATATATACGTCAGTGTGTGTAATATTATGATAATATATCCAGTACTGATTAAGTCATAGCGTGATATGTCTATGTTTGACACACACAGTGTTACACAAGTTAATTTGGCTACATGTCACCTTTGACCTCCAGAGATCTGAAAAACTATTGGTTGTAGGTGATAACACCAAATATGGGAATTGTAGAAATCTTCATTTCGTATCGTTTGGTACCAATCTGAAAGTTCTGTGACCCTCTGTTCTTGAGTTAGAACCGATAATGTGATTCTGACCTTTTAGTTAATTGTGATCTTGATCTTTGACCTTTACTCATTGTATCTGATGTGCATTAGCTATATGTATATGTCCATGTAATTTCATGGTGATATCTACAGTATTCATTGAGTTATAGCATGATATGTCTCTGCGGACACACACACACACACACACACACACAGACACACACACACACACACACACACACACACACACACACACAGATACACAGACACACACACACACACACACACAGATACACAGACACACACACACACACACACAGATACACAGACACACACACACACACACACACACACACACACAGATACACAGACACACACACACACACACACACACACACACACAGACACACACACACAGACACACACGCACACACACACACACAGATATACAAAGACAGAAACACGAGGTGATTACGATTATCTGCCCCAACCAATGTTAGGGCGAGATTAAAAGTATGCATATATGTAATTAACATGTTTCTTCAACAGTTTCAACCAAACGACTGTTCTGTTGTTAATCAGATGAATCATAATAATGGATGTTAATGTGAATGTGTTCATTTTGACAGCTGTAGTTGTCATCATGCATCAGTGAACCTCTGCTCTGTGGTCATTCGGGGTCTGTTGATGGAGACCCCCATGGTCCTGATGAGACGACTGGCCTGGACACAACAGCTCACAGGTCTTCCAGAAAGATGGAAGGACTTTTTCTTTTCCCTTCCCTTTTTTTTTTTTTTTTTTTTTTTTTTTACTGGGGTCGCGTAAACACCAGCGCCAGACCTGAGTGGGATCAAAGTGCTCATTAAAGAAGCCCACAACCCTGAGAAATGGCAGACCAAATAGCAGCCCATGGTGGCGGGCAAAAACTAAATTTGGAACAAGGGCACGCATTCATTTCCCAGGAATGGAGTGTCTTAGGCAATTGCCATTGAGCAATGACAGTGTTTGAAACTGTAGGTTTTTAAAGTTATAGTAACAAACAGTGAAGATTTAATGTTGAATAAACAGTGAGAAGAGTTCTTTATGTAAACACTGTACTTTATACCCCACGATAGATAGATAGATAGATAGATAGATAGATAGATAGATAGATAGATAGATAGATAGATAGATAGATAGATAGATAGATAGATAGATAGATAGATAGATAGATAGATAGATAGATAGATAGATAGATAGATGAGTCTCCAGTTCATCTCAGGACTTAACATATATAGATAAACTATCACTGTCACATTCACACCTATGGGTGATTTAGATTAACCAGTTAACCTATCAGTGCATGTGTTTGGATGGTGGGAGGAGCCAGAGTACCTGGAAAAAACCCATGCAGACACAAGGAGAACATGTAAACTCCACACAGAAAGGTCTGGTGTAAGATTCGAACCAGGGACCGTCTTGTTGTAAGGTACGAGTGCTAACCACTGCAACGTAGCCACACTTATGAGGTGCAAGTCTTTGTTCCACATTCACACACCTATGTGAGTGTGGAACAAAAACTCACACCTCGTAATTGTTTGGAGCTACTTTCTCTCAATAGCGATTAATGCGCTAGCGTTGTCATTGCTAACAGCTGTGCACCTGCACGTAGCAGCCACTAACACTGACCAACAACTGATGAAAATAGCTTGATAAGGTGCACAGCTGTTAGCAGTGACAACGCTAGTGCATTGATCGCTATTGAGAGAAAGTAGCTCCAAACAATTATGAGGTGTGAGTTTTTGTTCCGTGATGGTTTTGTTATGTAAATAAGTCACTCGTTCCAACACATACTGTTTTGACAAGAAACACATTTTATTTCGTTGACCCCAGGAAACCTGCCAGAACTACTTTGGCTTTGACCAAAACCGGACCAGAACTGGGCTCACAGGACACTGTCGGGGGGTAAGTCACTGTGGATGCACCAGAGTAAAGGGGCGGAGTCAGAAGAGAGGGGCGGAGTCAGTGTGGGTGCACCAGAGTAAAGACACTGATGACAAACACATTCACTTGAAAAATACTGAACTGTCCCTTTAAAAGCACTCTTAAATAAATGAGGGATTGAAAAGTGTTGAGGTCAGAACATTGTGTGGTGTGAATTTCCCTCAGATTTGGGTTGACTTGACCTCACTCACCTGACGATGAAAAGACAGAAAAAACAAAAGTGTGGCCAAAAAAATAGCACGTGTGATATTTTAGAGACCCTTCTAAAATGTCAGAAATGGTGTTTTCAGTTGAGCTCATGTCTGCGCTGTTGTTTGTGCCCACGATTAGATCGAAAACTGGATCCCAACGACCCTGGGTGTAAATGGAAATAAGTCTCACTTCAACAGAATAGCCTTCCATTCATTACAGACGTCAGAACAGCTCATGCATGATCAACAAGTCTATAAACAAGTGAGCTAATCTGCACTTAAAATAACATACACATATATGGAAAGAAAATGTGCATTACAACTCATTTTCATACCACTGAGGTGTCATAGTTTCTGCTCATTTAATGGTTTCCGCCAGCTGGCCTGAAATAGTGGAAATGCAGCGAGTGTGTGACAGAAACACACTGAGGCATCTGTTATAAACGACCAAACACAAGAGAGCGATTCACAGGTTCCCTCTGATTACAATCTGTATAGGTTTTTTTTTTTTCACTTTTGGAGGTGATGATCAGGAATAGAACGTCTTACCTGCCTGATGTCCAGACACGAAGATGACATTATTTTAATAACACCTTTATATACAGTTAACTATTATTACTAGTGAGCATTTTCAAACTGCGAAACACGCTACAGAACAAGTGCACCTCGTATTGACTGTTTCTCTACTTTTAAAATATAGTTAATCAATAGATTGTTTTATTTCTATAAACGATGCACCCTCTCTTAGATGAAAGGTAGGGTTCTCGCCAGTGCATTTCAGCGTAACATGCTATTACGATGTTAGTTTAGAAAGAGTATGCTGTGTTTAGAGCTGCTGCGCTGCCTTTCAAGTTGTGGGATTGTGTTTTGAGTACATTTGCTTGTGTAATATTTCAATATTTATGTGACAAAACTTCTTTATCGGGGTAGTTGGTGCCATGAAAGAGTTATTTTGA
>CM035799.1:1681048-1688548 GCA_020466265.1 Siphamia tubifer | reverse complement strand
ATCTTTGACGGTACAGGAAGTGTTACTCTCTAATTGGTCTGATGTGATTCAGTGGCCAGGCTGCTGTCAGCCAATGGGGGGGGGGGCTTATTTTAGGAGTGGGTATAAAAGGGAAGAGCTCCAACCCTCAGTGACGACATGATGTGAACTGAGCTGCACTTCTACACAGACACAGTACTACAGTAAAGGAACTCAGTAAAAGTACTTCATTATTGTACTTAAGTCGAGTTTTTAAGTATCTGTACTTTACTTCAGGATTTATTTTTCTGGAAACTTTTTACTTTTACTCCAAACATTTTTATATAAATATATGTACTTTATACTCTTTACATTTCTATAAATATATGTACTTTATACTCTTTACATTTATATAAATATATGTACTTTATACTCTTTACATTTTTATATAAATATATGTACTTTATACTCTTTACATTTATATAAATATATGTACTTTATACTCTTTACATTTATATAAATATATGTACTTTATACTCTTTACATTTATATAAATATATGTACTTTATACTCTTTACATTTATATAAATATATGTACTTTATACTCTTTACATTTTTATATAAATATATGTACTTTATACTCTTTACATTTATATAAATATATGTACTTTATACTCTTTACATTTATATAAATATATGTACTTTATACTCTTTACATTTATATAAATATATGTACTTTATACTCTTTACATTTATATAAATATATGTACTTTTTACTCTACATTCTCACAATAGACTCATTACTTTTTCAAATTAAACAGATGTGACAGTAGAAAACTCAGTCGCTTCAGAGAGAAAATCAGTGGAGGGAAGAAACTGTGACTTTATATATTATAGTTATATGACTATTGTCTCATAATTTTGATTTTTCTCCTTAAAATTATGTTTTTATCTCATATTTATAACTTTTTTCCCATGGTTTTTTATCTGAATTGTGACTTTTCTTCCCCATTTTTCCTAAATTTTCTGCCCATATCCACAAAACTGAGTAACTGTGACTCGATCAAACACATTATCTACACAGTAAAGACTTTATTTTCGATACTTTTGAAACTTTTCTGATTTTATTTTCTTAAGTATTATTGTGTTGATGATAAAAAAAAAGCTGTTATTTTTTACTTTTGTACTTTATTACAATTGAGAAGTTGAACTTTTTATTTACTTTTACTTCAATAAAAGAGTTGAATCAGTACTTCTACTTTTACCATAGTATTTTTTCACACAAGTATCTGTACTTCTACTTAAGTACAGACTGTGAGTACTTTGAACACCTCTGCATTACTAAGCACATCTGCTTCGACTGTTGTTTCATGGATCCAATAACACTTGATGAAACCACAGTCTAAGCAAAAGAAGATGGAGAAACCCAGAGTGAAACAAAAACCACAAAAACCTGACATGACCATTCTCCACACTTGGCAGGCGCCGTCTTCCTCACACTGTTTTTATGAGCGGAGGAAAATGAGCCAGGATCCACTCGTGTCCTGTGGTATTTATCTGATCGTTAATCAATCGGGCTGTAGTCAAACTGAATGAAAAGACTATGGTGCATTTTCTTTGGACTGTAGCCCAGGGCGAGGAGATATGGCTAAAAAATTATCACCATTTATTTTATTATATCATTTGATCTCGATTATTGTCATGATTTTTTTTTTTAAATATTGTTTTTAAACTGCCTATTTTAATCCATATGTACTGAAAAATAAAGTAACTAGAGATTAGTTTAATTTTGTCAAACATAGACATATCACGATATAACATAATCAATACTGGATATATTATCATAATATTACACACACTGACACATATATACATAGAATGAAATAATCAATATTGCAAAAAGGTCAAAGTTCAAGGTCACATTTAGCAGAAAGGTCAAAATTACATTATTGGCTATAAGTCAGGTTGTCAGACAAATTTCGTCCAGTTCCGGGGTTATAGATTAGGCTCAACTCTGCAATCGACTATTTCTGGCTTCTTGTTTCTTATGAACAGGTTCATGTCTGTAGATCAGTAACCGTGGAGACACTATCTGAGGACATGAAGACCTCAGGACACTTGGGTTTGTCTTTAGGGACCCTCTACTTATGACCACTGAAGTGTGATGTTTACTAAGTTAGTCTTAGAGTTAGTCTGAAAATAATTTTGTGTTGACAAAAAAAAGACATTTTTATTTTTTTCCCTTTTTTTGTTACTTTCTCCCTTTCCCTTTTTCTTAATTTTTAATTTTTTTTCCTTACCCCCCCCCCCCCCCCCCCATTTTTCCTTCTTTTTTTCCCCATTTTTTCTTCTATATTTCTCCAGTTTTCTTTATTTTTTCCCCATTTTATTTTATTTTTTCACATATTTTCTTCTTTTTTCTCAGTTTTCCTTCTTTTTTTCCCCATTTGTCCTTGTTGAAAAAGACATGTCTTAATAAATTCCATGTTAACACAGTTTGGCTCAAACCTCTAAACGGTGTGATTTTGATGTACTGATCTGACACTCCAAAAACCACCTAAATTTAGTACATTCTTTTCTTTAAAAACAACTATGCCTGTTTAAATGACTAATGTGTTGGTCATCACCTTACAGGAAATGTCGTCATATTCCATGGTTAATGGTAGTGAAGTTATGAACTAAAATGTGGCGACATGTCGGGTGTTTTTTTTGACAAAAACATTAAAACTTCATGGCTCATCAGGCAGGTCTCCCCATGATCCAAAATCTAAATAATTTGATATCTGTTCATTCCACAGTTTGAAGAATAGGAATCACAGCAATTGGCTTTAAAATAACTAAACAGGTTTTTAACAGGTTTAATGTTCTCCCAATCATATATAAAAAAAATTAGCTATCATGAGACATCGAAAAAAAATTTACAGTGCATTTCAACCTGTGCCTTGTGGTGAAGCAGCCCCCCCCCCACCACCACCACCTCCCCCACCCCTCTTCCTGAGTTGCCACTGTCACCTCCTTTTTACTCTGCACATACCAAATGTGATTGTTCTGTCCAGCTCGGCCTTTTCTTTTTCCTTCATGCACGAAGTATGAGAGCAGAGCCAAAAATATTCCTCGTTCACAGTGACATTAGGGGAGAGCGGCCATGACGGAGTTCCCTGATTAGTGACTTAACAACCACAGACAAAGGCTCTGAAATCACAGGAAACAGAACAATCAAAGAGCCTGCGCACATTCCAAGAAAAGCAGCGGCGGCTGCACAAGTACAACATGATCCAGGACGTTGCACCATCTGATGAAGAAGTGATTTAGTATTTAACCCTTTTACCCTTTTACCACTCTGAGCTCATTCACCTGAAAAATGTAAAACGTCAGCTGAACAGATAAAAGAATGGGCTGTTTGTAAAAGGAACACCCTGGAGTTTGGACTAAAACACTCACTTTTATATAGTTATAGCGTTATATGTCTATGTTTGACACAAGTTAATTTGGCCACATGTCACCTTTGACCTCCAGAGATCTGAAAAACTATTGGTCGTAGGTGATAACACCAAATATGAGAACTGTAGAAATCTTTATTCTCCATCGTTTGGTACCAATCTGAAAGTTCTAATGACCCTCTGTTCTGGAGTTAGAACCCATAATGTGATCTTGACCTTTTAGTTAATTGTGACCTTGACCTTTGACCTTTACTCAAATGGATCATTGCATCTGATGCACATTAACTATATGTATATGTGGACAGTGTGGTGTTCGTTTTCACGGCCACTGACTTCAACTTTTTGCACTTAATATAAAGTGTGAGGACGTGTGGACAGTCCAGTTTTAGAGCCGTGGGTCCAGACAGAATGTGACACATGTTCATCTACTAATGTTCAGTTACATTTAACACAAAACTCTTTGCTATTGTTTTGTTTAAAATGCTGTTTGTGTCAGTGGACATTGTTACGTTGCAGTGAACTTTAACACCAGTTGATCATTACTGGACAGACATGTGTCCCTGTGGTTCCTCCACTGACAATGTGATGACGTCATCACGACCCGTCGACTCGACTTCGACTTCATTGACGGATAAGTCGACTTGAAAAAACCTGAAGTCGTTAATGTCCTAGTGTGAACGCACATACTAGTCCAGGTGGGTGCGGAAACGTGACCGTCTCCAGATCTTCCCATTCTGGGACCAGTTTTCAAATTATATGGTTTTGGGGGTACCCATGACACCTGTCCCATTTAGAGGCTAATCCAGTACAGTCCAGTCCAGTCCAGTACAGCCCAGTACAGTCCAGTACAGTCCAGTCCAGTACAGCCCAGTCCAGTCCAGTCCAGTCCAGTCCAGTCCAGTCCAGTACAGTCCAGTACAGTCCAGTACAGTCCAGTCCAGTACAACAGTTTCACATGAATTTGTTTCAGTGCGGATTGGGCCTAAACCAAACCAGAGGGGTCCTTCACCAAAAACCAGATAAGATGTCCTTCATCCTAAAATATCCACATTGGAGAACAAACTGGGGTTATAATGGAACTGTACGGCAGGGTGTGTCAAGTTATGAGAATCCCACAAATTATGGGCTGGTGGGGAATTGTTCTAATCCAACAAACCAACACTGTGGGAACAGAGCTGCCATTTTGGAGAAACGGAAGGAGCTAATTATTTCCTGAGTCTTGGTCAGATCTAATGGATCGTATGGAAGCTGTGTGGGCTCGGAGGTGTTCAGGGACCCCACACTTTTTAGGTTTTTGGGGGTTTGAATGTGGAGGTCTATGAAAATACCTGTCAGATTCAGCCTGCAGATTATGGTCAAATCTTATCCAAATATGACTTGTATTCACATGTTCTTTTGAGTTTTCCTCCCTCAGCAGGAAAATGTGGCGCATGATTAAATATAGTATCTAATGTTATTTCAGTTTCAGCTTTTTTTTCTTCATCCCTGGAATAAAAACCCACAAACCATCTACTGATCTAATCTGTTTAATACCTGTTCATCCATTAATCCTATCAATACATATAAATATATTAGTATAAAACACACTTTTTCCTATTTTCTTGTTTATCACATATGATCATATTCAGATGCTTTGTAGTTACCATGGAAACGCTGTCATCTACAACACTGGTTCACCAGTAAAACCCATGGAGTTGGATCAACGACGATGGAAACACTGGTGTTTACACCCTGTTAGCAAAATCGTAGCTCAATAAATCCAAAGTTATATTATATTAAATAAAATAAAAATCTCGTGGGCCTCTGACACACACCACCAGGCTAAACATTTACGAATAATAATGATCCACATTATCTTATATGTATATGTCCAGGTAATTTCACTGGTATTTAATGTCATTTCAATTTGGGTGAGATTAATAAATGATAGAAAATGTTAAATCCAGAAGATAATAATTATGTTCAGTTCAGTTTTATTTCGAGCACACAATAATCATCAAAACAACAATGAAAATATTCAACCATTCTTTTTTCTTGTACTCGAAAAGGAGTGGGAAGAAGTAAAACTTATAAACTCCACCCCCTTTTTACAAACTAAAATTCAAATATACTGCGCTAACACACTTTTTTATCATTACCACAAAAACATCCATAACCATTTATATAAACATTAATTACAATTCACTTCATATAACCTGATATGATCAACTAAAGTACTAGTATTGGTAAAGTATTAGTTTGTAGTGAAAGTACATTCACTTTCACCACAAAAACAGTTACATAAACAATAATTAATAGATAGGATCCATAGATATATAGATATATCCTAACCATGATAGTTTTATTACAATATAAGATTCATTCCCCTTTTCTTCTACCTTATAACCATATATTCACCTACTCAGATAATATTCTATATTTTGTTATTATACTTTTTTTATACATCCTGTTGAGGATGAATTGATTAAGCACAAATATCAAATAATAATAGTAATTTGGGAACGGGCACAAAAATATTCCTGGGTCTTTCTGAGTTAAGGTCTGTGTGTCCTCCTTCAGCTGCTAAATGTCTTCCAACACTCACATTTCTGTCCATTTCTTCAGTAGCAGCTAACAACAGGGTTGGAAAGGAAACCCTGAGTGTGGTCGTACAAATGCTACGTCAAGCGTAGATAAAGGGAATGTATTTCCAGACCAAATGTGCACTTTATCTGTGTGTAAAACCACTAAGGAGGAAACTGTTGTTGAGTGATGCAGCAGCTTTTATCTTTATGCTTTGTTAGCATCAGAGGTGGAACTTAAGGAAGTAAAAGTACTTCATTACTGATTTTTTTTAGGTATCTCTGCTGTACTTTAGGAAACTTTTGACTTTTATTTCCTACTTTTTTGCATAAATATCTGTACTTTATACTCTTTGCATTCTCAGAATAGACTCGTTACATTTTTCAAATTAAACAGATGTGACAGTAGAACAATTAGTCGCTTCAGAGAAAAAAAATCAGTGGATTTATATATTATATGTATTATAGTTATAATATATATTATAGTTTATATATTTATATATTATATATATATATATATATATATATATATATTATATATATATATATATATATATATATATATATATATATTATAGTTATATGACTATTGTCTCACAATTTTGACTTTCACTTTTTATTTCATATTTATAACTTTTTAAAAAAAAAACATCTCATGACACACACACATTTGTTATTTGTTCTGAACTTCAGCTAAATATTACCTGCATTTTTAAGTGTTGCATCAAGTAGGAACTGTGATTGTTCATTGCAAACATGAAAACCACATGGGTTTGCATTAACAGACGTGTGCGTACACATGTCCCCACCAAACACACACTTCAGGAAATTATGGCCAAACTGTGAGAAGATTCACTGTTTGAAAAACAGGAAGTGGTTACCAGCTGCATTCAACCAGAGTGCACCTCTGTATTACTAACACTTTAAATACACTGACAACCTACAATATCTGAGTTTTACCTAAAGAAGAAATGAGGAAAAAAAACTCTTTTAGCAGCTCTTGAAGTTGATTTATACGTCTATATTAAACAGATTCATCATCATCACTGTAAACAACCGTACATTTTAAGCTTTTAAAATTTTAAGACATTTAGATATGTTTGTTTTATGTACAAAAGCCTTAATGGTCTGGTACCACCACCACTGAAAGAAGATTATTGTAATTGCCGTGTGTGTGTGTGTGTGTGTGTGTGAGTGTGTGTGTGTGTGAGTGAGTGTGTGTGTGTGTGTGTGTGTGTGTCCACAGAGACATCATGCTATAACTCAATGAATACTGAATACTCACCAATAAATTTCATGGACATATACATATAGCTAATGTGGATCAGATGCAATGATCCATTTGAGTAAAGGTCAAAGGTCAAGGTCAAAATCACATTATGGGTTATAACTCCAGAACAGACATTGGTACCAAATTATGCAAAATGAAGATTTATACAATTCTCATGTTTGGTGTTATCACCTACGAACAATAGTTTTGAGATCGCTAGGGGTCAAAGGTGACATGTCGCCAAAATTAACTTGTGTAACAGTGAAACATA
>CM035799.1:1451048-1676048 GCA_020466265.1 Siphamia tubifer | reverse complement strand
TTTGATTCATATTTTTGAGGTGACTAATTCCAGCCTATATGTGGACCCTTGGAAAATTTAAAGGGTTAAAGTTGATGCTTCTTCCATTTCACTCGTGCTCCAGCAGTCACACTTCACCACATTTAAAGCAGATAAAAAAAATCCTCCAACTGTAAATGAGTTTGTACAGATTTTTAATCAAGTCACATCAGTGGATTTACACACATACCCACAAAAGAAACTGCTGAAAGTCACAGAGGAAACCAGCAAACCACTCTCACCGTTGAGGTAGCACACTTCACACACCAACTGTTTTTTTTTTGCATTGGTGAGGATTAGCGCAGTGCGTCGCCTACCCACCTGGTTAGCTGACAAACCACATTACAAACAGTAGTTCCTGTTAGCAGGCTAAGACTGAAACACAGACACATCAGAACCTGAACGGTGCGCGTGGCAAACGACTCGTAAACACCGGATCTCGTTTAAATGTCGACCACAGGTTGTTATCTACTGTTGATTTTTGCAACCGAACCCAAAAATCTAAATTACTCAGTTGAAGACACAAGCGTCCACACCTCAACACTCCTTTAACTGATCTAACTGTCCTAAACAAGGGTCACATTTTCCTCTTGTTACACATACATCTTATTTTTTCAAAAACCCAAGTACACTCAGAAAAGTTTAATTATTTTCTACTTAAATAAAATGACAATTACAATAATTTAATAGATTTGAAGTATTTCAACTTTCATTAAAGTTCATTAAAACTTTATTTAGTACATTTAAACATAATTAAATAATGTTGTTAATGTGACTTAATGAACATAAAGCTGACATACACACACACACACACACACACACACACACACATATATATATATATATATATATATATATATATATATATATATATATATATATATAATAACAGTAATGATAATAATGAATGTGTGTTGTTTAGTGCTCTTATCATTGCGGGGACAAGACTGCATTTGTATTTTTTGGTTTTGCATGCAGGTATTTTGAAGCTGCGACCTGAGGAGAGAAGCTGAAATTCATTGAATAGTGGATGTGATGCATCATTAAAATATGGACACTGCTAGTCTCTCTAATTGTCTTTTGTAGAGGGATTCTATGTTAGGCCAAACAAAATAATATATGTGGTTCCCATCACATGGACAAATTGGGTAGGTAGGTGGGTCATCCATATTTTATTTTATTTACAATTTTATATACTCGTCTTCTAAAAAGAAGCTCCAAAAATTCAGATTTAATATCAGTTATTCTTTCCAGCAGTTAGAAAATCAACACATTGCCTCAGATTTTCCATGTACATGTACATGTATATTTACAGAATGTTTTAAGAGAGCATAAATGAATTTTAGATGATTGAAATACAATAAAATCTGATTTGACATCAACATTTTGTCTTTTATTGATTTTTTTTTCAACAAAAATACAGTTTAACTACAAATGTAAATTCTATCCACATGTAAATATTATTTTAATGAAATAAAGGCCCCAATATTGAAGGCTTTAGTGGACATATACAGCTATCTATTTACTGTTCAACTTATTTCCTCTTACCATACTGCTGTTTTGTTACTGGCTTCTTCACATTCCTCACAATCTTGACAGAGCGGGAGTACAGTTTTAAATTTATTTTTTAGCTCTGGAAGAGGATTTGTATTTGGTTCCCCACACCAGGCACACAAGTCTGTGTGACCAAGAGATGCTCCATAAAGATATGAAACCATCTTCCCAATTAATAAAGAAACGCTGGTGTTTTTGAAACAAACCAAGTGTGAAGTGAGTGGGAAATTAACACACCATGTACCAAAGATTCATCAAGAGGCCAACAGCCAATCAAAACTGGCGCAGCAATCACATGCATTGAGGGTTGTTTTGATGGACATGGACACCATGTATATGGTCGTCGTTTGTCGCTAGTCATAAATCACGGTGGTCAGACAGGTGACAGATGTTGGTAAACATGAATACGGACTAAATACGGAGAAATAAATTCTCTCATCATCAGTCATTGGGAATTTCGAAGATAAGAGTCGGCAGTCGGCCGCTTCATTATATGTGACCCACCACCAGTAAACCAGGCATAAGTGTGTGTAAATCCAAACAGAGTTATGTGTGTATCTTGGTAGAGTGGAAACTAAGGCTTAAGATGGTGAAAAAATGATGTTTCTATCACAAGTAGAACCAAAGTTATGGTTTTGGGGTAGGAAGTCCTTAGCAAGGCATAATAATTTGTATCCGATTGACACAAATTGTTGACAGATGTTAAAGGACACTCTGATGGACATGTCACAGAAGTTTTATATATTATAATAATAGGACAGAAGTGTGACGTATTATAATCATTTGGCTTACACCATTGGACAGAACATTCAATATAAGCTTTTACCTCGTACCAAACACTTGGGTGTTTACCCACGGAACGGAGATCGTTTTGTTCGGCGAAAAGAGGTGGAAGTCGTCTTTGTCTTTGCTCAGCAATACCTGAACTTTTGTCGCCACTTAAATAATTGACTCAATAAACACCTTTATTGATTGGATTTCAATGTAATGACCACAGGAAGTGAACATAGAGGTGTTAAGGTACCGTTTTTTGATAAGGTGTAAACACTAATAACAAATCACCTTCCAGCCTAAATTTGGCTGTAGCTCTGAACGGCTCAGCGCGACTTATGCCTGGTTTCGTGGTGGTGGGTCACATATTTAATTTATTTTGACAAACTGATAAAATGTCTACAGAGTCGGCATTTTCGTCGTAAAAAAAATTGGGTCGGTCGGGTGACCGGAACCACACGTATTATTTTGTTTGGCCTTATTTTAATGGTGCACCTCACAATCTGACAAAGTGAATTTTTATTTTTTTTAGGGGCAGATCATTGAACCACGACACTGGGCTGAAAGAACTGATATGACATGTAGAAAACATTGTCAGCAGCTTCCTGTCTATGTGGAATGATGACGACTTCCTTTGGCAGAATAGGCGTCGCTTTGCCTTTTTATACCCAGACTTACAATGTGGCGCAAAAATGAGTTTACAGTCATGTGCTTCTTATAAACACATGGTCATCATAACACACGTGACCTTTGGTTGACCTTTGGCTGACCTGTTTCTGTTTGTGACTCCATGTTGGACATGACTATCACCCTTGTGTCATTTCAGGTCCTTTCATTCATTTCACCATCATATAGTAAGTCAGTCATTTCCCAAACAAACCGAGCACTAATATGACGCTGACAGTGTGTGTGTAAGAGCTGAAAGGTCTGGTCTTTGAAGGCGCTGCTGTGTTCAATGTCCTCCATTCACCCAAACACAACACCATTCACCAGTACAGGATCAATGCTCACTCCTCTGAAACACTGGCGTTCTGTCAAAACACACCAGTGCACTCAAGGAATGGTAACCAGGTGTAGGAGAGGAAATACCTGGAGCATTCCTCGCTCCAGGAATGTTTTTATTAGCCTTTTTTTTTTTTTTACAAATGTGTCCATTTGGAGGTGTGTACACTATAAAGTGCAGTGTCGACTGGATCAGTCCGTCCAGCAGAGTGTGTGTTGAATGGAGAAGCTGTGTCCAGTGGTTCTGTTTGAACAGCTGCCACAGTTTAGGTGGGCATGTTCCAACACTGCACTGCACTACACTGTCACCACACTCCAAGGCTCTGTTCCAAACCACATACTATATACTACATACGTCCCAGAGGTGGAAGTAACTCAGTAAAACTACTTCCTTTACTGTACTTAAGTACATTTTTTAGGCATCTGTACTTTACTTGAGTATTTATTTTTCTTGCAACGTTTTACTTTTACTTCTTACATTTTTGTGAGAAGAAATGTCACCTTTGACCTCCAGAGATCTCAAAAGCTATTGGTCGTAGGTGATAACACCAATTATGAGAATTGTATAAATCTTCATTCTGCATCGTTTGGTACCAATCCGAAAGTTCTGTGACCCTCTGTTCTGGAGTTATAACCTATAATGTTGTTTTGACCTTTTAGTTAATTGTGACCTTGACCTTTGACCTTTACTCGAATGGATCATTGCATCTGATGTGCATTAGCTATGTGTATGTATATATATATATATATATATATATATATATATATATATATATATATATATATATATATGTCCAGGTAATTTCATGGTGATATCTCCAGTATTCATTGAGTTATAACATGATACGTCTCTGTGGACACACACACACACACACACACACACACACACACACACACACACACACACACACACACACACACACACACACACACACACACACACACACACACACACACACACACACAGATACATAGACACAAATGGACTGCACTTATATAGCACTTTTCCAAATTCATGGTGCTCAAAGGTGATTACAATAAGCTCTCCCAACCACTAGGTAGGTAGGTAGGTAGGTAGGTAGGTAGGTAGGTAGGTAGGTAGGTAGGTAGGTAGGTAGATAGATAGATAGATAGATAGATAGATAGATAGATAGATAGATAGATAGATAGATAGATAGATAGATAGATAGATAGATAGATAGATAGATAGATAGATAGATAGATAGATAGATAGATAGATAGATAGATAGATAGATAGATAGATAGATAGATAGATAGATAGATAGATAGATAGATAGATAGATAGATAGATAGATAGATAGATAGATTTAAAAAATATATTCAACAAACAAAGCACACAAATATCAAACTACATATGTCCCATAAATATAAGCAGAGTCTGGACAGGACTTTGAATCGTCATTTATCCAAAGGCCGACTGAGAAATTTTCCAGTGCAGTTGCAGAGTGGTCCACTTCAACCCCTAAGAGTCTGCCCATTCTCATTTATCAAATAAAAAGCACCTTTCTTAGCACTTTGGAGAGAAAAAAAAACATTTTCACAGCCTGTGTGTGTGTGTGTGTGTGTGTGTGTGTGTGTGTGTGTGTGTGTGTGGGACGGGGCTGATTCCTGGTGTTAACAGCTAATAAATTGAGGCCCATCCCCCTTGGTGCTCTACTGGCTCAATTATATCCACATGTAGCCATTATTCTGCCATGTTAGCCTGGGTGAGCTGCATATTTTTAAAAGGTGGGTTTCCATAACACTTGCTGAAAGCTATGTTGGTTGTGGAGACACATGTTTGGGTTCTGTAGAAGCCAGACACTGGCTGTCTTCATGTAGAAGTGCTGTGGAATGCAGAGTGGGTCACTTTTGTGGCCTTTGATTCCTAAAAATCTCACTTTAGCAACGTGTGTGAAGATGACAAGTGGGATCATTACAGAGATCGAGCAACAAACATGAAATGTTTTGTGCAATTGTTTAACTTTCAATTCTTCTGCTTTATATCAGTTTTGATATTTAAAGGTGTTCAGTGTTTTTCAGATGAATGTGTTTGTCATCAGTGTCTTTACTCTGGTGCACCCACACTGATTTACCCCCCACAGTGTCCTGTGAACCCAGTTCTGGTCAAAAAGCCAAAGTAGTTTTTTCTGGGGTCAACAAAGTAAAATGTGTTTGAATGAGTGATTTATTTACATAACAAAACCATCACGGAACAAACACTCACACTTCGTAATTGTTTGGAGCTACTTTCTCCCAATAGCGATTAATGCGCTAGCGTTGTCACTGCTAACAGCTGTTCACCTCATCAAACTACTTTCATCAGTTGTTGGGCAGTGTTTGCGGCTGCTATGTGCAAAAAGGATAACGGCTGTGGTGATGGGGGGGGGTTATTAAAAGAAATAAAAATAGATTATAAATAAAAATTCCCTTTCATGCTTCACCTCAGTCAGATACTTATTAGTGTTCTATCTAATATAAAATCGGGGGGGGGGGGGGGGGGGGGTGATGTGTAATGTGCATTTTTCATCTTATTAATAGTAATGATAATAACATATCGTTGTCATATATAACCTACATTAACACTAACCCCGTTCCTGCTTTTTTTAACAAATATTTGCATCTTTCTGAAACAGGAGTGGACCTGGAGGAGCACATTCTGTGTCATGGTGTTGGCGCGTGCCAACCTTTTCTGCTGAACACCCCCCCCCCTTCCTGCTGACTTTTTTTTTCCAACAGGAGGGCTTGAGAGGCTCAATGCTATCATTCTTTGATTCTGTTTGAATCTGGCGGCGTGTGAGCAGGAAAAGGAGCCAAACGTGCTTCCTGAGTGGTCCAGGGGGGAAAGGCTGTAATAAGCAAAGGGGCGGCTGGTTAAAAATAACTGGGCTATAAAAGCTGAAGCACAACTACACTCTGCCTGACTCTCACTCAGACTCAACGCCCCACCACTGCTTCTCTGACATGTTGTACACGCTGTTTTTCCATATTCCAGTTCCTGAAGCACCGCACTTTACAAACGCTACAAAAAAAACCCTCTTGTTTTAACAGAAAAAAAAACTGGCTGCTGTAAAATCCTGTGAAAAACACATCAAACTGTAAACATATTTATAGAGTAACATGTAGATTTAACATTTTAAACATGTAGATTTAACATTTTAAACATGTAGATTTAACGTTTTAAACATGTAGATTTAATGTTTTAAACATGTAGATTTAATGTTTTAAACATGTAGATTTAACGTTTTAAACATGTAGATTTAATGTTTTAAACATGTAGATTTAACATTTTAAACATGTAGATTTAATGTTTTAAACATGTAGATTTAATGTTTTAAACATGTAGATTTAACATTTTAAACATGTAGATTTAATGTTTTAAACATGTAGATTTAATGTTTTAAACATGTAGATTTAATGTTTTAAACATGTAGATTTAATGTTTTAAACATGTAGATTTAATTTTTTAAACATGTAGATTTAACATTTTAAACATGTAGATTTAACATTTTAAACATGTAGATTTAATGTTTTAAACATGTAGATTTAATGTTTTAAACATGTAGATTTAATGTTTTAAACATGTAGATTTAATGTTTTAAACATGTACATTTAATGTTTTAAACATGTAGATTTAACATTTTAAACATGTAGATTTAACGTTTTAAACATGTAGATTTAATGTTTTAAACATGTAGATTTAATGTTTTAAACATGTAGATTTAACGTTTTAAACATGTAGATTTAATGTTTTAAACATGTAGATTTAATGTTTTAAACATGTAGATTTAACATTTTAAACATGTAGATTTAATGTTTTAAACATGTAGATTTAATGTTTTAAACATGTAGATTTAATGTTTTAAACATGTAGATTTAATGTTTTAAACATGTAGATTTAATTTTTTAAACATGTAGATTTAACATTTTAAACATGTAGATTTAACATTTTAAACATGTAGATTTAATGTTTTAAACATGTAGATTTAATGTTTTAAACATGTAGATTTAATGTTTTAAACATGTAGATTTAACATTTTAAACATGTACATTTAATGTTTTAAACATGTAGATTTAATGTTTTAAACATGTAGATTTAACATTTTAAACATATAGATTTAACGTTTTAAACATGTAGATTTAATGTTTTAAACATGTAGATTTAACATTTTAAACATGTAGATTTAATGTTTTAAACATGTAGATTTAATGTTTTAAACATGTAGATTTAATGTTTTAAACATGTAGATTTAACATTTTAAACATGTAGATTTAACATTTTAAACATGTAGATTTAATGTTTTAAACATGTAGATTTAATGTTTTAAACATGTAGATTTAACATTTTAAACATATAGATTTAATGTTTTAAACATATAGATTTAATGTTTTAAACATGTAGATTTAACGTTTTAAACATGTAGATTTAATGTTTTAAACATGTAGATTTAATGTTTTAAACATGTAGATTTAATGTTTTAAACATGTAGATTTAACATTTTCAACAAAAGATTGTCATTGTTTGTAAGTTAATATGTTTATAAATATGTTTGTTCTGCTTCATCATTCAAAAGTTATCAACGCTAACGCAGCATCTAAACCAGAGGTCGACAACCTGTAACACCCAAAGACACATTTGAACCTGGTTTCCACGGAAACGAAAACACTGGGAGCGGCTCATCATCTTTAGAAATCTCAGCCAATGTGTCCAAACCTTAGTGTTTTTGTTTGGATGTTTGTTTATTTCCTCTCTCGCTCCCTCCATACCACGATGAACGACACCTTCACCAACATTCACTGAATAAAGTTTATTCACCATTCATGGTTTATCTCAAACGACCACAACCTGAATATTATTACAAATATTTTCTCAATGACAACTGCAGACGACCGCTCACTTCAGGTCAGCACTGGACATGATGGTGTTTATCTGTTTTTATGTTTTATGCTTCATTGTTTTATGTTTTCAACCTAATTTTAACTTCTTTTTTTTGTCTTATTTTTGGTTTTATTTTGAAAACCAAATGAACGAATGATACACGGATTCATCCTAAGTGACAGATTGAACATATAATCTACACAAACAGTGAAGTAAAATTAATGACTCGGACCTGTAATTCAACAAACATTTAACAGTTCTGACCCAGTCTGTCTATGACCACCTGAAGAACATCCATAGAATCAAAGGTTTTCTGTTCAAACCAGACACAGAAAAACTCATTCATTCATTGTCATTAAATGACATTATTGTAACAGTGTCTTCACTGGTCTGAACTAAACAGATGATCCAAAACACTGCTGCCACAGTCCTGACCAGTACCAGGAAACTGGACCACATCACACCACTCCTCAAATCCTTACATTTTCTTCCTGTGGGTCAAAGGTCACAGTTCTAAATCTTCCTCCTGGTCTATATAGACCTAAACGACCTTGGACCCAAATCCATCCTAGACCTACTGGTTCTATATGAAGCATCCAGAGCCCTGAGGTCAAAGGTCATCAGGAACAGGTTTACTGTGTGTTCCCAAAATCAAAACCAAACATCATTCAGTTGTTCTGTTCCTCACCTGTGGAACAAACTACCTGAATACTGTTAACTACTGTTAACTACTGTTAACTAATATTAACTAATGTTAATACCTGAGGTCTGAGAACAACTGTTAACTACTGTTAACTACTGTTAACTACTGTTAACTAATGTTAACTAATGTTAATTCCTGAGGTCTGAGAACTACTGTTAACTAATGTTAACTACTGTTAACTAATGTTAACTACTGTTACCTAGTGTTAATACCTGTTGTCTGAGAACAACTGTTAACTACTGTTAACTAATGTTAACTAATGTTAATTCCTGAGGTCTGAGAACAACTGTTAACTACTGTTAACTACTGTTAACTAATGTTAATACCTGAGGTCTGAGAACAACTGTTAACTACTGTTAACTAATGTTAACTACTGTTAACTAATATTAACTAATGTTAATACCTGAGGTCTGAGAACAACTGTTAACTACTGTTAACTACTGTTAACTACTGTTAACTAATGTTAACTAATGTTAATTCCTGAGGTCTGAGAACTACTGTTAACTAATGTTAACTACTGTTAACTAATGTTAACTACTGTTAACTAATGTTAACTACTGTTACCTAGTGTTAATACCTGTTGTCTGAGAACAACTGTTAACTACTGTTAACTAATGTTAACTAATGTTAATTCCTGAGGTCTGAGAACAACTGTTAACTACTGTTAACTACTGTTACCTAGTGTTAATACCTGTTGTCTGAGAACAACTGTCAGTTCATTTAAATCAGATAAAAACATTACTGTTCACTGGAGCTTTACTGACATTATTGTCTCTTATTTTAATTGTCTTTTAATGCATTTGAATCATTTTAATTTTCTTATATCTTTTATGTATTGTCCTGAACATGAACTGTGATATACTAATACATTTGCCTTTGCTTTATAGAACAGCTGGAATTCTCAACATGGCTGTTTAAGTTAGACGTGGGAAGGTTTTTGTTTGTATTGTACAGAGGGTTACGTTAAAAAAACATAATAATACCTGTAAGAGTTTGTGCTGTGAACACGACACCAACACCAACAGCTATGTGACTCGTTAACAACTTGACAACCTGTTGCTAAATTAGTAACTTGGCCACACAGATAAGACTGTGGCACCAATGATTTGACAATTGTGAAATGACAAGCATCGTTGCTCAATCACACTCGAGCTGTTGTGTAAATCTTAATTTCAAGGAAGGAGAATTTTCGAGGCTTCTGAGGAATTGTTGCTCATGTACGGTTAACATTTATTTCAGAGGTTCCTGTTCCGCTACAAAAAGTCACATGTACAGCAGTAGTGGCGCCTCGTATTAGAACAGTGAGAGGTGAAAGGTCATGAGCTCACCAAAAAAAATCTGATAAATGTGAAGGTGCCTGTTTCATGTATGAACTTTGACCTCTGTGTAGACAGGATAAGCAAGATGGATTTTCCCTATAATAATAATAATTAATATTAATAATAATTATAATAAGAATGATTTTCAAAGCACCCAAAGAATTGTACATTATTGATCCATGATTCATTCACTCTCACATTCTCACTCTGGTGGTGATAAACTACACCTGGCGACTGATGGCAGACTGGTCGAACACCCTCAGGAATTTGGTGCAGATGTAAAGTGAACGCAGTCTCCTGAGGAAGTCCAGCCTGTTCTGTCGCCTCCTTGGGCGGCCTTGACTCAGTTGGTAGAGCAGGTCGGCCATTAACCGAAGGGTTGGCAGTTTGAATCCTTGGGCAAAGACACTTCACCCATCTTACCTCCAGTGTCACTCACATTGGTCTATGAATACGTATGAATATTTGATGGTGGTCGGGGGAACCGTAGGCGCAAAATGGCTGCCATTCTTCTGTCCGTCTGTCCCGGGACAACTATGAATACTGATGTAGTTTACCACCACCAGAGTGAGAATGTGAGAGTGAGTGAATAATCAATTAATAATGTAAAGTGCGATTGAAATCTAATCCATTATTAACTCCACCAAGGATCTATTCAATTCGGGTCTGTCTGTCTGTTGTCTGTCTGTCTGTCTGTCTGCCTGCCTGTCTGCCTGTCTGTCTGTCTGTCTGTCAGCAGGATTACGCAAAAAGTTCAGAATGAATTTTGATGAAACTTTCAGGAATGACAGATAATGGGTCAAGGAAGAACCCATTAGATTTTGAGCAATGAAGGTCAAAGGTCAAGGTCGCACTGAAGGTCACCATTGAAAACACATCAGTGGTAATATCTCAGGTTTTTCCATTCACATGGTCTGACCTTTGACCCCTAACCCTAACCTTCAGACATCAGATGGGTCATCACGTCACATGTTTCCATCATATGACGTCATATCAAGCCTTGGTGCAGGTGTGCTGGCTCTGACTGCCTTGTTACTGTTATTACAGGACGTTTGTATGAAATAGAAGAAAGTGGAGCTGGACGCAGTCATATGATGACGTTATGATCTGTTTCAACAACATGTTGAAAATGTTGATCAACATTTGTGTGGTTAATTGTTCTCTCCTGTAAACCCCTGTGAGACGATGTTGATTAAAAATTAATTCAATTAAATTATTTTGCACCTTAAGGTTGAAGTACGGATCCAATAAATGAATGGTTCAAAAAAACTGATAAATGGTTGTGAAGTACAAAGAACAGCCTTTAGATGAAAGCAGTGGTTCTGAACAAACATTTATTGGAAAATACAGGG
The DNA here is from genome assembly GCA_020466265.1 of Siphamia tubifer. NCBI lineage: Eukaryota > Metazoa > Chordata > Actinopteri > Kurtiformes > Apogonidae > Siphamia > Siphamia tubifer. The sequence goes on along the minus strand of CM035799.1, from coordinate 1,664,450 downwards.
AGTTACCTAAGAAGCACTTCTTTATCAACTTCTAACAAGTCTCTTTGAGTTAAAGTTGACTTTTAAATCCCAGCCATCTTACATGAGGCCCTTCACATTCTCCTAATGTACCCTAATGTTCCTGTCGGGTACTCATACTTCTGCGCAGGAAGTGACAGATCAGAATGAAATACAAACCTGTCTCTTACCCGTCATCAGTGTTGCATCTAGGGTAACACCATACTTACCTACTGCCGTCTTTTCCTGCGTTTCTCATCCATCTTTGCAGCTTTTCACAGAGCCTCCAGTGTTGTATGAGTTTCATGTGATTTAAGAGCTTTCAGTCAAACATTTTGAAGCACATATTAGTCTAAAAGAGTTCATGGATGCGTCTCATTTTAACCCATAAAGACACAAACATCTACTGATCTAAACCATTTAATACCCGTTGAGCTAATAATTGGTGTAAAATACACTTATTCATCAGATCAACAGATCCGGTCGATGGTGAGGGTTGGACTCCACCGGTTCTGTTCATAACTTTTATGGACAGAATTCAGAATTTCTAGGTGCAGCCGGGTGGGGGGGTTGGTGGTAGGAGGATCTCATCTCTGCTTTTTGTGGATGATGTGGTCCTATTAGCTCCATCGAGCAACGACCTCCAGCTCTCATTGGAGCGGTTCGGAACTGAGTGTGAAGCAGCTGGGATGAAGATTAGCTCCTCCAGGTCTGAGACCATGGTTCTCAACCTGGAAAAGGGTAGAGTGTCCTCTCTGGGTCTGAGGGTAAGGTCCTGCCTCAGGTGGAGGAGTTTAAATACCTCAGGATCTTATTGACAAGTAACAGAAGGATGGAGCAGGAGGTCAACAGGCGGATTAGGGCTAAACCGTTCCGTTGTGGTGAAGAAGGAGCTAAGCTAGAAGGTAAAGGTCTACGTTCTGACCCTCACCTATGGTTATGAGCTTTGGGTCATGATCGAAAGAAGGAGGCGACCTTCACAGCTGTTAGCATGCCTTATCAAACTACTTTCATCAGTTGTTTGTCAGTGTTAGCTGCTGCTATGTGCAGGTGCACAGCTGTTAGCAGTGACAACGTTAGCACATTGATCACTATTGACAGAAAGTAGCTCCAATCAATTACAAGCTGTGAGTTTTTGTTCTGTGATGGTTATGTTATGTCATTCCAACACATATTGTTTTGTCTGGGACGCCTTTGGCTTTGACCAAAACTAGACCAGAACTCGTCTCACGGGACACTGTCGGGGGTAAGTCAGTGTGGGTGCACCAGAGTAAAGACACTGATGACAAACACATTCATCTGAAAAATACTGAACTGTCCCTTTAAGTCAGTAGAGTTTTAGTCACTGTGTGGCTCTTTATGGATTAAATAAAGTATTAAATGTGTGATAACATGTTAGATCAGGAGAGTTTTAATCAATTTGGTAAAGTTTTGGAGCTGGGTGGAACTGTTGCAGCTCAGAACAGAGGTCAGAGGTCAGAGCAGGGTCAGGCTTCAGACATGAGTCCACTAAAAACCAAGAACTTCCTGTCAGTATGAGTGTGCAGCAGCAGTAACACTTTCCACTGAACACACAACGCAGAGACCAGGATGTGGACACGTCACAGCTGGACTGACACCATGACTGCAGCTGATGAGGCTCTGGACCAGTCCAGGTCCACCAAAGGTCAAAGTCCTGCCATGTATTGGTTCAAACCTGTTCATTCCCATTTTAATGAACACAAAGCCTCATCCAGGTAAATGGGATAATAGGCAGGTTTCAGTCACGTGACTATGATGATGTCACGATTTCAGCTGGAAGGTAGGAAGTAACCATAGAAACTGTGGCTATGGAGGAAACATTAAAAAGAGTGTCCAAACACAGATACTCACAGTTAGTTAAAAATGTACTGGACGTGACCTGTATCTGATGAAAATTAATGAGTTTTCAACAGAAGCCAAAGATTTCCAACAGTCTGTGCTGTGGATATTATTAACACATGGTCCTGCAGATATTCCTACTACACCACCTTACCCCTAACATCCTACTACACCACCCTACCCCTAACATCCTACTACACCACCTTACCCCTAACATCCTACTACACCACCTTACCCCTAACATCCTACTACACCACCTTACCCCTAACATCCTACTACACCACCTTACCCCTAACATCCTACTACACCACCCTACCCCTAACATCCTACTACACCACCCTACCCCTAACATCCTACTACACCACCTTACCCCTAACATCCTACTACACCAGCAGTAGATAAAAGACTAGAAAAGTTTGGAGACAAGCACGGTACCAAAAGGCTCAATGATAATTATCGTTTAGACTTGAGTGTTCTTTTTTGTAATGATGATGATCACTGCTAGCTGCTAGCAGTAGCGACTAATGTTAACAAACATGTAACGCATGTTGGTGTGTAGGTAAACAATATTACAACAGCGTAAATGAACATTTAACCACAACCTAACGATATATAAAACATCCACTAAAAAATGTTAGCTTTGGAACAAACCTCTGACCAAATGGTCGCTGGAGACATGGGCATTAGCATTAGCATTAGCATTAGCAGACTCTGCACCTTCTGACCACAAAAGCAGATTTAAAATCCACTTTTTACAGTATTTTTCTGTGAGTTTTTTCATTTCTCCCCTTTGTGAATGACAGTCTACACTACTCCAAAAATAGCTTTTCCTTCTCTCAGTTACAATTGTTGCATCTGTCAACTACACAAAACAGACATTTTCGTTAAGCTGCTTCACTTCCTGCCCTCCATCTGAACATCGCACGCTGATAGCAATGTGACGTCATGTGAAATCAACCTATTAATGGAATCAGCTGTGTTCAGTGAACAGGTCTGAACCAATACATGGTTGGACTTTACCCACCTGTGTGGACAGGCTCACACTGGGAATCTGGGAATATGGGCTTTTCCCAGGGGGCCGCTGCACGTCATGCTTTAGGTCGACCCTCACAGGTTATTACTGGCCCTCTGCTCTTCATTGTTAATATCGTCCAACATGGGCTGGGAGGGGGTTATTATAATTCAGTATCACACGCTCCAATGTTCCACTACAACAGATAATTCATTTAAAAAAATAAATAATAATAATTTATTTATTTATTTTTTTTTATAAATGTTGCAAAATGATCATTTCAACCATAACACTTTTTTTTATTTCCAAAAACCTCACAGTCTTTGTCAGTGTCAGAAGGATATGAAAGTGTGTGTGTGTGTGTGTGTGTGGAGGGAACAGCATCAGCACCAGGACACACTTGTCATGTAAATGCCTCAGACACAGCCCACCCCCACCCTATTTACATCTGAATTGGACGTTAGTTTAAATGATGTTTACATCACAGGTGGTTAAAGAGTTAAAACAGAGTGTGGCTCCTGTTTGGACCGACCTACTGACGAAACCGACCTACTGCAGACTACACTACTACTACTACTACTACTACCACTACTACTACTACTACTACTACTACTACTAATAACAATAATAATAATATTGCTGTAGTTCCATTTCTTTCCATTTTATTTTATTTAATTTGACGTCATTGGGTGTTAGTTGCATTTTTTGCTTCAGTTTGACAGCTGCAGTTGAACTGCAGATGACTAATGTGTGTGTTTCTGTCATTGTGTTATTATAACAAGCATAAACAATGGAAACATTTATTTAACACTGACTGACACAATTACACACAATAATTCAAATAAAAACACCACATTTGAATTAATATTATAAAAATACTACTACTACTAATACTAATAGTAATATTAATAACAATAATAACAATAATCAAAAGTGTGAAAAAATACTCTGACAAAAGTAGAAGTACTGATTTAACTGCTTGACTAAAGTACAACTTCACAAATGTAATAAAGTAAAAAGTAAAACTGCAATTTTTTTTAATTTATTTTTTTACCACTGATGAAATAATACTTACTTAAGCAGGAAAAAGCAGAAAAATGTCAATGTCGATATAGTCAGTCACCATTTCTGATTTACGACTGATTTTTCATACTGTCACATTTGTCGAGTTTGAAAAAGTAATGAGTCTATTCTGAGAATGTAAAGAGTATAAAATACATATATTTATATAAATGTAAAGAGTATAAAATACATATATTTATATAAATGTAAAGAGTATAAAGTATATATATTTATATAAATGTAAAGAGTATAAAATACATATATTTATATAACTGTAAAGAGTATAAAATACATATATTTATATAAATGTAAAGAGTATAAAGTACATATATTTATATAAATGTAAAGAGTATAAAATACATATATTTATATAAATGTAAAGAGTATAAAGTACATATATTTATATAAATGTAAAGAGTATAAAATACATATATTTATATAAATGTAAAGAGTATAAAATACATATATTTATATAAATGTAAAGAGTATAAAATACATATATTTATATAACTGTAAAGAGTATAAAGTACAGAAAAGGTTATAGTTAATTTAATTTGATTCACTCATGTAGATGTTTTTATGTGTGACCTATTGAAGAAGAATTTGTGTACAGAAAGTGAGTATTTTTACTACCACTGAATACTACTACTACTAATAATAACGATAATAATAATAATAATAATAATAATAATAATAATAATAATAATAATAATAATAATAATAATAATAATAATAATAATCATTTGTCAGTCAGGCCAGTTTCACTCATTCCACTTGTTCTTTCTGCTTCTTACGTAAGAACCTACTGTTGCTTTATCAGTTCTGTGTTTGGAACTATTTCTTTTCTTTTTCTTTTTTTCACTCCAGGTGGGTTGGTCCGTGTGCGTCACGCAGCGTGGGGAGGTCCTGGACTTTATAGGCTCCTCTGCTGGTGCCTGTCACACACAGATGCGCACTGAGTCCCCTCTGCCTGCACGAGCCGTCTTTATAAAGAGCTAAATTTAACAGAATTTACGTTATTTCCTGAGTCTCTTACAATTGGCCAGAGGAACTCGGCTTCCAGACTTATAAAGTTCCGTGGGACCTCCTACCACTGTGACTTGTTGATGTGCGTGTGAAGCTGTGGAAAGTGGACAGTGGACAGTGGACAGAGGAACAGTCCAGGGCGCACTGTTTTTGGACAACACATATTTTGAATTCTTTCACCACAGACCATGGCTTTATCTGGGGTGATGCTGCCGTCATTTTCAACTTTCTCAAACCATAGAGAAAAAACCTGGGAAAATGTAAGTGTTGATTATTGTGATGTTATTTTTTGTGTTGGATTAAACAGTTGTTTCACCTGTTTTTTTATAAACAGTGAAATGAAAATTTGACTCCGATAACATTTGATCCCTCTAAAAAAGAAGTTACTCTTTGGATAGAACTCCCCAAACTCATACAGAGCCACATTTATTCACTAGAGACGTAAATGAACTCACTATAGAAACAAATGTATTCAATATAGAGCCACATGTACAGTAATATATTCCGTATAGAACCAAGTGTACTATTTCTGGAGGAAAATATACATTGGACACTGGAAAAATAAAATACAGCTTATTCGTGTGTGCAGAGAAAGTGTTTTACGCAGCGCGTGGCCACATTTCCCTCTAAAATGACTGGTCCAGGGTCCGGGGACAGTTTTACGCATGGTTTTAAAATGAGTAAAGTGAGTGACATTGGTGTGTTTTCTTCATCAGAGGTGGAAAACAGAACTGGACAAACCCGTGTCCACCAGCTGCTCCATGTTTGAGATGGGACACAGTCTGGAAAACCACAGTAAAAAAGACGACGAGGATCTGAGTAACTACTTGGATCTGGATTTTATTCTGGCCAACACCACTGGCTCAGACACCGCAGTGGAATACACGGGCACTGCAGACCCTACCCACATGTTCACCACGGGTAACTCTGTGCCATCCTACCCCCCAGCAGCAGCAGCAGCAGAGGACCACCGCTCCCCTCCGCCCCCCTACGGAGCCAGCCTCATGACGGAGCTGCTCCGAGCCTCAGAGGGAACCGGCAGCGGCTACGACATCGCGCGCGCCCCCACCGGTGTTCAGGGGAGGTTTTACGTCAACACGGCACATTACCAGAGACTGGACAACATCAAAGTAGAGCCCCCTATGGATAGTTACGGCCCTGTTTTGGGCATGGTGCCCCAGAGCTGCAGCAAAATCAAGCAGGAGGGGAACATTTCCTGCATGATGTCCTTTGAGCAGCAGCCGCGCGTGGCCATCTCCCCGCGCGCGGCCAGCAGCATGACGCCGCCTCTCAGCCCCGACGACCATGCGGGGGCCACAGACTGCCAGGCTCTGTGCCAGTCCATGAGCTTCCCGCAGAAGTATCACGCGGCGGCGGCAGCTTTTACGCACCACTCTCAGGCTGCGCACACGCACATGCATCTGTCCTTCCAAGGCCCCGCCCCCCACGGCGCTTTCGGCATTTACGACGAAGGCCTGGCCCTGCAGCCCGGGGCGCAGAGGGTGATGCTCACACCGCCATCCTCCCCTCTGGAGCTGCTGGACCCCAAACCCAAAAGAGGACGGCGCACGTGGCCCCGGAAGCGCACGGCGACGCACACGTGCACGTTCGCCGGATGTGGCAAAACGTACACAAAAAGTTCTCACCTAAAAGCTCACCTGAGAACTCACACTGGTAAGTTACACTTTTATTAACACTAGCCCATTACCCACATTACTAACAACACACTGGTCTGTTTGGAGGAATGCAGGGTCCATTATACACAGGACCGGTTCTGGTCAATGTGGTGCCGTAGGCCAACACTAGAACAACACTAGACCAACACTAGGCCAACACTAGAACAACACTAGGCCAACACCCCTCTTTCCTTTTAGTGTAATTCTAAATGATCATGTGTAAACATAGTGTCCTACATCTGATGGAGTACGTACTGAGTGTCCATGAATAATCACTGTCAATGTTAACTTTAATGATTTATTTACTGTATTTTCACACTATAAGGTGAACTGTCAATGAATGGTTTATTTATTTATTTGTTTTCATATATAAGGCACATTAAATGAAGTTAAACAGTTACAATAACTCTTAACCTTGAGGTGTAAAATGGAACAAACACTCTTATTTTGATAAATCAAAATTTAAAAGAGTCAAAATGATCAGATAAAAAGTTTACATTTTCAGTCACTAAACACAACCACAATTAATCCATATATAAGACGCACTGTGGTTTTTGGAGAAAATTAAAGTATTTTAAGTGCACCTTATAGTCTGGAAAATACAGTATGTTAATATTCTAACTCTGTGGGACAAGACATGTGTTTGTCTAGGCGAGCGCCTAGTCTGACTATGACCAACACCAGCCCTGGTGTATTAGCAGTACCACAGGACTGGTGTCCAAACAGAGGTGTGATGGCGTGTGTTTGCTTGTGTCTCCTCAGGTGAGAAGCCGTACCACTGCAGCTGGGAAGGCTGTGGATGGAAGTTCGCCCGCTCAGACGAGCTGACCCGACATTTTCGCAAACACACCGGACACAGGCCGTTCCAGTGTCACCTGTGCGAGCGCGCCTTCTCCAGGTCTGATCATCTGGCCCTTCACATGAAGAGACACATGTGAACGATCAAACAAAACTGATGAGGATCATTCCTATACTGGGTTATACTGTTGTGATTCAGCTGATGCTTTTTTATTATTATTATTATTATTATTTAAATTGTTCTCCAAGACCAAAGCCTTTTTTATATCTATATATTGAATTAAACTATTTGTGGTTTTTATTGTCTAATAATGTAGCTGGTACTACTTTGGTTTTATGAAAGCTTTAGAAAAGCTGTGGTTTGCTTTGGAGCAGACAGACCAAAAGGGGCTGGCCCTGTCCTCATACTACTCCTCTGTGACACAACTGGAATGCTGTGGTTTGACACAAAGTGCCTTTTCTGATACTGTGCTACTGTAAAACTGGCCAATAGAGTACATGTTCTTTTTCTAAATGCACATAAAGTCACTCCAGATGTGCAAAGACAATGTTTCACTTGAACTGCCTGATTTATCTGAATGACCACAACTCTTATTTTATTCCATTTTTCCATCTGTTATGTGTGTGTTTTTTTTTTTTTTTTTTGGTGTCTACTCTTTGTGAAACTTCTGGATCCAGCCCCTCTGTACACTATCAGGGCTTGATGTCCTGTGCATTATTTTTTACTTAAATTTATATAAATATGTACATGGATTTTATACTGTAAAATGTGTATTTATTGTAAATATTAAAGAAAACATGGACTTTGATTTGACTTGGGTTCTCTTTACTTCAAGAAATAATTAAATGAACCACATCCACATATTTGACAACACATATAGAAAATATTGGTTTATTTTATATTAAGTTTGAGTCTGTCTGTTTGTCAAAAGGATTATGTGAAAAGTTCTGAATGGATTTTGATGAAACCCTGATGTCACACTGTGCTCCTAAATGTCCACAGGAAGTTAGTTCAGCATATGCTACACATGATCCCCAAGGGAAAAAATATTGGTTTAAAAAAATGGTGTTAACTACATTTTTTGGGGTAAAGTTTATTGAAGCTCAACAAGCAACATGCTGCTTTTTGTGGAAAATAAATAGTAAAAGAGGGACACACCCATGTGTCTACTAGTAAAACTAAAAACACATTCAGTTTCTATACCAGGGGTGTCAAAGGCATTTGAATTCAGGGGCCACATTCAGCCTAAAATTATATAAAGGGGGCCAGACCACTAAAATAATAGCAATAAGATAAAAACAACTCAAAGTTTTCTGTTTTGTATCCTCTGGTAACTATAGTAACAGTATGGTGGCGTATCCTCTGGTAACTATAGTAACAGTATGGTGGTGTATCCTCTGGTAACTATAGTAACAGTATGGTGGTGTATCCTCTGGTAACTATAGTAACAGTATGGTGGTGTATCCTCTGGTAACTATAGTAACAGTATGGTGGTGTATCCTCTGGTAACTATAGTAACAGTATGGTGGTGTATCCTCTGTTAACTATAGTAACAGTATGGTGGCGTATCCTCTGGTAACTATAGTAACAGTATGGTGGTGTATCCTCTGGTAACTATAGTAACAGTATGGTGGTGTATCCTCTAGTAACTATAGTAACAGTATGGTGGTGTATCCTCTGGTAACTATAGTAACAGTATGGTGGCGTATCCTCTGGTAACTATAGTAACAGTATGGTGGTGTATCCTCTGGTAACTATAGTAACAGTATGGTGGTGTATCCTCTGGTAACTATAGTAACAGTATGGTGGTGTATCCTCTGGTAACTATAGTAACAGTATGGTGGTGTATCCTCTGGTAACTATAGTAACAGTATGGTGGTGTATCCTCTAGTAACTATAGTAACAGTATGGTGGTGTATCCTCTGGTAACTATAGTAACAGTATGGTGGCGTATCCTCTGGTAACTATAGTAACAGTATGGTGGTGTATCCTCTGGAGGCTGTTGTGCAGCCGTCATCCAGAGGAAGATCAGCCACGTTTGTGGACCGTTGGCCTATAAATACAAACAGTCCATTTCCATAATTACAGAGTGAACATGGAGCTGTCTGGACACAGGGGCCCTTCCACTCCCTTTCTGATGGATCCAAATTATAGTGGCACATCAAAGGGCTTTAATAGTACAATTACACAGAGTAGTAAAGTTTCAAAGTATCCTAGTGTGTTTGTGTGGTGTCACTAAGCCTTTGTCTGCATCCAAAGATACATTAAGGGGACATATTGAACCCAGATGGCTACATATTAAAGATTTAAATATAGGACATATATATATATATATATATATATATATATATATATATATATATATATATATATATATATATATATATATATATACATATATAGCTAATGCGCATCAGATGCAATGATCCATTTGAGTAAAGGTCAAAGGTCAAGATCACAATTAATGTATTAACTTAATCACATTATAGGTTATAACTCAAGAACTGAGGGTCACAGAACTTTCAGATTGGTACTAAATGATGCAGAATGAAGATTTATACAATTCTCATAGTTGTTGTTATCACCTACTACCAATAGTTTTTCAGATCTCTGGAGGTCAAAGGTGACATGTAGCCAAATTAACTTGTGTAACACTGTGTCAAACAGACATATCACGCTATAACTTAATCAATACTGGATATATTATCATAATATTACACATACTGATGCATATTTTCACATAACCAAATTATTAATATTGCAAAAGGTCAAAGGTCAAGGTCACATTTAGCAGAAAGGTCAAAATCACATGATTGGTTCTAATTCAAGAACAGGTTGTCATAGAAACTATAGATTGGCACAAAATAGGGGCGAGGTTAAACATTCTGTGAATACTAGTTTTTTTATTTAGTTCTCTCCCTCGCTCTTCAATAAATAAGGTCAAATGAACAGAGTTACATTTGAAATTAAATGCTCCAGTATCTTCAGGGCAGATTGTTCCCATATCTTGGAGTTCTGCTTTTATATTCAGCTGAAAAAAGTGAAATGAGAGTGTGATATATTTGCATCAACCACGAAAGATATTTTTGACCTTGTGCGTACTTCCTCTTTTTTTGTAATATGATAAATACAAGCTTCTTAAAACACACATTTACTTTACTTGTATTCTTCATCTTTTGTCATTTTATCATTGTTTAGTGTGAATATTATTCAGTTCCAGAGGCTTTGCAGACGCCTCACTCTTCCCATTCCAGCTCCTACATAACAGATTTAATCATAGTAATGAAAAAAATAGAAAAATAACAAGGTCCTCATTATAAAACAAACTGTAAAGAAGAAGATAAGAATGAAAACTGTATTTAAAAAAAAAAAGATAAAAAAATGGAGATAAAAAAAATCAGCCTAAAGACGAAAATGTGCTTATTAACGATTACACACAAGATATATCAAATATATTGTATTAGGCCAGGTCACACCCTAGTGAAGTTAGAGCTATGAAAATCAGTACACATGTTCATCATATGATGATGAACAAAAACCTTACGATGGCCACGCCCATAAACCAACAGGAAGTCCGCCATCTTGGATTTAACTTTCAAACATGTTAAATCATGGATTTTCGCCGTCGTTGGAATTTAACGAACTCCAAATGAACTCAAAATTGGTGAACACGATCTGGACAAATGGGACATCAAAAGTTATCGACATTTTTTGGAAAACGTTGCATAGTTTTTGTGCTATGACATCGTAAATTTGCTAACTTTTTGGGAAAAATGACAACATAAATTGTTTCAGCTCGTAAAAACGAACACAGATTTGGCTGAAATGTGACTCAGTTTTCAGTGTCACACTTCTACACCAACAATATTTCAAATAAGTCACTCTATAGCGCCCCCTACATATTTATATAAAAGTGTGAGGTTCTGGCAGAATATCGCATCCTACCCACAGTACGATGTCAACTCACCATCAGCTGTTGTCGGCGGTCGTGAGGGTCTTTGAGACCGCCGACAGTTTTAATTGTACTTGAAGTTAATTGATTTATAGTTGATCAAATCAGAGTGTATGAGTTGACTTATAAATAATGTGTATATACATGGTTATGGATGCTTTGTGGTAATGATAGATTATATAGTATATAGTGTGTTAATGCAGTATTTATTAGATTTGTTTGTAAAAGGTGGTGGGAGTTTCTAAGTTTCACTTCTTCCCACTTATTTTCCAGTACAAGAAAAATAATGTTGACAATTTTCAATAATGTTTTGTTGATTATCGTGTGCTTCAAATAAAACTGAACTATATGTATGTACTCCCAATCATCTAAAAAATGAGCTAAACTTCGGATAATCCCTTTAAATTCTGAAAAAAAATATTTTTAACATGGAAATGCAAAGTATTAAAAGTGTAAAAAGTACAGTTGGATAACATTAAAATGAATCTTTATTCAGTTCAGTTATAATCACAAAGATACTGTGCAATATTATTAATATTATTATGTTACAATATTGATATGTGGATAAATAAGGCGACGTCACTGTGTTCATGTCCAGAAAGTTCTGGAAGATAGAGTGGGTACAATATGTGCCTTATAAAATAATGAATGCAGAATAAACACATACATACGTACAAGATTTAAAAGCACGGGTGTCAAACATGTGGTCCTGGGGCCAAAAGCAGCCCGAACAAAGGCTCTAATCTGGCCCCTGGGATGAATTTGTAAAGTAAAATAATGGCATAATAACTTAAAAATAATGACAAATGCACATGGTTTTGGGTTAAAATGGAAAAAAGTAATGATATTATACATAAAAAAAATGACAACTTCAATTTTTTTTTCTTTGTTGTAGTGCAAAAATATTAAAGAAAATGTTTAGATTTATAAATGTGAATAATACAAACAAACTGAAATAAAAGTAAATAAATTAGGTGGAATTGAAAGCATATTGATGAAGGTTTAGTGCTTTTGTTCGTTCGATATGTAACACACACATAAAATGACAAGTTGAGGCAGAAAATTGTTAAAATTGCACTTTTCTTAAGAAATGGCTTTTTTTGTTCAGTTTGTAAATGCAAATATTTTAATAATTTAAAGGCTTTTTTGCACTAAAACAAAATAAAAGAACAGTTTGGAGTTGTCATAATTATTATTAAAGGTTATCATGCATGTGGTCCCTGAAATAAAATGACTTTGACACCTGTTTTAAAGACTTTAACCCTTTAAAGACCCAGTGTGACTTTTGTGTCCATTCCCAAATATTGTTTTTCCTCTATTTAACTTTTCTTAACTGATTTATCACCATTTATTATATTATTAAACTCTGAATTTTGCAATTTCTTCAGTGAAATTCATCTATGTTCCTTTGTTTAATTGACTGAACATGTCGATGTTCATAAAAGCTCAGATTAAATTCAAAGGATATTATTGAAAAACAGGAAAAAGTGACTCGTTTTATTAAAATAACTTAAAACAAACACACTGTTTGGGGAAAAAATTTAAATAAAAATGTACCAAGTGTATTTTTCTTACTTCTAGTCCAAATATCTTACCTAGAGAATTTTTGGTTCTTCCATTGGCAGATTTTTTTGTGCTAAATTCCAGATGTTTTTTTTATTTTTGCTTGAATAGAGCCCCCCCCCCAAAAAAAAAAAAAAAAAAAAAAAAAAAAAAAAAAGAGTCATTGTATTCAGGTAATGACAGATTTGATGGAAAATGTCACTTTTTCTCCAGTTTTCTGTATTTATTCTATAATAATCTTCAACTTTACTCTGAGCTTTTATCAACATTTACAGGTTTGACAAATTAAATGCTGGACAAACAAACAAACAAAAAAAACACCCTCCGAAATCCCCAAAATCCAGAAGGTAATATTACAATAAATAGTGATTAAACCATTTAAGGACAGTTAAATATAGAGAAACATGTATTTGTGAAAAGCAGACGTCACACTGGGTGTTTATGGGTCAAACAAATGTCTTCCAGTCTGGTCATGAGACACTGACGGAAGACAAAAGGATGAGACAAAACACCTGATTGGGTTTTAGAGACGACCATCAGTGTAAAAACAACCCAGAGTTCAGACGTCCACTGGAGGGAGGGAGTGATCGGCAGATGAACGGCAGACTTTAGAGGCGCTCCAGGAGGCACCGGGCTACAAGTGCAAAAGAAAAGAAGAAGATGATGGTTACCATGACAACCACTGGAGCACACCCACCAGAAGCAGCTGTAAGTAGAGCTCCACGATATTATATAATATAGGGGGGGGGGGGGCTGTAAAGCGTAGAGTGGGACCCCTGACCCACCCTAGCCAGTTGTGGAGGAAAGGGCACCTGGCGGGGGCAGAGCCAGACATGGGGAGAGGTCCCGCAGAGGCTGCCCCTGACCCACTGGGGTTGAATCCTGGTGAGTTTCTTGCAGTATCTGTGACCCAGAGTCCATGGGTTTAAACCCAATGTGATGTCTGATGGAAATGATGCAGCTTTCATCTGTCGTGTTCTGCTTCCAGGCATATCATGCTTTGACACTGACTAAGCCTTTAATGAAACCTGAAGAATGCTCCTCAAGTGCTACTTGACCAGACAAGTTCACTACTGCAGCGTTTCCTCTCCATGGTTTTGACTCTACTCAGTACGTTTCCATTACAGGTGGGATTTTGGCTCTTCTGGGGGATCCAGATCTTTATGGCTCGTTCCTTTCAAAGATGTGTTAAAAAAAAAACAAAACTGGCTCTTTTTTAAAAAGGGTTTTAGGCTTAAACTGAGGTGACGTTATTAAATTATTTGTCATTGGACTGGACTAACCCACTGACTCAGATGTGACGTGATGGTCAGAAGTTTGGGGGAAAAAAACAGCAGTGCCGCTTTGCGATTGTTGGACTTTTATTTTGAAAAGTTTCCATTGTTCTGTCTTTCACATTCATGAAAGGTTTGGTATGAATGTTGAGTCATGTCTAATTAAATAGTCATGAATGTTTTATGTGCAGTTTATGAATGTGTTATAAACTCACCCGTCAACTAAAGTGTTGCTCATTATTTACTGATTATTTATTTTTCTGCACTATAAGGTGCACTGGAATATAAGGCGCATTAAGTTAAGTCAAAATCATGAGATAAAAAAGCAAAATAATGTGATAATAAGTGAAAAAAGAATGCGAGAAAACATCAATGTCATGTGATTAAAAAGTAAAAATCACACGATAAATTCTAAATAATGTGATAAATACAAATAGTGTTACACAAGTTTGCCACATGTGACCTTTAGAGATCTCAAAAATGATTGGTCATAGGTGAGAACACCACTCATGAAAATTGTAAAAATCTTCATTCTGTATCGTTTGGTACCAATCTGAAAGTTCTGTGACACAATTTATTTAATTGTGACCTTAACCTTTGACCTTTACTCAAATAGATCATTGCATCTGATGTGCATTACCTATATGTATATGCCCATGTGATTTCATGGTGATATCTACAGTATTCATTGACTGCGGACACACACACACACACACACACAGATTACAATAATCTTTTTTTAATTACGTAATTAATTAATTAATATTTAATTACGCACTCAGCCTCTTGGGACAATAAGATCACACTTAAGAGGCAAACATGTCACACTGTGCTCCTAAATGTCCACAGGAAGTCAGTTCAGCATATGGTACACATGATCCCCAAGGGAAAGAAATATTTGTTTAAAAAAAATGGTGTTAACCACATTTTTTGGGTAAAGTTCATTGAAGCTCAACAAGCAAAGTGTTGCTCTTTTTTGGAAAATAAATTCTAACAGAGGGACACACCCATATGTCTACCAGTAAAACTAAGAACATATTCATTTTCTATACTGTCTGTATTATAATGTGGCCAGAATGACTCATTTCTTATGTTAGAATTAGGGCTGCATTTTAGAAAAAAACATTACATTGCGATTTTTTTAATATATAAAAAATATATATTGTGATATATGTGATATATATTGTGATCGTCGACGCAAAGAGTCAAACAGATCAAATCATCCTTCCTGTAGCTGAAATAAATAAATACAATTAATAATACATTATTAACAGTACTATATATATATATATATATATATATATATATTTACATAAATACAAATAAAATAAAAATAATTGCAGGACCGGTGATGTGAATTGCGCACACGTACATTGCATGTCAAGGGTCAAAGAATATATTGGAATAAATAGAGTTAGCACTGCTAGGCTAACAATGCTCTACTTTGATGTGAAAATTGCTGTAGTAAAAATGATTGAAATTGTTACATTTGTGAGAAAAGAAGCAAGAAAAGTGCTGAGTAAGACGTTAATGTAGAGATGCACCTTCCTAAAAACAGATTTAAATGACGTGTGTGTTCCTGCCCGCAGGATTTTGGGCTTTTCACTTCCCTATCATGTATGAAAACACATGTGTGGAGGTGTCAGGTTGGATAATGGTGGACACTAAAACACTGAGTGGTAAAGCAAAGGGGAACATCAGCTTTCTCACACTGTGGCTTCTGCTTAAAAGAAAAACTGCAAGGTCACTGCGGAAGGGCACAGCGAGTACAGCCAGGTTATGAACTACACTCTAAAAATGAATGCCATTAAACTACACGAAAAAGACTTTGTGCAGTTTGGTTTATATTGTTATATTGAGTTAATGACATTTTAATTATTTATCAATTGGATTTGACTCATATTTGTTTGAATAATATCAGCTGAAAATCCCTGAGTACAAATGAATTATATTTTATCAGTAAAGTCAACAACATATAATATCATCCAGATATTTAGGAATTTTAATTAATTCCCCCTTAGTAAGTCTAAATCTTTTATTTTTGTTTTTACAGATATTTGGTATATCTGAATTAGTATTTTACAGATAACTTGTAAATATTGGACAGTTTTCCCCCTAAAATTGATTTGGATTTACTCAACATGTGCAAAATCATCAGTAAATCAAAAATAATTAAACTAATAATTTCATTATTATTATTATTATTATTATTATTAATAATAATAATAATAATAATAATAATAATAATAATAATAATAATAATAATACTACTACAGTGGAAATCTCTTATATTGATCACGTTGGTCCAGACCCAATTTCAACATTAGAAGCGGTTGATTACGAAAACTGAATTTACAGGTATTTCATTTAATTTTTTTTATGCAGAATATCATCTAAATATCATTTATATAATTTTTTAATGAGAAAAATGGAATGAAACGGATGCTTCAGCATTTAGTGTATGTTCTTACAGTTCTGTATCATGACAGTGTACTGTGCAGTGCGTTAGCTCTGCTGTGCCGCCGGTGCATTTAGCATCATAGCACATTAGCATTCATGACCGTCTCTCGTTGCTTAATTAAATGACACAAGGAAGCCTGAGGAATGCAAAGCTTCGCTGCAGCATCTCGTTGGCTCATTTTTGGCAATTTGTCATACGCCTCGAGGAGACTACATTCTTCATTCATAGAAAACCACTTCCTTTTTCCAGCCATGATTCGCGACCTTAGTTGCCGGCCGGCGTCAACTCATTACGTTAGCTAGCTAGCCAGGCAGAAGCATAGGGCAGAAGCAGACGTCCAGAAAGGAATCATGGGAGTAAAAAATAAAATAGCTGATTGCAATTGTAAAACAATTTTTGCACATGTTTACATTCATAAAATGGCCAAAAATGATTATAAACAGATTTCTATAAACGCATTATTTAAACAGAATTTGTACAGAAATGATTCTTTCCCAAGCCTTTTGATCTATAGCAGCGGTTGATTACTATATTGGTTTCCAATGTAATAATAATAATAATAATCATAATCATAATAATAATGGATTCAATTTCTAAAACTTTTCAAGTGTCTTTACACTATTGACCCATTATTCATTCACTCTCACATGCTCCCTCTGTTGGTGGTAAACTACATATGTATCCACCGTTGTCCAGGGGCAGACTGACAGAAGTGTGAGTGGTGGGCTAATGGGCAAACAAGGACAGAGCGGGACTCGAACCACCAACCCTTCGGTTAATGGACGACCACTCTACCAACTGCTTGGGGTGAGTGTGGGTGTGGGTGTGGGGGTGGTGGTATGAAAATACTTACTTTTATAAATTATCCAAACAAAAAAGAGGTCAATAACCTGCAAAGAAAAAAAAGAGAGATTTCTTCAGAAAAATAAGTGAAATTTTAACTGTTTAACTGTTTCAACTTCTCATTTCTCCATCAGTTTTATTATGGATCAGATTTACAAAGACACTCAACACTTACAAACAAAAGCAGAAAATAGATCAAAATCTGCTAAATTTTCTTTAGACATTTTAATTTGTTTTATATTTCTTCATGTTTTTCCACATTTTATTGTTTCAGGATAGTTTGTAAATGTCATTTTTCAGAATTTAAAGTTATTTTTGGTGCTAACACAAAGACACAAATTTGAAGTTATTATTTTTAGGCATAATGTCATATTATTTTCCACATCAAAACTAAGAAGAAAATATGCAGTCATTATTTTTTGGAGGCTATTCTGTTATTGTTCTGTATGTGGAACTGGAACTAAGGGTCTGTTTACACAAACCAGGGTATTTTTTTAAAAACACAGACATTTGCTTTTGTTTTTTTCCTCTGAAAATGCACCTTTATAAAAACTCCGGCAAAAGTGAAGATTTCCGAAAAACTCCATTATGCGTTTGTGTATAAAGTGACCAAAACTTACTTTTAGGCTAATTTCGCACCATAGAGAGCGGCATCTTACATCTGACAAGCATGGATACACACCGAATAGAAGCATTTATTTAATTAAGTTATATTCACAGGGTTGCTTTGGATTGATTTCTATTAATCACGATTAAATATTTTCATTTATATTAGTTGTGTTTCATTTTCAACGAGCAAAGAAGGGAAAATATTTGCACTGAATGTGTTTGTCTAAGCTGGGTGACACCTTAGCCCAAGTGCTAGTAGAACAGCAGACTCACATATGCTTCACATTAATGTGATATTTAAGCTGGAAGTGTTTTAGCCAAAAGAAAACTCCGTCAAAACAGTTTATGTCGGTGGAGTGTTTCGCAGTTGTAGCAGATGTGGCGTCACACACAGCCTGGTTACAGTTTGATGATACCGTTCAATCACGTATGTCTCTGGTTGTAATTTTTAGTCTTTTTAAAGTAGTGATTTAAATACCGTTTAGGAACCGATATGGATTGAAAGTACAGATTTGATATCGAATGAAACCCTTTCAGTACTCGACCCTAGCTATTAGATTAGATTAGATTCAACTTTATTGTCATTGCACATGTCACAAGTACAGAGCAACAAAATGCAGTTAGCATCCAACCAGAAGTTAGCATCCAACCAGAAGTGCATAGCAGTGAATAAATTATATAGACATTGTAAATTTACACAGTATATGTAGGAGGTGCTAAAATGAGATGATATAAATAACTATGGATGCAGGTATGTACAAACTATAACAGGCTATCATGGCGTCCATAGAAATAACTCCTAATTTTCCTAAGTTTTTTTATTTCCTTGGTTATTATTTGTCTTTCAAATCTATATTTAATTCATATCCATGTGTTATTCTAGTAATGGTCTTTTTTCTATTGTTTTATTGCCTTTATTTAAAGGAATTATCTGGAATAAAAATCAGTTGAGTTTATTTTTTAGATGATTGGGAGTACATACATATAGTCGACGTTAAAACATTTGAGAACTTTAGATTGTGTTGTTTTGAGCCAAACTGTGTTAACATGGAAGTGATTATGACAAGTCTTTTTCACTGACACTATTTTTAGACTAACTCTTCTAAAGTTCTAAACAACATGTCACTTCAGTGGTAGTAAGTAGAGGGTCCCTAAATATAATAATATCATTTTTGCACTGATTCATTTTGCACTGATACGCTACTAATTATTACTATACTTCCATATTATTATTATTATTATTATTATTATTATTATTATTATTTCCACTTTATATCGTATATAGCCAATACCTCTGTATTTAATTCTTGTTCTGATACGACACAAGCACAACCGCTAATGCCTGTACTGATGCAACAACCACATTTTCCAACTAGGGATGAATGATTGATGATTAATTCAACTTCATCAGTTCATTAAACAACAGTTGATCTGTACAATAATCTGTGCAATAATCACTTCATGTGGTTTATAGAGGTGCAAATACCACTGTCATCAGTGCTCCCTGCTTTTAGTTATTTGTATTTATTTTATTTTTATATATAGATATTTATATTTTATCCTGACTGTTGAATGTGATATTTCTATTTATTTATTTTTTTATACTTGATCATTCTTTCTATCTTTTTTGCACAGTGTGGGGAGTCAATCCCAATTTCGTTGTGCTCAAGTACCATGTACGAAGGCTCAATGACAATAAAGTTGAATTGAATTGAATAAAGTCCATCCCTCCGTCCGTCCGTAAACCCATGTGTCCTGAAGTCTTCGTGTCCTCAGATAGTGTTTCCAGAGTTTCTTATCTACAGCCGTGTATCTCTGTATTTATTAGATGTCTTTAACAGGAAGTGTGCAGAGTTTGACGCTCTGGAAATTCACCACTTCGTTGCATTCTTTTTTAAAAACAACAACCTGTCATTAGTCTAAGCTCTTCTGTTGCACAGTTTCATTTACATTTCTAATGAAATTACTGGACTATGTTTTTTAAAAATATAGCGTTTAATGTCGGTGAAAAAGACATGTCCTAATAACTTAACTATAAAATGTAAACTTCTCAGTGTTCATCCAAATGCTGTGATTTTGATATTAACTGTATGTTATGGTATGGTATGTATGTGTGTATGTGTGTGTGTGTGTGTGTGTGTGTGTGTGTGTGTGTGTGTGTATGTAATGTATGTATGTAATGTATGTATGTAAAAATTAGCCAAACTTATTTTTATTCTGGATAATCCTTTTAAGTTACTTAAGTGCAGGGCTCTATATTAACTTTTTTATTCCAGGAGCACACGTGCCCCTAAGTTAAAAAATTTAGGAGCACACAAAAAAAAAAATAGGGGCACAAGTAGGTTTTAGTTTTAAATGTTTATTTATTTACAGTGCAGTACTTACGCACAGATACCAACATTGTTGAATGACTGCTGTCATTTGTGTTAATTTAGAGCAGACCATAACATAACTTTGTATTATGGGATGTTTTGTCCTTTGATACATTTTAGAACGTTGTATTGGCTGCTTTGTTATTAGATCCATTTTAGAATGATTAACCCTTTAACTCCTGAGACTGAGACACAGTAAAAAATAAAATAAGATAAAATAAGCAACACAATGAACAAAAAACAGTCAAAGTGATCACATAGCATGCATTATGGAACGCGTGCTAGAACGCGTGCCATTGCGCGTGCTAGAACGCGTCCTGTAACGCGTGATATAATAAAGACAACACGTGGCTATGTGAACACTTTGGCTTTTGCCATAATTAGCTCCTCAGGTCTGTGTGTCTTATTGTGTGCTGCAAGAAGCACTCACACATGTGCAACTGTTTTGTTTTCCTCGTTCGCATGCTGAAATATTTGCTCGCAAATGCGAGTGAAATGGGCGCACTGTAGAACCCTGCTTAAGTGTAAAGTAAGTTGATGAAGGCAGCACCTATTTAAGCATATTAAGCTTCTCTTACACTGTCCGCTTATGTATTTGTTATCTTTTATAGTTCATAATAAACTAAACTTCTTTACCAACACTATCGTTTAACTCAACTACATGCTGCTGATGATTATTTTTGTCATGACTCATTCATGTACAATGAAGCTGTAAGTACAGTTATGTTGAAAGTAAAACACACTTACTGAAATCAGGACTTACGATATGGAGGCGCAGGCCGGTTCGGCACATTTTTCTTCGAAGGGTGAACTTCTGACTTCTGCTCACACAGGAGAAAAAAAATAATGATTGAATGAATGAATAAATGACTGCATTTTTTTGGTTTGTCTGTCAATCATTTCACTCTGTACAACATCCCCAACACACACAAGGTGGGTTTACATGGGACTTTTTATTCCTGTTTAATTCCAAATAAAACTTGTAACATGAACCATGTAAACACCTAACTCCTGTTAAAACATTAATAAAGTCACTGGTTTATTCTGATGTTAATAATAAGATAATTACTGTCCCATGTAAATGGTTAATTCCTCTTTAACATTCTTCCTGTCGTTCTGCACATGCTCCTGGTTTTGGAGGCGTTTACATAAGTCATTACGCTGGTGTCCTGTCAAAATGTCCCGTCACATTATGCTCCCAAGTGCTTCTGAGCATGTGCATTACCCCTAAGCGCTTCACAGAGAAAAAAAACCCCAGCAGTTTAGGCATCGCCAGCCAGATGTTCAATTCGCTTGGATGGAAATCCTGAAATGTATTAGATTTTTCATGTTATTTTATTTTGCTTTTTGTCTTCCTTCAGCTTGTTCCACAAAATCATAATCTAACAACCCTCGCTTTTTAATCACACCAACTGTTTTTTATAAATGTGATAAAGTGGCACCAACAATATGAGAAATAAATAATAATTACTGGCACAGCTTTGTATAAGTTTAGTTGAAAATAAAGCTTTACGGAGCCACTGCAACAACTTACCTTTGACATGTGACTAAAGTCTGCGAATCCACCCTGACTTTCAAAAGAAGTGCCTCCGAAGGGGTCTGCTGTCCCAAATACGTCTGTGACAAAGACAGAAGAAGCAACAACAATTTAGAACAGTTGAAAATATTTGTGGAAAGAGCGGAAAATCTAATAAAAGTTTAAACCACACATTAAAGAAAAATCTATTTTCAGAAAATGAGGGAAACAAACAAAAAAAAAATTCTAACAATTTTAAATGTAATTAAATAAAAAAATATAAAAAGTAAAAATCAATGGATAAATACAATAATAATAATGTAAAAAAAATAATAATCAAAATAAAAATAAGTAAAATCATAATTGTAAAATGATTGAATTAAAAAAACTAAGAAAATGAATGAATAAATACAAAAAACAATAATTTAAAAAGAAAAAAAGAAAAATTAATAAAAAGAAATAATGTAAAAACATACATAAAAATTAATATTTTTTTGCTTTTAATGTAAACACATCTTCAAACCTTTGACAAATATATGTTTCACTTTGCAACTGTTTTACCCATGCTTTACGGAGACTTCCAGAAAAAAACAAATGAATGTATTTATAGGGCCACATCATTTCCATTTTACTAGTGGGGACCTTTATTTATATTTAACCTCTGTGGGGACCTGAATTTTGGTCCCCATAGTGTCAGAGGTCCCCATGGTGTGACTGTGTAAACATATCAATGTCCCCATAAAGATAGAAACAAACACAAACACACACACACACACACACACACACACACAGAAAAAAAAACAACCTGGAAAGCAAAGGGTTTTGTGTACGCTGACGTACGCATGTGATCTGCTAATTAAAGGTGTCAGTTGGCGGACTGTTAACTCAAACTGTGCTGAGGTTGTTTTGACGAGCCGTCGGTATGCGGCTTAATGGAAAAAAAAAACAAAAAAAAAAAAAAACGTCAAAGTGCAGATGGTTAGAGTGAAAAAAACAAAACATTGTAACAGAATATGTTTGTTGTGAATGTGCGTAACCACAAAAGACCCCATTCATGTGCGCCGAGCCATGTTTTCTTTTACGCAGTCCCTGGGCTTGAGGGCTACAGTTGCCTCTGTGTGCGTAGCGTAGCGGCGCACCGGTCGGCAGTAGCCAACGACTTTAAAACAACTTCCGTAGTGAATGAGGCAGAGCGGCGGCAGATATAAAGGCAGAACAGAAGCAGGAGTGAACTGGTTAAAGGGGTGGCAGTGTCTTCTAGTAGAGAAGGAACCTGCAGTCACACACTTTCTGTTATGTTTGGCTCCTGCAGCCCTCCTGTTTTTCCAGGGTTAGGGGGGGAGTGGGTATTTTTAGTTGGCCAGTAGTTAAATGCGTAGGTACTTGGCTAAAAATAGTCCTGAACCACAGGAAAATTTGAAGCCGCAGTAAGTTAAAAATTGTTTGCCCCCGATGCCCCTGAAAATAAAATCCAAATCTAACGCGTCATCAAGAAACGGTAAAAGAATGAGCCTTTTGAGTCATGTTCCCTCACCTTCAGGTGGACGTATACAGCTGCATTCTGGGAAATCATGTGTTTAGTACAGGGATGACAGTACGAGCTTTGGTTTTTGAAGTCAGAAAATGACATTCATATAAATCAAATTCAATTGAAAACATCACACGTAAAAACAAGAAGCGTTTTTGTTTTTGTTGATTCTTTGGTTTAAACCTATTTTAGCCGTTAAGACTTCCCAAATTTAGTAAGTCAACACAGCTGAATAAAAACTCTTGTCTGATGTCGATGGGATATATTAAGAAGTAAATAAAATAAAGAAAAAACATCCACTGCAGCGACCATGCAGTGGTTAACACTCGTAGTTCTGGTTGTGCTTAGTGACTTTTAACTTTTTATTTAATACATTTTACTTTTTATTTCAGAAGTTTCACTTTTTATCTCATAATTTTGACTTTGCTTAATGTGCCTTATAGTCCAGTGTGCCTTATAGTGTGGAAAATACAGAAATTTGTTTTCAGCATCTGACAGTAGAAACAGCAAGGGGCACTTTTTTCTTCTGCAGACACTTCTCTCAGAATGGACGGAGTGGACGTAAAAAAAAAATTTAATACTTAAGTAAATTACATTTTAGACCTGGGATGGAAGTATGTGTGTTTTTTTAAGACATTTTAAGGCCTAAAATGTAAGTTTCTGCACATAGCAGCTGCAAACACTGCCAAACAACTGATGAAAGTAGTTTGCTAAGGTGCACAGCTGTTCGCAGTGATAACGACCATTGATCACTATTGAGAGAAAGTGGCTCCAAATAATTACGAGGTGTGAGTTTTTGTTCTGTTTTGTTATGCAAATAAATCACTCATTTGAACACATACTGTTTTGAGAAGGAACACGTTTTACTTTGTCGACCCCAGGAAATCTGCCGGGACTACTTTGGCTTTGACCAAAACTGGACCAGAACTGGGCTCACAACTCCTGACAATGCTACTTTACAGTGGTGACAGTGACAGTGGTGTACTGGTGTGTAAAAGCTAAAGGTCCTAATGACATTTTAAGTCCAAAAGGAGTTATTTGTGTTCACCATAACTTTAAAAACTATGAAACCATGACAGAAACACACAACTGCAGTTTCTATTCTTTGGCTTTGATCGGCCACACTGTGACACTTATAAAAGAGATGTTACTGTGTTTCCTCGCAGTAAAATACTGTATTTTACTCCTTTAAAATAAAACTGAACTGATATTTAATTTCAGTTTGCAGGCATCCCTCCAGGTCTTTAAACAAAGAGTAACATGGACATTTACCGTGCACTGTTTAACTAAAAAACAAAAAGGTGTAACAAACATAATAAAGGCTAAACTGTAAATTAAATACACATGAACAAATATGAATTCATCCAATACATCAGTTTTCCCTTTAAAAATGGCAAAGGTATGGAAAATGTTAATTGTTTTACTATCTATCAAAATTAGCCGGTGCAGAAGTAGGGCTACACTACGATTGTTTATTTCTGGTAAGAAATACAGAAGTTGTACGAAAGGTCTATACATTCTAAATATTTTAGGCTTGAAAATGTAATTTAATTAGAAAAAGTCTGTCGTATAAACCAGGCAGAGAGTAAAATAAGAAAAGCTGAAGTGTCTCATGTCCATCCAGAGTTTACCAAGTGTATGTCACATGATGCTTGTGATGAGTCAAGTACCTGAGTCCTTGGGTTTCGGGCTGTTTGATGTGAATGGGTCACTGCTGCTGAAGGCACTTGGCTGAGAAAAAGAAAAAGGAAAAACAACTAAAGCAAATCAACTATTCACAACATGTTTAGAACAAACATGGATTTCTTTTTGTTTGGATCTGCAATGACGACGTCCACGTGCATCATTAGAACATGTGTTATTGATAAAAGACAGACCTTTGCTGGTGGAGGGGGTTTTCTACCAAACGGTTCTGAGGATCCAAACGGGTCTGACTTGTCAGATCTCTTGAAAAAATCTTCAGATGAGGTCCCCTTGAAGGGATCGCTCTCTTTGAAAGGATCTCCTCCAAATGGATCGACTAGAAAACAGAGAATAGAGTTTAGTAGAGTGCTAAGTTGACACCTACAATTCTATTCATTACATTCAATAGAACCTCAAAAGAAAAAGCAGGACTTTAAAAAGTTTTTGTGCATCTATTTTTAGTTATGGAACAAGTTAAGAGATTAAGTCAAGCAGAGCTCAAATATAAACCCACTTTAAGAAAATATACAAAAAATATTTAGTTTGTCATTTGTCTATTGTCATTTAATAAATGATATAGTTTAGGGCAGAGGTGTCAAACAAAAAATACAAAAATGACAGTGAAGGTATTGATCATTTTATTTCAGGATCAGTAAAATACTATCATAATAACCTATAAATACTCACAACTCCACATTTTACGCTTTGTTAATTTAAACATTTTCACGTCATTTTACTGTATTTACAATAAAAAAAAATCATTTCACAAAAAATACAAATAACCAGAACAAATATGAACATTTTGAAATGTCTGAAGTGTAAGTTTAACAATGTTCTGCTTGTTATTAAATGTTTTTGTGTATTTGTAGATCTACTAATAAATAATCTGTACGTTGATAAATGTTGAACTGAGACATGATCTTGTTAAAAGTGCATTTAGTTTTCTGAAGAAGTGTCCGTTTATTCATGTTATTCACATTGTTTTAAAGGACAGTTGGTAGATGTCAACAATTTCATCGCATAATTTAACTTTTTTTTTTTATTCGCTCTAAAACGTAGAGGAAAATTTGGAGTTGACATTATTTATATATTGTGTTATTATTTTAGTGCTATGGCCCAATTCAGATCAAATTTGGTTTAATGTGGTCTTTGAACCAACATGAATTTGACACCCCCAGTTTAAAGACTAGAGGCATTTATGTCAATGAATATGTAGATATATGGGTTAGTGCAAATATATATGTGTGTTGGTGCTGGGTGTGATTTGCCAGAGGGGGGGGGTTCTGTAGTAGTTTAAGCATCTTTCAGGCAGACGTGGGAAAAATAATGTAAAAGCAAATACATAAGCAAACACTGTGAATCATCTTCAGCCTTTAAAAAGGAACAATCAGCTATTTATTAGATTTTTCCATGGCGTACATGGATTTCAACAGACCAGAGAGTACAACAAATATTTCCATTTTATTATGACGAGACAAATGGGCACCAAATAATGTAAGTAGACTTAGTGGAAATGCTTATTTTCTGTGACACAGAACTATGGAGAGCAGCGTTTACTGGACAAGTTTAACTGACGTACTTCAAAAACTGAAAAGATCACACTCTACAACAAATATTTTTTACATATCGTGTGTGTGTGTGTGTGTGTGTGTGTGTGTGTGTGTGTGTGTGTGTGTGTGTGTGTGTGTGTGTGTGTAAGTCTGATAAGTCTTTGTTTTTAAACTCACCAGGTCCTAAACACCCCAAATAGCCAAAATAAATAAAGAAAGCATGACATGCAAGAGTTCAGGTGTTAGGAGGATGAAGCCCACACCAGTGCTTCTCTTCTGTTTCTTTACCCTTATTACTTGATATTGTATGACACATTGTATTTTAGTAGATATGGATTTTATGACAATTATGACTATATTGATTTTTATGAAAGAAAAAATATTAAATATTAAATTCTATTAAATTTGAATTCTACATACTAGAACTGACTAAAACCACACCATCAAAAATATTTCAGAAAGTTTTGGTGTCCAGTGTTACCTGTGCAGAAACAAAATAATTCAAGCAGGTACCTTTGAAGAGGTCTGACTTAAAGGGGTCTTCTCTCTGGAAGGGGTCTGCTGGAGCCTCCTTGGTGCTGCTGTTGCTGTTGAACATGGCTATCCTTGACTTCAGAGAGTTACCCTGATGAAACCACACATCATAGAAACACATTTGCAAAGGGGATTGAAGCCTGAACGGCACATATTCAGACGACAAAAAAAAAAAACCTTTAATGAGGATAACTGGGACTGTTTTCCTGATAAGGATGAGGTGAAATGAAATCATCATGTGTTTCTCACCATGCCTCCAACTCCTCCATGGTCTTTCTCAGGAAACCCTTCGCTAAAGTCTGGGAGGTTGCTTAAGTTTCCACCGTTGATGTTGTTTATAGAACTGTTGTACTGATCTATGGTCTTGTTCACCTCCTTTTGGTTGTCTTGGATCAGTGACAGTTTACTGCGAGCCTGAAAACACAAAAGTACAAAAGGGAGAATTAGCATCACACTGGCCTGTGTACATGAGAGTTACCAATTAAAGTCAATTCCACTTTAAGATAACCATCTGTATGTTGGCATGGTGGGGTATTTTAATTCAGAATTAGTTATTCCAAATAAAGTAATTCAAAATTAAAGCCATTTCCCTTGTGTTTATGGTTAGAACGGCGGCTTGGAGAACCTGGTCTTAACGTGTCAGATGTTCCAGAAAAATCCTCTGGTATATGTATGAAAAGCCTTTGTTCGGTCAGGACACTAGATACTGTGGACACTATAAGGGAATGGTTCTCAAATCCAGTCCTCATGGCCCAGTGTCCTCCATGTTCTAGATATCTCCCTCTTTTTTTTTTTTTTTTTTAAAGAAAAAATAAAAAAAAAAAACAAAAAAAACCCCACAATACTTTAAAATAAAATAAATACATTTTAAATCCATTTAAAAACAACATTTTTAATTTAAAAAAGTGTAAAAAAAAAAAATAAAGTAAAAAAATAAAAATAAATAAAATTAAAAACAATGAACACAAAAAATTATAAAATATAAAATATATAAAGAAATAAACGGGCGGCACGGTGGTGCAGTGGTTAGCACGGTGGTGCAGTGGTTAGCACGGTGGTGCAGTGGTTAGCACTCGTGCCTCACAGCAAGAAGGACCCTGGTTCGAATCCCGTACCAGACCTTTCTGTGTGGAGTTTGCATGTCCTCCCCGTGTCCGCGTGGGTTTTCGCCGGGCACTCCGGTTTCCTCCCACCATCCAAACACATGCACTGATAGGTTAATTGGTTAATCTAAAATTGTCCATAGGTGTGAATGTGAGAGTGATTGTTTGTCTATATATGTTCAGCCCTGAGATGAACTGGCGTCTCATACAGGGTGTACCCCGCCTTCACCCATTGTAGCTGGATTAGGCCCCCAGTGACCCCCGCGACCCTAGTGAGGATAAAGCGGGTTCAGATAATGAATGAATGAATAAAGAAATAAAACATATCTCCCTGTTCCATCACACCTAGAAGCCATTCCATCACTATCAGGCCTCTGATAGAAGAAGGAAATGTCTGAAACATGCAGGACACTGGGCCACGAGGACTGGATTTGAGAAACACTGCTGTAAAGGAACAGCAAAAAGCTGAAGACGAACCGAGTGCCCAACAGACCACAGAGACGGGAGGGTGGGTCGTCCAATGACTGAAGGGTCGGCGGTTCGTTAAATGTTTGTCCACATGTCCATGTGTCCTTGGACAAAGACACTGAACCCTTAGTCTCCCAGTAGGACTGACCTTTGACCTTAGAAACCTACTGGTGTATGAGTGTGAATGTGAGGCTAATGTAAAGAGCATGAAGGTGGAACAACTATTTAACATTTAACATCAGCTGTGGGACAGACAGTGACACCCACACAGCTACACCCACACTTCCTGGAAGCCCTTATGTAGCATGTTGTGTGTTGATCCACACTAACCTGGTTGATCTCTTCCTGGGTGGTTTTGAGAGACTTTATAATGCTGTCCAGCTGGACCTGACCAGAGAGCAGGTTCTGTTCCAGCTGGGCCTCCTCGTCCTGCAGTCGGCTCAGCTCTGCCTTGGTGCGGCTCAGTTCATCCTCTTGACTCTGGAGGTCCGTCTCCTGGGAGCGGATCTGACTCCGCAGGGATGAAATCTGGAGCGCACATGAAGATAAAAGACACATTTATATTTGATTTGTGAAAGCCATTTAAACTTCTGTACATATTACAGAAAATATATCATGTATGTTCTTTAAATATTAGTGCTGTCAAATTATACTCATTTTAATTAGATTAATCAAAGGGTTGATTTGGATTAATCATAAGTGGAAATGGAACAAGTAGAAACTTTGAACTATCTTGAATATAAAACTACTGAAGACGGCAGGTGTGAAGAAGAAAATAAACGGAGAATTGGAATGGCAAGATTATCCTTCTGTAAAATGTACAATATCCTGACAAAATAACAAAACAAGAGTTAGATTAGAGCTGCGCAATATAATGTTTGAGCATCAACATCAACAATATACGTGTGCACAAGAGTCACATCACAGGTCCTGCAATTATCGTTTTATAGATTTGTCTTTTTTAAATGTATTTTACTACTTTTTTTATTATTTTATTTTTATTTCTTTTCTTTTCATTTATTTGTATTCATTTAGTTTTTATTTAGTTCTTTTTTTGGTCTTTTTAAATTATTTATATATATATATATATATATATATATATATATATATATATATATATATATATATATATATATATATAAATATTTTATTTTTTTACTTTATTTAATTATTTTTTATTTATTAATTTCAGCTACAACAAGGATGACCATGAATCTGTTTGACCGTTTGCGTCATCATCACTCAGCTGTTATTTACTACTGAGTAGTTTTTCTTATCACACTATACATCGGAGGGTTAAAAAAATTGGATTGTGGGTTTTAGATAAACAAATCAAGATTAGTACAAAATCATAATAAATTAAAATGTTTAAAAAATGCCTCAGGTCATTAGCTGCACAAACTTCTGGGTTGAGAAAACAACAATGAAAGTCAAGCTGCAGGATGAGGTGACGTAGCTGCTGCTGCTGCGGAGTCTGAACAAAAAAGAAGTCGTATTACGAGACACAGTCTATTACATGAAGGACTTGAGGTACTAATTGGCCTCATGCGCTGGTTTGTGCAGCCCCGGGTCGGATCTGAAAATTGGACCCGTGCAGGACTCTGCCTCACCTACATGGAGGCGAATAACAGAACCTCAGATAGATCGATAATCAAAACACTGTCGTTCAAATGTTCTGTCCCATAAAATATACAAAAATACACCAAGAAACTAAAAGAAATGTGGAGGGAAAAAAACATCTAAACTATACTGACATCCACTATCACAAAAAAGCAATAACAACTCCTGAACATACTCTAAACTCTTCTAAAATACTGAAAAAAAATGTGATAAAATATCCAAAATACATGCAAAAATATGAATCTACATTAAATTAACATGTTTATTCAACACTTTCAATAGTTTCAACAAAATACCTGGCAACAAAATGTTCCATTTAAGAGCATTAAAAATTTTAATCAGATTAAGCATGATCAAACTGATTAATTTAATTAATCGTGATTACATTTACGAAATTAATTAAATTAATTTAGTAAATTTATACAACAAAAGTGCAAGAAGTGAAACTGAGGATCAATGTGTTTATCATGTAACCTGTTATTGTGAGACTGTGGGTGCCTAAAAAGGGGGTGGGGTTTGGGTTTGTCTTACTGTAAAATGTGTTCTCACTTGGATCTGTTTAACAATACATGTCAATAAAACGAATGAATGAAAATGAATGAATAAAATACATAATGTTAGTCTTGCAGTAAAACAATAACTTTTATAGCACACACAAAAGGTTTCTCTTATTTGGCCTCGAATGACTGAATTCAACTGAAATCTAATATTCAGAGAATGTCTAATCTCGCCCCTGTTCTGTGACAATCTCAAGTTTCTATGACAACCTGTTCTTGAATTACAGCCAAATGCGACCTTGACCTTTGACCTTTTGCAATATTGATAATTTTGTTATATGTATACATGTGTCAGTGTGTGTAATATGATAATATATCTAGTATTGATTAAATTGTAGTGTGCTATGTCTGTGTTTGACACATGTTTGCGACATGTCACCTTTGACCTTCAGACATCTCAAAAACTATTGGTCATAGGTGATAACACCAATCATGAGAATTTTAGAAATCGAAATAGTTTGGTACCAATCTGAAGGTTCGGTGAACTGCCATTCTTGAGTTCTAACCTATAATGTGATTTTGACCTTTTACTTAATTGTGACCTTTGACCTTTACTCAAACGGATCATTGCATGTGATGTGGATTAGCTATATGTATATGTCCATGTCATTTCATGGTGATATCTACAGTATTCATTGAGTTATAGAAAAGTCTCCGTCTCCTCCTCTGTCCATTTTCACTAAGAAAGAAGTGATCATGTGACCATGTACGTCACGTCCTGTGACATATAATTGCGGGAAAAAAAATTCCATTGCACTTCTGCGATATATTACGTCTGATAAACCACCTCATGAATGTGTAAAAACTTCATTTGAAAATTCAGGTGTTCCCATTACCAGTTTCTTAGAGCGATATTTACATTTTGTGAATTTCCGAGGGTAATGGAAACACAGCGACTGACAGTAGATGGACTCACTGGGTTTATGTTCAGGTTTTATCTGCTTAAAAAGTCAAGTTTATCTTCAGTTTGAATTTTTGCCCAAGTTTAATCTGAGCTTTTATCTTTACGATCACTGAATTAAATATAAGAAAATATTATATTTACAGAAATACAGAAAGTTAATAGAACAAAAAATGGTGATAAATGGAAAAAGGAAAAAAATAAACCTTTTTAGAACTGACAGAAAAGTCATGCTGGGTCTTTATGTAGATCTACTATGGGTTTGTATTTGTAGAGAACTTTCTAACCGTCTGGGTTTCATCTTGGTACTTCTGTTTGATATCATTGAGCATCCCCTCCAGCTTGGAGCGCTGCTGGTCCATCTCCTCCAAACGGTCCTGGGCGTCCTGCTTCTGAGACTCCATCTCCTGCAGGCTGTTACTCTCCCTGTCCAGGTCATTCTGCATGTCCTGAAGACCCGGGGGGGGGGGGGGCAGAGAGAAAGAGAGAGAGAGGTAGAGAGAGAGAGAGAGAGAGAGGGGGTAGAGAGAGAGAAAGAAAGAGAGGGAGAGATAGAGAGAGGGGGGGGGGGGTAGAGAGAGAGAAAGAAAGAGAGGGAGAGATAGAGAGAGAGGGGGGGGGGGTAGAGAGAGAGAGAGAGAGAGAGGGAGAGATAGAGAGAGAGGGGGGGGGGGTAGAGAGAGAGAAAGAAAGAGAGGGAGAGATAGAGAGAGAGAGGGGGGGGGTAGAGAGAGAGAGAGAGAGAGAGCGAGAGCGAGTCACACACATTCTCGTTTATATGTGTCATGAGGACCACGTTTATAATCAAGTAGGAATTGGGTACTTAGTTTAAACTTTTATCTTTAAAAAAAAAAATAAAAAATAAAAAAAATTATAACAATTTTAAATGAAATTAAATAAAAAAAATATAAAAAATAAAAATCAATGGATAAATACAATAATAATAATGTAAAAAAATAATCTAAAGATAAATAAGTAAAATGATAACTGTAAAATGATTGAATTTAAAAGACTAAGAAAATGAATGAATAAATACAAAAAACAATAATTTAAAAAGAAAAAAAGAATAATTAATAAAAAATAATGTAAAAACATACATAAAAATGTATATATTTTTGTAAACACATCTTCAAACCTTTGACAAATATATGTTTCACTTTGCAACTGTTTTACCCATGCTTTACGGGGACTTCCAGAAAAAAACAAATTAATGTATTTATAAGGCCACATCATTTCTATTTTACTAGTGGGGACCTTTATTTATATTTAACCTCTGTGGGGACCTGAATTTTGGTCCCCATAGTGTCAGAGGTCCCCATGGTGTGACTGTGTAAACATATCAATGTCCCCATAAAGATAGAAACACACACACACACACACACACACGTAGTAGTTTTCATTTGGACACATCAAAAGATCAAAGGTAACTCCTCGTAGTGTTGCACGATATTGGAAAAAACTGATATTCCGATTAAAAAAACCCCTACAATATGAAGAAAAAAACAGGAGGATATAACAGGTGTGCAGCACCAATGTGAAGTGTCAAACTAATTAGTAGTGTTTCCTTTTATTGTGTCGACAGATGGAAGACAGTGTTGACACAGAACGCATTTCAGTTTCATCTTCTTGTCGCTGAAATAATTCCAGAGAACTGAAGAAAAACTCAACAAACAAGTGGAGCCACGTACAACATTTGAAGGAATCATTATAGATGTAAACATTATCATAAAGTTATTTCACTCTTTTCACAGTTATTATTTTACTGGTCTGCTTCTTTTCACATCATATTGGGCTGAATATGGAACTGAACTAGGGATGGACATAATTAATCAATTAATCAATAACTGATCATTAACAATTTCACTTTCCCTCGACAAACCATATTTTTTTAAAAACAATGCCAAAGTAGGTTATTAGGCCACGTGCACGGCCGTCCTCAAACAATGCAATTCCTTCCACTGTGCCACTGGCAGAATGTGGGCACCAGGGGGCAACATTTGACCACGGCCGTACCCTGGCGTACGTCAGTTGATACATGCGAGCTTCCGTAGGTCAATCACCAAATGATGAAGAGGTCACAGGGAAGTGTTGCATGGGACCACTTTAATTTAAAAAATGACCAAGTGTGCTGCACTCACTGCAATG
This sequence comes from Siphamia tubifer, assembly GCA_020466265.1. Taxonomy (NCBI): domain Eukaryota; kingdom Metazoa; phylum Chordata; class Actinopteri; order Kurtiformes; family Apogonidae; genus Siphamia; species Siphamia tubifer. Next base: position 1,630,339 of record CM035799.1, on the reverse strand, counting down.
CAGTATATGTAGTATACGAAGACACCTCAACAACAACACAAATAAATAAATAAATAAATACATGAATAAAATAAGTGAATGAATAGAAAAATAACATAAATAAAATAAAAAAATAAGAGCAAAATGCAGACAACTTAGAAAAAGGAAAAAAACAAAAGAGGGAAGAAGAAAAAAGGGAAAAGAAGAAGTAGGGAGGAAAAAAGAAAACAATAAACAACAAAAAAACTCTATTTGTTACCTACTTTCCTATCTGCTCATTTGTTTTTAGTTGGTTTTTTTTCTTCGTTTTTTGTATATATGTCTATGTTTAGTACTTCAGTTATTGATTATTGGTATTGTTATTATTGTTATTATTGTTATTTTATTTATCATCATTTTTGTACTATGCACTATATTACTATAAGATGAATTTAGGTTATTGGGGAAGTGAAGAAGGGGTAGAATTAAATAAGCTTATGCTTCATCCTACTCCTTTTCGGACATGTCATTGTTATTATTATTATTATTGCTGTATTGATTATTGTTGCACTTTGCACATGTTCGAAATAAATCATTCAAATCAAATCAAATCAAATCAAATGATGTATCATTTAAACACCACACATCCAAGGCTGGTAAAGACAATGGCAGCAGTTCAGACCAGGAGCAGCTGCTTGTTCATCATATGTGTGAATTTCAGACTTGTGGTCCATGTATTTCTGTCCCAGTCAACGCAGACGCTGTATTTTCCAATAAAAGTCAACTGTAGATTTGTGCCTCGAAGAAGACGGAGGTTGGTGAGTTGAGAGAGAGAGAGAGAGAAAATGCTGAAGTGGAAGATGAAATATAAAAAAATAGAAGCAGCTCATACTGGCACTGTCTGGCAATCAGGGTTCTACAGTGCGCCCATTTCACTCGCATTTGCAGCAAATATTTCATCATGCGAACGAGGAAAAACAAAACAGTCACACATGTGCGAGTGTTTGTTGCAGCAACAATAAGACACACAGACCTGAGGAGTTAATGAAAACCTACTAGAAATGAATTAAAAGTGTGTGAACAGCTCCACATAGAGACGAACACGGCACATATTGAAAGGATTAACCCTTTAACTCCTGATGCGTCAGCGCTGACACGTTCTGAGTGGATGGTTTAGTTTAAAAATTCAGACAAATTCAAGTGTTTTTTTAACTGTTATTTTACTGAGAATTTTGTTCATGGAACTGATGTACAGGTGTCGAAAAGTAAGTGATTAAGAAAAAGAAAAAGCCCAAACTAAAACTACTGGAACCAAATTACAACACTAGTTATTTATTCCTTTTTTTTTTTTTTACTTCATTTTGGGTTTTGTGGGTTTTTGTTTTTTGCCTTTTTTTCCACGTTATTTCTTATTTTGTGAATATATATTAGTTTCTGTTGATGTTGCTTATTTTGTTTATTTTTCAGTTTTTTTTATTTTATTATTTTTTCTTTAATTGTGTTCTGTTAGTGTCTTACTTTGTTCATGTTACATATTATTTTGTTGGTTTATTATTCATTTTTGTTCATTTTACTGATCACTTTGACTGTTTTTTGTTCATTGTGTTGCTTATTTTATCTTATTTTATTTTTTACTGTGTCTCAGTCTCAGGAGTTAAAGGGTTAATCATTCTAAAATGGATCTAATAACAAAGCAGCCAATACAACGTTCTAAAATGTATCAAAGGACAAAACATCCCATAATACAAAGTTATGTTATGGTCTGCTCTAAATTAACACAAATGACAGCAGTCATACAACAATGTTGGTATCTGTGCGTAAGTACTGCACTGTAAATAAATAAACATTTAAAACTAAAACCGACTTGTGCCCCTATTTTTTTTTTGTGTGCTCCTGAATTTTTTAACTTAGGGGCACGTGTGCTCCTGGAAAAAAAAGTTAGTGTAGAGCCCTGCTGGCAGTGGATCTGTAGTAAGAGTGTCGTGACCTGGTTGATAAACACTTTATAAGACTATATTACTGTTGGTGTGTGTGTGCGCAGTTGTGATGGTTTGGTACAGACTAAAAGTTGTGAACATCTTGCGTGTACAAGTCAATACAAGGTGTTGGGACACCTCTAATTTTTGGGTCTTGAAAGTTCAGTGAAAATGGGCAAAAAAAAAAACCTGACAGTATGGAGCTGTGTGTTCTGAACATAACTGGCAGTCAATGAGTTCCTAAAACATAGCAAATAAATGCTAAAAAAAAAAGAAAGTAAAACACTTTGTTGTCGACCATTATGAAATATTACTTCTTAGCAGATCAATAAAAGGTATTTGAGCTCATGTGGTAGTTTTAACAATATTACATATTTTTAAGTTTTTTGCCCTGAATTTGTAAATATATGTGCTTAGTCTTACCTGAACATTACTGTTCTGTTTCCTGATGGTTTCCTCCTTTTCCCTGATCTCTTGTTCCAGTACAAATTTCTCTCTGGAGTAGAATAAAACAAAACAACGCAGTAAGTAACTACTACTGTATTGTGCTATTAAAGATAAAACAGCATAAACACTGGAAAGGGAAAGTGGGTGGAAAAAAAAAAAAAAAAAACTTGTAGTTTTTCTTAAAGTTGGACAAAATGTCTCACCGCACATAACTCTGAGGTCAGAAGTTGGACGTACATGAAAACCCTTCATCTCTATATAGTTAAGATGTATGAACTGTACCAAGAACACAGTGGCAGTTTGGCCATAAGTCTGTTCAGGTCTATGTTGGCTCTTCACAGATTTAAAGACCAATGAGTTACAGACCAATAAAGAAAAAGCAGCAGATGCACCAGCTGCTGCAAAGGTGTGATCATGTTCATCCCATTTACACGCCCATGTCGCGTAGAAATAAATTACTTTTCTCATAGAACATTCTCCAGATATTACAACCCTACGGTGGTCGACAGAGGCAAACGCACCGCATCGACAAAACGCTGCAAAAACAACAAAGATGCAAAAAACAAAAACAAACACAACAGAAAAAAAGCTGCAATAACAGAAACCGAGCACAAGCAAAAACATACAAACACCTAAAACATTCATTCATTCATTGTCATTAAATGACATTATTGTAACAGTGTCTTCACTGGTCTGAACTAAAGCTACAGATGATCCAAAACACTGCTGCCACAGTCCTGACCAGTACCAGGAAACTGGACCACATCACACCACTCCTCAAATCCTTACATTTTTTTCCTGTGGGTCAAAGGTCACAGTTCAAAATCTTCCTCCTGGTCTATAAAGAACTAAACGACCTTGGACCCAAATCCATCCTAGACCTGCTGGTTCTATATGAAGCATCCAGAGCCCTGAGGTCAAAGGTCATCAGGAACAGGTTTACTGTGTGTTCCCAAAATCAGAACCAAACATCATTCAGTTGTTGTGTTCCTCACCTGTGGAACAAACTACCTGAATATCTGAGGTCTGAGAACAACTGTCAGTTCATTTAAATCAGATGAAAACATTACTGTTCACTGGAGCTTTACTGACATTATTGTGTTTAAGTCTCTTATTATAATCGTCTTTTAATGCATCTAACCCGCAGTTATGGACCCAAACTTGTGTGTGTACCCAGTTACAGAGGACAATGCGTGGTCTTCTTTAAAACATAATCCAGAATCCTCATTTTCTTCAGACAGCTTCAGAGGAAGTGCCAAACAAAGCTCTCGTACTGCTACTCAGGGTGCAGGGGCTCACCTCTGCAGCTGAGCTATTTCCTGACTTAGATCATCCAGCTCTTTGTTGCCCGTCAGCTCAGCTGAGGCTGTCGAACTGCTGATTTCCTGAGGACACAGAAGAACAGACTGCTGTGAGAGAAAGAAAAAGACAGATAACCAGAAAGAACTAGTATTTAGAGGATGTCTAACCCCACCCCTATTTTGTGCCAATCTCCAGTTTCTATGACAACCTGTTCTTGAATTAGAGCCAATAATGTGATTTTGACCTTTCTGCTAAATGTGACCTTGATCTTTGACCTTTTGCAATATTGCTAATTTCAATATATGTAAATATGCGTTAGTGTGTGTAATATTATGATAATATATCCAGTATTGATTAAGTTATAGCGTGATATGTCTATGTTTGACACAAACAGTGTTACACACGTTCACCTTTGACCTCCAGAGATCTCAAAAACTATTGGTCATATGTGATAACACCAATTATGAGAATCTTCATTCCACATTGTTTGGTACCAATCTGAAAGTTCTGTGACCCTCTGTTCTGGAGTTATAACCCATAATGTGATTTTGACCTTTTAGTAAAGTGTGACCTTGACCTTTAACCTTTACTCAAATGGATCATTGCATTTGATGCACATTAGCTATATGCATATGCTCATGTCATTTCATGGTGATATCTACAGTATTCATTGAGTCTGTGTATGTCTCTGTGGACACACACACACACACACACACACACACACACACACACACACACACACACACACACACACACACACACACACACACAGACAAAGTAATTACAATAATTTCACTCAACCAATGTTGGGTGAAATTAATTATCCGGTAACCCTTCAGAATACGTACACACATTCCACTATGTATTAACCATTTGTTAATGTATTACTTATACACAATTTATCATGAAGCATTTGAAAAAAAATCCTAAAATTATTTTTTGTGGAAAAAAATCTGAGATTTAATTTTTTCGGCCATATCACCGAGGCTTATGAGAGAGATTAGAAAACAGAATCAAATATGTTGGAATGTAGAAAGGAAGAAAAATATAGTGAATGATCAAAAAGCAGGTTGTGGAGGGAAAGAGGCTCCCCACTGGTATGTCTGCAAAAACAAGACACAGGAAGGAAACATATAAACACCATCCACCGCTAAGGAAACAATACATAAATGAAAAGAGAAGACAAGAAAAAAACTAAAGAAGAAGAAGAGGAGGAGAAGGGAAGAAGAAAAGATGAAGAAGAAAACTACATTAAATGTTGGTATTTATCTGGAAGAGATCCTGGGTCACTTTCAAATTCATCCTCCATTTACCACAATGTCAAATTTCAAAGTGATCCAGGATCCAGGATCTCTTCCAGATCACCACCAACATTTAATCATTTCTTCTTGTGACACGTTCAACACATCCTGAACATTTTTAGCAAAATCCATCCATAACATTTTGAGTAATGTTACAGACAGACAGACAGACAGAGGTAGGTAATAAATAACTGAATTTAATCAAACACACAGTGTGGCTGTTATGGACAGCAGATGGCAGCATTAAGCCTTAGCAGGAGTGAATCAGAGACTTTAAAGAAAGCACCAAAAAAGCAGCAGTCAAGAAAGAATTAAAAAAAAAGACATATGGACAGATACTAAAAAAAACTGGGCAATATGGGCAAGAATGTGAACAAAAATAACAACAATGAACAAATTTACAAAATAATGGGAGAGGAAATGTCAGTTTGATAAATGGTTAATTAACCCCATGTTATTAAATTATCAAAATGAGTTAGCATGTTTTTAAAATATTAATTAATCAAATTAGATCCTGATGGGGGTAAAAAAAAAGAGCCAATATCCAATTTATTGGCAGATATATGAAATAAGAATATTTATCTCCACATGATATAATATTCATATATTAGGTAATTATGCACATGTGGATTAACAGTTGTATAAACAATTGTTTATCTCACAAAAATAATTCACACAACTTTCAATCCTGTATAATATTCTGATATCTGACCAATATTTGACCTGAACAATGCTGCCACCTAGTGATGCCTAGTGGGGTAAGTTCAGTCAGAGCAGACACAAGTCATAGGTTTGGTGGAAAACATTAAAAAAATAATAAATTAAAGAAGTGATCGGGAACAGTATATACGTCATTATTATTCAGTTTGACTGCATAACAGTAGCAGAAAAGAGCAAAGTGATATTACAGTGGAAAAGATTACTTAAATTAAACTGATTTGGGATGATGATGGATGGTGCCACTTTTCAAATGCAGTGGTACCTCTACTTACGAAATTAATTAAACGTTCCAGAAGTGTTTTCGAACTGTGAATTTTTCATAGAGTCGCATTTTACATGTAAAAGGTCTCATTCGTTCCAAGGCCCCAAATACTACCCCCTAAACTCTTTAAAATGATTTTAAAAAATGACCAATTTGGTATGAAACATGTGTTTTCAGTTTTATAAAATGTATATTTTAGATGTAATGTATTAGTGTCAGTGGGTAAATGTGTCTTCACTGACTGAACATTAAACATTAAACCATTAAATGAACCAGACATGTGGGTCATTTTCATACCAGACATGTGGGTCATTTTCATACCAGACATGTGGGTCATTTTTCAGTACTCACAGGGCTGGCCACTGATGCTGCAGTCCTTTCTGAAGGTGGAATCATGTCTGGAGTCAGACTGGAGGGAGGCTCCACATCTTTAGTCATCTTCTGCTGGATCAGATACATGGCTAAAGAGAACTGCTCCTGGGTCAGTTTTCCCGTTTGTTTAGTGTCAGCAAGTCCCCTTTAAAGCAGAGGAGACACAATGACAGAGTTAGACTTCGAGAAAGCTATCTATAACTCCTGCTTTGTTCCAACCAAACCTAGAGTAAACAGTTTGACCAATCAACTCTCCGAAGACTGAGATCAGTTGATTAATTGAGTCCAGTCTGGTGCTGGTGCTTGGTTGGAACAAAGACCTGCAGCCACACCGGCCCTTTGGGAATGGTTTGAACATGTCTGATGTAGGGAGTCCTTATAGGGATTTTATTTATTTACTTTTTTTAAAAAAGGTAGAAAAGCCTCAAACACACTGTCATACAGGAGTGAAGAAATATCCAGCAGTGTTTCCTCCATTACAGACCTGGTCGACCACCATGTATTACTTGACAATATGACAGAATCAACATTTTCTATGTTCATCCACATGGTGTGATTTTTTAAAAAATGAGCTAAACTTATTTTCACTGCAGACAATCTCTTTAAACTGACTTCACACTGGGATCTGCTGGATGCCATCAGCTGTGACATGAGCTGGAGTCTCACCATATCTGTGCAAGCATCGTCTGAGACAGGTTGGAGTTCATGAAGATCTCGATGACCTCGGTACCGGTGACAAGGCCGTCATTATCGGTGTCTGTTTGCTTGAATATCTCGGCGTACCTCTCCCGGTCTGCCACAGGTACGACCCAGTTCACCACAGGCTACAACAAATGATAGAGAAAAAACAAAGTCATTCAAATCTGCTGCAACATCAGCTCTTCTCATCTGCCGACAGTGATCATTTGGAATTCAAAGTTACATGGAAGATAATGGTACATTTGGAATTGGTCGTCAACTCAAAGATTTATTTACCTCCGAGAAGGAGGTTATATTTTACCTCTCGTTTGTCAGTAAGACAACTCAAAATGTTATGGATGGATTTGGATGAAACTTTCAGAGATGATTAATAATGCGTCAAGGAAGAAACAATTACATTTTGAGGGATAAAAGGTCAAAGGTGATAGTGAAGGTCAACAGCTAAAACACATAAGTGGTGATATCTCAGAAACCAGACCAGATAGTATCAGGCATTTTTTTTTTTTTTTTACATTGACTTCATCTTTCGGACATCAGATGAGATAACAACGATGGACTCGATGACGTCACAATTAACTAACTAACTCTAACTCAAGAATGGAGGGTCACAGAACTTTTAGATTGGTACCACATGATTCAGAATGAAGATTTCTACAATTGGTGTTATCTGTTGTTTCTTTACTTTTGTGGAGGTTGGCAGCCTTAAAAAGTTGTAATATAGGATAGGCTTTTATAAGTAGTCTGCTTCTGCCTATGGCCTTTCAGTCATTCAATTATTTTTACCTCCGCTAAGCAGGTTCTATTTTTGCCGGCATTTATCGGTTTGTTTGTCTGTGTTCAAAATAACTCGAAAACTTATGGACAGATTTTGATGAAATTTTCAGGATGTGTTGGAAATGTGAACAGGAAGAACTGATTTCATTTTGAGGGTGATCGGGGTGAGGGGTGAGGGGTGAGGGGGGTCTACCTTGGCGGAGGTCTGCGCTCTCAGAGTGCTTTTCTAGTTTTTTTAATTTTTTTTGTGAAATGTCAATGTTGTGTCCAGTGTTTGATCTTGTTATGGCTGAATAAACTACTACTAAATATACAAAAGTTTTCATTTCAAAAGATCCTCTGGAAGGGAACAAGTGGAGTTAAAGTAGAGCCTTTTAAAGTTGACACAGGTGTGACTTTTGCTGATTATCTGAAAACCCTATGTTTGTATAAAAGCAGTATTTGGAACACACTACCCCTGTGCAACCTCTGAAGCCACATTTGAACAATATCAAGTTGTTGGAAACAGTGTGTTGCTTTGAAAATGCAATTAAAGTAGAGCAGAGTGTTTTATGCTTTTTCCTTTAGAGATATTTCAGCTTGTGACCATTAGTGCATGAACTGTAAAACAATGTGAAGCTGTCAACAGTGTATATGAGAAGGATTTTGGACAAATATAAAAGCAAACGCTAACAGTAGAGGAGAAAAAAGACCTGGCAATAAAAGAAGAAGAAAAGTAAGAGATATGGAAAGTGTCCTGAATGACATAACTCCACTCATAGCTGTTACGTCAGCTGATCATAACACAGGTGGTGTTAACTGAGAGTCATGTTTCCCTTTCTTTTCACAGAAACTTGTTTCTCCAAAGGACACGGGTGAATGACAATACACAGGGAAACAGACGGGTCTGTGCACAAAGTAATGTGGTCCAACAAGTCCAGCCATTAGCACCACATGACAATTGATTCACAAAATTCAGTTGTTTTTTTTCTTTAAACAATAGACTCTGCCTTCCAGATGTATTCTTATTTGGAAAAAAACAGCAAGTCAGTGATGTAATAAATAATCTGAGGTTATGCTTCACCTCACCTAGACTGGATGTATTTCACCACAAACACGGAAAAAGAAAAGAGTGCGTTGAGAGCTGAAGAAACATGACACCCTCCTTCTGGAGATATTCATTGTAAAATAAAGGAAATGGAGAAAATGCAAGACTGTGAAAAGGCATGTATGATTATTACCTCCACGAAGGAGGTTATGTTTTACCTCACGTTTGTTTGTCTGTCTGTTTTTTTGTTTGTTTGTCAGTACGATAACTCAAAAACTTATGGACGGATTTTGATTAAACTTTCAGAGATGATTGATAATGCGTCAAGGAAGAAACCATTAAATGTTGAGCTCTAAAGGTCAAAGGTCAAGGTGACCGTGAAGGTCAACAGTTCAAACACATCAGTGGTGATATCTCAGAATCCAGACCAGAATATTGAAATGGACATATGTGAAAAACAGGACCCAGGATTTCTGGGAATGTTTTTAAACCCTCTAAGGGATCGTTAATGACAGAGAACATCAATTGTTAGTGAACATGGACCACTAGTTTATAAATAAGTTACCAACATCTAGATTCAAACATTGGCAGACTAGTGCTGCTTCGCAGAGATCTAGTTATTTTCTATTTCTACATCAGTTTTGTTGTTAGCTGAAAGAACAATTAAAAACCAATGTTTCCAGGCACAACAAACCCCACTCCTCACAAATATTTCATCTCTTAAGGGACATCTCCCTCTTTCAAAACATGAGACTATGGTTAGACCTTTCAAGGTCACCAAAGGTCAAAGGTCATGATACCATTTTGGAGCCTAGATGTAGTTTCCTATTCATCAACAACAGTAACTGAGCACTTATCACCACTCTTTTTTGAAGTTACAATCATTTAAAATCATGTGACCTTCATTTTGACTATTTAAGGTCACTCAAGGTCAAAGGTCATGATGTCATTCTGAAGCCTATGCCAGGTTTCCTATTTGTTAACAATAGTAACTAAGTCTAGGTCCACTCCTTTTCCCTTTATAGCCCATTGTAGTTTTTTCTGGACCACCTCACGCCTTTCCTGAAAATTTTATGGAAATTGGCCCAAAAAAAAAAAAAAAAAAAAACCTGAAACTTTATCAACACTTGGTAAATAAATATATAGTTTAGAAATCATACAAAAAACACTAAAATTAACTGAAAAGTCTGGAGTTTGTCATTTTTTGGGTGGATATGAGATGTACATTCCAGTTTTCTTTTCCAAAACTACTAGGTTTAGTGGACAGATGGTTGATCTGTCCATGTCAGTGACATTCAGGAGATCGCTTTGATGACCAAACAATAACTAAACTAAAACAAAAACTCAAAAATAAATACAAATGTCAAATTCAAGACTATTATAATATTGACAATAGATATGAGGTTAGAAGTATTTGACCTCAGGAGTCCATAATAAACTGAACAAAGCAGACGTTGGAGGCACCAGGAAGATTTACTTACAGAAATGGAATACAATATTCACAATTACGTTTTCATTAGTGTATCATTACACAAAATAACAACCATTGTGTTTTTGTAACTTTAGAATAAGTCCTTTATGTCTGCAGAAGGAGCAGGTCACCATTCATGCACAACATCATATCATACCACCCGTACCGTATTTTTTGGACTATAAGTCGCAGTTTTTTTTTCTCCAGAATTTGGCCAGGGGTGCAACAGCGAAGAGAAGAAAATAGAATGGACAAGAAGAGTGTCCATGTCTAGTCTGGTTGTGATTTCCTCCTCTGACGCTGCTTTGTTTTGGCGCTTTTTTATTAGTGACGTTACCATAGCAACTGACGAGATATCGTCATCGCGAGGTTCTTATCGGGTCGTTCTGTATCCTGAGGGGACCAGGATAAGTCATGGTCCGGTCAAAGTACTACCCCAAGAAAGTCCTGGAAGTTCCGATAGTGGAAGCACGCCTACTACTACAAACACTGTTCAATGACTTTTCGGCATTCGACTTCCATGACTACGTACTCCTAAAAATGTCAGTGGACTTTAAACAGTAAGAATAAAAAGTTTTTGAAAAGTACCCTCAGAGGTTTAACAATAAAATGTGTGGTTCCAGATTAAATTAACATTTATGTAAATGTCTCAGTGAAGACACACATTGTTAAATCCACACTTTCCTGGCATTTCTATTTAATTTGTGCAGATTTTAGTCCATACCCACTTCGCCACATGAGGCAGGATACATCCCAAGAAGTGAGTGAACAGGAAGTGAACTGGAAGCTCATTTCCTGTTCACTGAATACAACATTAAGGTTAAGACGATGTGAAATAAAGTTTTTATTCACTCATTCAAACTATTTTTATTATTATTATTATTATTATTATTATTATTAATGACAGGCCTGGAATTTGCATTTTTCAAATTTCAAAACTTTTCCAGGTTTTTTCAAAACGTATGACCCCTGCCATTACCCCTCTTCCCTTCAGAGGGCGGGGTAATGAATTTCTAGTATTGGCCTCGGAAAAAAAATCCATATGGGTCAGTCGTAGGGTTGTCAAAAAAATCGATTTTAGATACTAAATCGATATTGACCCTTGGTATCTAATTAGATACTAAGTTGCTGGAAAATCGATTTTTGTTTTTATGGCGCGTCGCCGCTTTTTTGTAGCGGGTAACGTTAAGAATTGTAAACAGGCATCAACGCGGTCAGCTCTGGCACAGCCGTAATGCCGGCGTGTAAGTTAAAGTCTCTTTTTTTCTCCAGCTGCCTCTGACAGCACACGGGATGACGCCAGTGCGACCACAGACCTATACACTATTTCTATAGGTCTGTGATTGGACCATCCGATGTAACTTTGCTTTTAAAGGCCTCAATATAGTCGAACGTCTATGCGCGCGGGCGGTAGCGCATAGAATCACGTTACCACCACGGAGGCCACCGTGAGCATGTCAGCCTATCATTTTTGATGTGCGCGCTGCTAGTCCCGCAAGGGGTCCACGGTGGTCACATGATATCGAGTATTATCCTTAGTATCGGTATCGAGTTGGAAATTTTAGTATCGTGACAACCCTAGTCAGTCGGTAGTAAACATCCCGGCCTAAAGCTTTATCCATTGAATATGTGTGAGGTGCTTTACCTGGGAGCTGGATTTAAAGGAGTGTTGTGGAGACAGGCTGACAGCGGCAGGAATGAAAGGAGTGATGAGAGGAGGAGGAGGAGTGGAGCTAAGTGTGTCTTTGAGAGGAGGAAGACCAGATGAAAAAGCAGGCAGGACAGACACAGCCCCTGGCAGTGCACCCGCAGCCTTTTTCCTTTTTGAGGGGGGGATAAGGGACACTGGTAAGACTGTAGGGACGGGCTCCTTCTCCATGGTCCGATACACAAGATGCATGGCCTGAAAAAAAAAAAGTCATGTCAGGACCATTTCCCAAATGCCAGATTTGAACTGTTCTCCGTTTTGATATTTTGATGTTTCATGTTATTAGTTTGGTTTCAGTGTATTTCAGTGTTTTGTGGGAAACTGGGTTTAAAAAAACAATTAAAAAAAAAAAGAGACGGAACAGTCAACTGACATAAAAAAGCATCAACGTCACCATTAACAGAAATGAAGCCAAAGCAACTCTGTGACTATTGTGATTAAAATAATCAGAACACAGTCATGTTCCATCAGAGACAATCTGACAAATGTTCAGTAGTTCAACTATCACCTAACCAGCTGGACAGAGTAAAAAAAAAAACACTGGATGTTTTGTACAAACAAGCAGTTAAAGCTATGGATAATAAAAACCTAGGTACTATCATCCCTGTGGAATAAAAAACATAGTCTTTTAAACTGGGACAGTCTGTCTTCACACTTCTGCAGATTTAAAACTGGTTTATAAAGTATTACATGACTTGGCTCCAGATCCTCTGGCAGAACAAAACAAACAGCTGTGAGCGCGTCACTGGAGGCTGTCAGAGGTCAGAGGTCACTGTGTCATTCCTCTGAGTGGAACTCAGTACCTGTGGAAGTTAAACTGGTCACAACTGGGGATGTGCAGTAGTTAACAGGGTGGTGCAGTGGTTAACAGGGTGGTGCAGTAGTTAACAGGGTGGTGCAGTAGTTAACAGGGTGGTGCAGTAGTTAACAGGGTGGTGCAGTAGTTAACAGGGTGGTGCAGTAGTTAACAGGGTGGTGCAGTAGATAACAGGGTGGTGCAGTAGTTAACAGGGTGGTGCAGTAGTTAACAGGGTGGTGCAGTAGTTAACAGGGTGGTGCAGTAGATAACAGGGTGGTGCAGTAGATAACAGGGTGGTGCAGTAGTTAACACTGGTGCCTCACAGACTGAAGGTTGTTGGTTCTATTCCCACACCAGACCTTTCTGTGTGGAGTTTACATGTTCTCCTCGTGTCTGCATCGGTTTTCTCCAGGTACTCTGGCTCCTCCCACCATCCAAACACATGCGCTGATAGGTTAACTGGTTAACTAGTTAACTGGTTAATTAAAATTGTCCATAGGTGTGAATGTGACAGTGATTGTTTGTCTATATATGTTCAGCCCTGAGATGAACTGGAGACTTATACAGGGTGACCTCTGACCCCGCCTTCACCTGCTGGTGCTGGATTAGGCCCCCAGTGACCCCAGTGACCTCTGTGAGGATAAAGTGGGCTCAGACGACAAGATGAGACTATTCAAATATTATTTGAAAATCTAGAATTTTCAGTGCACCCCCAAAACACACACACACACACACACAGGACAGAAAGGGTAAAGAGGTCGCCCCACATGTTTACTGAATAAACCAGAATATTACAAATCACACAAAAACATGTTGATCTTCCCTGAACAATTCATCTCATCTTCTGCATGAAACAAGTAAAAAGCTTTTAATTTGGAAATCACAATAACTAAATAAAAAATAAATAAATATAATGAATAAATACATACATCTGTGAAACAGACAGTACCATGGAAACACTAATGTGGAATATTTACCCATAATATCTTTTTTTTCACATTCATCCAAACCTGTTAATTACCTAAATTAAATTCTACCTTGGAATCCTGCTAATGAAAACTACTTTATTAAACAGAAACCCTTCTTATATTATTTGCAGTGACACAGTAAGACGACTTACCACGATAAATTCCTCTTTGTCCAATCGTCCATCTTTGTCCACATCACTTAGGTCCCAAATCTGAAAAAACAAAAAAAGGTGCAGCTTAGTTTCAACAATTGCTTGTTTAATATTTAACCAAAAAGGTCATGCATCTTTACCATGCGTCTGATATCACCTTTCCTAAGACATCCAGAGGTAGTTTGGAGTTTATCAAAACTGGCTTGACTTTATCACCAGAGAGAAGACCGTTAACAGGCGCCAGACTCTCAAAAATGCCCTCAAATTTCCCTTTTTCATCAGGCTGAAAAAGAAAAAAGAAAAAGTCGAAGTGACCTGGGACAAGTTTAATGAAGAATAGGTTTTCACTAAATATTTCAGTTTCATCTTACCCTTATTGCCCACTGTGAGTCAGCTGATGTAGTTGAAACCGTTAATAATGGGCTGTTATTGCCTTTCTGTGAGAAAATAAAATGATACAAAAAACTGAGGAAAATGTTACAGAAGGATAAAAAAGTCAAAAGTACAACTCAGTACTTTTGTGTTTCTGTTGTGCAGAGGTGGAAGTAACTCAGTAGAAGTACTACCTTTACTAGACTTAAGTTTTTAGGTATCTGTACTTTACTTGAGTATTTGTTTTTTTGGCAACTTTTTACTTTTACTCCCTAGATTTATTTTTAGAAATATCTGTACTCTACACCCTTTACATTCTTAGAATAAACTTATTACTTTTTCAAACTAGACAAATGTGACAGTATGAAAAAATAAGTCATAACTCAGAAATTGTGACTTACTATATAATGATTTTGACTTTATCTCATAATTCTGACTTTTTTTCTCATAATTTTGACTTTTCATCTCACGATTAATTTTTTTTTTATCTAATAATTTTGCTTTTTTTTTTTTTTTTAAATCTCCCATTTATGATTTTTTCATTTTCCCTAAATGTTCTGTCTATACCCATGACCCAATAAAACAGATCATCTACACAGTAACTCACTTTTCAAGGCTTTATTTTTGGATATTTTTGAACATTTTCTTGTTTTTCCTGCTTGAATAAGTAATATTTCCTCCATAGAAAAAAAAATTGCAGTTTTACTTTTTGCTTAATACATTTGAGATGTTGTACTTTTTTTACTTTTACTTCAGTAAAGCAGTTGAATCAGTACTTCTACTTTTACCAGAGTATCTGTACTTCTCCTTAAGTACAGAATGTGAGTACTTTGACACCTCTGCTGTTGTGTCTTATACACATCGCTAGATAAATATACTCACAAATTTGGGAGCAGCTAAGGCCTGGTTGAGGTTGTTAAGGCTGATATCATTTCCACCCTGAGCTGAGGCCACAAGTCTCAAGGCTATGAAGAAACCCTGTGAAAAAGAGGAAGAAGAATGTCAGACAATGCAGTTATTTAAATGCAAACATCAGCACAATCAATAACAGTAAGTTTAGAGGAAACAGTCATACCCGCTTATCCAAATAGCCTTTTCTTTCTGAGTCTGCCAAATCCCAAATCTGGAAATAAATAAATAAATAAATACATCAAAAACAAAAATACTACAAGTCATTTGAAAAGTTAAAAACACAATTCAATTTAGAAAATACAGATATGTATCGATAACACAAAAATAAGGATGTGAGTAGGGGTGGAAGAAAGAACCCATTCACATATTAGGAATTTTTATGTTTTTTGTTTAAGAAAATATTTTTTTCCCATATTTTATCATTTTAAGTCAGGTGGAAAAAAAATAGCACTTGTCTCCAGCAGAGGGTAAAATGTTTTTCTTCCATTATCAATGACGTTATAACTGTTCACAGAAAAAGTTGAAGGGACAGAATGGTGGACATCGCAGAGATAAAAACCCCCCAGCGTCACATTTTTGGTCAAACGTGTGGACACATTTTAGATTTTTTTCTTTAAAAGGGAAGAGCGGAGCTGGACATGTGCAAAGATATTCGTAAAGTGTGTCACGCACACGTCGGGTAATGTTTCCACGGCACACACAAACGTTACTGTGCACTTAGCAAAACACCATCCTGAGGTAAATGCAGAGTAGGAACAGTTAAATAAATACTGGAGAAAATAGTTTATATTATACATTTGTTTGTCTCTTTTACATGCAGTCCAGGCTTTGAAATGAGTTCACTTTATTATGAAGTATGTTCATTTAAAGTCTCCTATTTGTGTTGAGTGCAGATAAATGTCACAGTTTACTTCCCAAAGTCTGGTTCAAATATATTACTACTAAATAAATCTGAACTGACTCACATATGATGTGCATTTTTGAGGAAATATGGCTCCTGATATGATCGTTAGGAATCATCATTCAGCTTTTTCACCTGGTCTGATGTTAAAAAAGCAAGCGAAAAATTGGAAAAATCTGGAATATCGAAGAATCGCAATTTAAATCGAATCAGTAGCCAAAAAAAAAAAAAAACGTAAAAGAATTGAATTGGCATGAAAGCATATCATCCCAGCTCTAGATGTTAAAGATGTTTCTTCTTTGCAGCTGTTCGTTGGGGTAGCAGCATCGGAGCCTATGACACCGAAAGACGGGATAAAATCCTATAGAACAGGGGTGGGGAATTCTGGTCCTCGAGAGTCGGTGTCCTGCAGATTTTAGATTTTTCCCTCTTCCATCACATCCTAGAGGTCATTAAATCATTATCAGTCTTTGAAGAGCAGGATGATGAGCTGCTCATCAGTTGTATCAGGTGTGACGGAAGAAGGAAATATCTAAAACATGCAGGATCCTGGCCCTTGAGGACCAGGATCCTGGAGGAGGCTGGTTCCGTTATCGGTCTGAGGCCAGACAACTTTCAGGCCGTGGTAGAGAGGAGGATGTTCCAGAAACTAAAGGCAATCGAGGACAATACTGAGCACCCTCTGCACCACACACTGGACAGACAGTGTAACCCTCAACCCTGACCTTTAACCCTTTAACCCTCACTGGACATATAGCGGAGCACTTTCACCTAACAGACTGTTAGAGACAGACAGATTCAGGAATTTCTTCCTCCCACAAGCCATTGCATTGTTCAACAAAACATAATCACACATTTTACTTCTGTTTTGCACTATGTACTTTTTGTAAATAATACTGCAATTATATTTTTCTACTTACTTTACACTATACACTTATCTGTATTTACACTTTAATATGACATTGCACCTCACTGTGTTTGCTTTTACTGAGTATGTGAATGCTGCTATTGTCACAAAGCAATTTCCCAGTATGTGGGATCATCACTGATCATGTAAGGTGTTCAGGTTCAAATTGAGGGTTATTATAACAAAAACAGAAAACTGACAACAAAAAAAACCCCTGGATTTTCCATTAAAATGTATCATTAACTGAACATAAACCTAGTCTCAATCCACTGTCACTGATCCAACTCTAGGGGTTTGACTGATGAATCAATGCTATAGAAGATGACAGCGTTTCCACATTCACTGCAGAGCTTTATCTATCTATCTATCTATCTATCTATCTATCTATCTATCTATCTATCTATCTATCTTATAAATAAATGGGTCATATGTGATGACCATGAAAAGACGACAAACTGTTATTTGTATGTACTGATATGATTAGTGGATTAGAAGTACATGTTTGATCGGTCGGTGTTTATGTTGTCATGGCCGTTTGGGTCTTTATGGGTCAATAAAATAAATATAAATAAAGTCCTAAAAGAAAAACAAACAGATAAGTGCATGTATGTGTGAATGTTCTACCTTTCCCAGAGTGCTGTCCGAGAGCCCTGACTTCTTCAGAAACTGAGCTGCCTCTCCAGCTGATATCCTGCCCGTGTTTCCTGGATCCAGCTTCCAAGTATTGTAGACACAACAGTGTGGATGAATAAGTTTACAGAACAAATGGAGCCTAGCTGAATGAAACTGGCAGAGAAGGAAGGAGATTTCCAAAAAAAAAAACTTACCTGTCTGTAGTAGTTTTCATAGGCTGGGTTTCCACTTGATAGCTATTGGGGGAAAAGTTGAGTTTAAAGAGGAAGGTTGACATCTTTTTCTAGATAATTTGATCTGTTGACGCGAACAAAATAACAAAATATGATCTGTACGATGTTCGTCTGAGAGGTTTGAAGTATGAGGGAAAACACTAGCAGATTTAAACCAGTTTATGACTAGGTTTTTAATTGTACAAACGCGTTTATCTTCACTTAAAGAGCAAATTCCAGCCAAAGTGTTTATGAAGTTTTTGTGAACGTTGACATAGTTAACCTAGCTAATGTTAACTTGGTCAAGCAAATGTTTCTATTGTCGTCAAAACTGTATTATATTTAACATGTTATTCAACTCATAGCGTAGTTTTAACGTAAAACCTAATGTTGCCATCCTCGGTTACTGATTAATAAATGAAAATTGGCCTTTTTTTGTGAGGTATTGGAAGTTGGAAGTTGTTACCTGACTGAGTGTCATGAGCGCCGCCATATTTCCTGTTGTGCCGGGAGCGCGCGCACCCGCCCCTTATCCGAACACGATATCGAGCACGAGCGGCGACGGAAATGGGAAAGACGTTTTGTTATGGGCGGTGTTGAGACAAAAATATTATTTAGTGTTTATTTTATGGATTCTTTAATTGTAAACGTTTGGAAGCGCATGTCCTCCACTGAAGAAAAAAGTTCTACTTATGAGATAAAACATCACAATTATGAGATAAAGTCACAATTATGAGGAAAAAAATTATTAATGTGAGATAAGGAAGTCATAATGAGGTAAAAAGTTGACATTTTGAGATACCACTGCGCATGTGCTATCTCATGATTATAACTTTTTTTAATCTCAAAATTTACTTTTCTCATAATTTCAACTATTTATCTCATGATTATGACTTTTTATTTCACAATTATCACTTTCTTTTCTCATAATTTCAACTTTCTATCTCATAATTATGACTTTTTTATCTCATACTTACACCTTTTTTTATCAGAATTATGAGTTTTTATCTTAGAAATGCAACTTTTAATATCATTATTATGTTATGTCATACTTTCAACTTTCTATCTCATAATTATGACTTTTTATCTCATACTTACACCTTTTTTATCAGAATTATGAGTTTTTATCTTAGAAATGCAACTTTTAATATCAGAATTATTATGTTATGTCATACTTTCAACTTTCTATCTCATAACTATGACTTTTTATCTCATACTTTCACCTTTTTTATCTGATAATTATGTCTTTTCGTAGAGATGTTTTCCTTCAGTGGCACAAACAGCCTTTGATATAAACGTCAAAGATATTTTGAATCATATTATTTGTTTTTTTTTAATCGCAGTGGAAAAGAATGGAAGAGTCCCATAAAGTGAGCTCGCGTGTGGTGACGTGTTAAATATAAATATAGATACAGTTTCTAAATTGCTTTGGGGTTTGCTAAATCAATTTGCGTGTGCTAAATGAATGTTTCCCTTTTCTCCTCCCACCACACTCTCCACTGGGTTAGACACGCCCCAGTTTGGCTGCGTCTAGTTTGTGACCCACAAAAAGTCTACACAAATTCAAGTTTGGTTTACTATGTTTTGTAGTATATGTAAATATACAAATAAACTGATTGTGATTATTTTCCGACTCAATGCATTTAATACTCCATATTACACATTCACTGAGGCAAAAATAACTGGATGTAGACACTATTTTGCACCTTTGAAAGACACGCTCCTTTGTGTGGACTGTTGGTAAATCAGTTTGTACATTAAACCATAGATGGTTTATAAAGTTAACTCTTTCTGGACATCTCTCTTTGTTTCACCTGTAATTCCTCTTCTGAGACACTAGATGGAGACATTTATTTATAGACAGGAATTAACTGGAGCACTGTTGACTGTCCCTCTGTGGGGTTAAAAGATATAAAAAATAAATAAATACATGAATAAAATAAGTGAATGAATAGAAAAATAAAATAAAAAAATAAGAGCAAAATGCAGACAACTTAGAAAAAGGAAAGAAAAAAAAGGGAAGAAGAAAAAAGGGAAAAGAAGAAGAAGGAAGGGAGGAAAAAAGAAAAAAAGAAAACAATAAACAACAAAAAAACTCTATTTGTTACCTACTTTCCTATCTGCTCATTTGTTTTTAGTTGTTTGTTTAGTTTTTTGTATATATGTCTATGTTTAGTACTTCAGTTATTGATTATTGGTATTGTTATTATTGTTGTTGTTATTATTTTATTTATCATCATTTTTGTACTATGCACTATATTACTATAAGATGAATTTAGGTTGTTGGGGAAGTGAAGAAGAGGTAGAATTAAATAAATGTATGCTTCATCCTACTCCTTTTTGGACATGTCATTGTTATTATTATTATTATTATTATTATTATTATTATTATTATTATTATTATTATTATTATTATTATTATTATTATTATTATTATTATTATTATTATTGCTGTATTGATTATTGTTGCACTTTGCACATGTTCGAAATAAATCATTCAAATCAAATCAAATTAACTGTACATCTAAAGACTCCCCAAAAAACACTGGACTGTCTTACTGCAGGACACTGACTCATCTGTGCATTATCACACCTTCTACATCTATATACTGGGTGTCATTTGCTGGGGGGGGGTTGGGTGCACTGATTTTGCTGCTAGCGTGCGCCCTGGCCCCACAGGGTCAGGATCCCACCTCAGACTCGCGTGCACCAACCACCACTGTCATTGCACCGTGGGGTTTCAAGATGAGTCAGGTGGGTTTCCGACATAGCAGCTGAGTCCTGGGGAATGTGGGTCAGCCCCCCTCCTGGCGATGTAGTTTTTATCTAATAATTTTGACTTTTTATCTCATGATTTAAACTTTTTAGTGAATTATTTTGACTTTTTATCTCATAACTTTGAAGTGAAGAAGTGAAACAGGAGATGATTTAAAAAAAAAGGAGAAGGCAGCGATCATTCCATCAACACCAATAAAAGACACCTTGCACACATTTCTTCAGCTTTCCCAATTTTTGGAAAACAAAAACACCCTGAAAATGTTTTTCACAAGTCGTCCTATCGCCCAACATGACAACGTAGGTCTTGCGCATTTTTGGAAAATTATGAAAAGTGATCAAAGGCAATCATCTTTGGATCGATATTAGTGAAAACAAACACAACGGTATGAAAATGACCCACATGTCTGATGTGAAGATGACCCACATGTCTGATGTGAAAATGACCCACATGTCTGATGTGAAAATGACCCACATGTCTGGTATGAAAATGACCCACATGTCTGATGTGAAAATGACCCACATGTCTGGTATGAAAATGACCCACATGTCTGATGTGAAAATGACCCACATGTCTGGTGTGAAAATGACCCACATGTCTGGTGTGAAAATGACCCACATGCCTGGTGTGAAAATGACCCACATGTCTGATGTGAAAATGACCCACATGTCTGTTGTGAAAATGACCCACATGTCTGGTGTGAAAATGACCCACGTCTAGTAAGAAAATGACCCACATGTCTGGTGTGAAAATGACCCACATGTCTGGTTCATTTGAATGGTTTAATATTTAATGTTCAGTCAGTGAAAACACATTTAACACCAATACATTACATTTAAAATATACATTTTCTAAGACTTTTAACACATATTTCATACTAAATGTGTATACTTTTATCACTTTTAAAGGATTTAAGGGGTAGCATTTGGGGTCTTGGACTCAATCAGGCCTTTTACATGTAAAATTCACGGTACGAAAACACTTCTGAAACAAATTAATTCTGTCAGTTGAGGTACGACTGAATTCTTAAACTAACTCTAGATTTAAATTCTGATTCTATCTCTGCTCTGATTTTAACTTCCTCTTATTCTGATTCCAACTATGATTTTAATTGTGACTGTAACTTATTCTGATTCTACACTATAAACCCAAATAAGTTAGAACTTATTTAAGACAATTGATTCCCTCAATTATTTTAAGTTGATGAATCTTAAAAAAATACAAGTTTCCAGAACTTAAAATGTAGATGCTTATTAAAGTACATGTATACTTGAATTAAAACATTACTTATTATTCTACAGTTCTGTCAGTCCTACTGGGAGACTAAGTCAGGGTTCAGTGTCTTTGCCCAGGGACACTTGGACATGTGGACACTTGGACATGTGGACACTTGGACATGTGGACGTGAACCTCTGACCCTTCAGTCATTGGACAACCTGCTCTACCAACTGAACTTTGATTCTTTCTCTCACTCAGATTTTAACTCTTACTCTGATTCTATTTCTGACTGTGGGGGGGTCAGTCCTCCCGTAGCCCCGCCCCTGCATCATCCTCTCCTCCACCGGAAGCACCTCTGGATCCTCTCCGGTAACTTGACGCCGGAGGAGCAGCAGAGCAGAGCAGAGGGGCCCCGGTGCTTTTCTGATGCTGGGGAACCGGGAAGCAGGATCCGCAGAGGGCGGGGAGGCGGCGGACGGACCTCCGGGGCCGCGGAGCCCGGCTGACCGCTGGGAGGAGCCGTGTTCCGGCCGCGCAGGGTGTGGAGCGACCGGTCTGGTGGACTGGAGGAGGAGAGGAGGCTGGGGCTGGGTTGGGTTCACTGCAGCCAACGGACTGGTCTGGTAGGAACCATGACACAGGACAGGACAGACAGACAGGACTGGACAGACAGACAGGCTGCAGTGTGGACAAACACTGGCATGAACAGCTGATCTGTGCAGGAACTGTCATGTTAGTGGAGTAGCTTTAATAACACTGCTGTGCAATTGTTTAGAAAATATCTTCTTCAGACATTAAATGTGTTCAATCTTACAGATGAATCATAAAATAAATAACTTTAATGTTGGTTAGTTGATGTTTTTAATATATATGATGGTTGTTATTCCACATATATGTTGGTTTATGTTCATGTAAACAATGGATTAGTAAATATTCCACTAGAAAGAACCTGTAAAGTGAATGGATCATAATGTGCAGACAGTGTTTGAAGTAGATCTGGTAGATCTGGTAGATCTGGTAGATCTGACACCAATATTCCTTTGGACTAAAACCTATTCTACTGTTCATTCTAACTAGTTCACATTTTGAGCCCAGACTTATGTTGTAAACTTGAGCCAATCAGCATTTAACACTTGAGTTTTCTTTATCACTAACATATGTGGGAACATTTCATTAGTTTGATTCCAGAAGCATTTGACTGTAGACCAGTGTTATTGGACAGTGTTAAAGATGATGAGAAATGACCAGAATATTCAGTAAAATGAACAAAAACGACCAGAATATTCAGTAAAATGAATGAAAATGACCAGAATATTCAGTAAAATGAATGAAAATGACCAGAATATTCAGTAAAATGAACAAAAACGACCAGAATATTCAGTAAAATGAATGAAAATGACCAGAATATTCAGTAAAATGAATGAAAATGACCAGAATATTCAGTAAAATGAATGAAAATGACCAGAATATTCAGTAAAATGAACAAAAACGACCAGAATATTCAGTAAAATTAATGAAAATGACCAGAATATTCAGTAAAATGAATGAAAATGACCAGAATATTCAGTAAAATGAACAAAAACGACCAGAATATTCAGTAAAATGAATGAAAATGACCAGAATATTCAGTAAAATAAATGAAAATGACCAGAATATTCAGTAAAATGAACAAAAATGACCAGAATATTCAGTAAAATGAATGAAAATGACCAGAATACTCAGTAAAATGAACAAAAATGACCAGAATATTCAGTAAAATGAAAAGTAAACTTTCACATTTTGAGCCCAGACTTATCTTTTAAACTTGATCCAAACATCATTTAAGGCTTGAGTTTTCTTTATCACTGACACACATGGGAACATTTCATTAGTTTGATTCCAGGAACATTTGACTGTAGACCAGTGTAGTTTTATTGTACAGGCCTAGTTAATGTCCCTAACCCAGGGGTCCGGCCCCTGGGGTGAATTTACAAAATGCAAAAATTCTTGTCGAACTGGTTTAATTTCAGGTTCCACATATAAACAGTCAAATAAGAACAGAGTAACCGACAAAACATAATGACTCCAGTTTGTTTCTCTGTCTAATGTGGGAAAAAAAACCTTATTTTGAATTATGCTGATAAATAATGACAAGTTCAAATGTATGTCTTTATTTTAGTGCAAAAAAAGAACATTAAAATTTGAAAATATTTCCATTTCCCAACATCCCATAATTAGGTGTTAACATGGTCACTTATACCCCTTTAAAACTTCCAAGGGTCCACATATAGGGTGGAAATAGTCACTCAAATAATGTTAATCAAACCACCTAAACCTTTGACAACAGAGATCCTCACACATCAGAAGATATAAACCACTGTCAGATCAAATAACTACAGCAGGTACAATCACTCATTTGTACAAAATACAAATGACAAACAAAAACATCCAAAATAAACTAAAAAAAGTGTCCATATGTTGTCCAAAACACATTAAAACATCAATAAATATCCACAAATGTTTTATCTATTGCATCATTTAACAGGACCTGCCTCCAATATCCCAGTTTTTATCTGATTATTTTCATTTATAATATAATCAAACACCAACTGCATGTTATTAAAATGCTTCAAGAACAACATTTAATTTACTTTATTAAGAAATTTAGCTGAAATTGAATGAAAGCTTAAAGGGTTAAAGAGAAATGAACCTTTATTCTGATTGAAACAGGAATAAAAACTCATGTAAACAGGCCCAGTAATTAGCAGTTCAATGTTTTTAGGATTCCTTTGTCACTGGATTCTTTTGTTTTTGCTGGTGGGTGAGGGGTTTTCTGGAGGCAGTTTGGATCACACCGTAGTTAACAACACAACAAAGACAGACATTAACATCTGCCCTGCAGGAGACAAGGGGGGGGGGGGGGCTGGAGTCATGCTGCTGACCAAAACTACCTGGAATAAAGGGGGGGGGGGTCAGCCCATGGACTGGGGATCAAGTTACACAAAAGTTTAAAAGTGATGTACAGTCACACCTCAACTTCCGAAAAAACCCAGCTAACGAATAATCCAAGTTACGAAAAAACCTTTTTTCAAGTTTTCGTCTGAATATGAAAGAAAATGACATTTATGAAACTAAACGATCAATAATAATAATAATAATAATAATAATTCATTTTATTTGATGGCGCCTTTCAAGACTCCCAAGGACACCTTACATAAAAAAAACAGATTAAAAATACAGTTAAAATGACAATGAATACAGTTAAATGTGTGTTGTCATTGCTAACAGCTGTGTGCTTTAGCAAACTACTTTCATCAGTTGTTCAGCAGTGTTAGCGTCTGCATGTAGCAGCCGTTAGCAGTGACAACACGCATTGATCGCTATTGACAGAGAAAGTAGCTCCAAGCAATTATGAGGTGTGAGCTTTTGTTCTGTGACGGTTTTGTTATGAAAATAAATCACTCATTCAAACACTGTTTTGAGAAGAAACACAGTCGTATTTTATTGACCCCAGGAAACCTGCCGGGACTACTGTCGCTTTGACCAAAACCGGACCAGAACTCGACTCACAGGACACTGTTGGGGAATCTGTGTCCATCATTTGTTCATTTGTTTTTCAAAATAAAACCACGTTTGTTTCTGGTTTACTCAACTTGCTTAAGGTCAACATTTGATAAATCTGCTGTTTTCCATTTTTTTCCATTATTCATTTAAACACAAAAAGAAAAACTGCATCTTTATCCGTTTTTAATTTTGATTTTGGAAACAAATAATGAACAAACTACTTGTTTCACTGTTTTATTTTGAAAAAACAAATGAATGAATGGTTTTGGGGGTCAGTCACTGTGGGTGTAAAGACGGTGATCCCATAGAAATTTATGTGAAAAAAAAACGAACTATCCTTTTAAATCAACTATGATGAAAAGTGAAGCATGTTTTATTTCACTGACTCGTACGACTAGAATATGAATCATCAACTCATCCATTAATGATGTCTCCTCAGGTTCGTGGCCTTCAGCTCTTTTCGGCTCTACTGCCTCCTGGCGTTGCTATTGGTTCTGCTGGTTGTCATGGTGACCGTCGCTGACATCTGCCGGTCCAGAGGTGCAGGTAATGCACAAAGAGCCTTTATTTATCCAAATTCTGTGAGGATGACAATGCGATAGTGGGACAATTCTAGTATCACCTGTGTGTTCGTGGTTTAAAATGAGACCAGAGGCAGGAGCTGAAGGTTGAATCCAGGATGAGAGGCGGACAGACGGACAGACGGACTCTGAATCTCAGATGATTTGGTCCTGGTGGTGACTCATTAGTCCACAGGGAAAGATGAGACTAGGATGACAGACGAGCAGGAGTTACTCATCAGCCTTAATGCCTCAGTTGTCATCTTCTAAAATGTAAAACATGTCAGTGAAGACCTGAGATGTCAAATATAAGGTCCGCAGGCCAGACACAGCCCGCTAAAGGGTCCAAAAGCCCTGGGAACATTTCTTGTAGCCTAGTGTTATTAGACAGTGTTAAATAAAGACCAGAAATTAACAAAATAATCAAGAAAATTAACAAAAAATGAACAAAATATTCAGTAAAATGAACAAAAATGACCAAAATATACAGTAAAATAAATAAACATGATCAAAATATTCAGTAAAGTGAACAAAAATGACCAAAATATACAGTAAAATGAACAAAAAGATCAAAATATTCAGTAAAGTGAACAAAAATGACCAAAATATACAGTAAAATAAATAAACATGATCAAAATATTCAGTAAAATGAACAAAAATGACCAAAATATACAGTAAAATAAATAAACATGATCAAAATATTCAGTAAAATGAACAAAAAGATCAAAATATTCAGTAAAATGAAAAGTTAAATTTGACATTTTGAGCCCAGACTTATCTTGTAAACTTGATCCAAACATCATTTAAGACTTGAGTTTTCTTTATCATTAACATTTTATTAATTTGGAAGTATTTGACTGTAGACCAGTATTATCAGATGGTATTAAAAATGACCAGATACTAACAAAATCATCAAGAAAATTTACAAAAATGACCAAAATATTCAGTAAAATGAACAAAAATGACCAATTACCAATGTGACGTGATGCCTGAACTGACAGAACACTGATAACCACTTGTTTAGTCTGTTTTAAATCCTCTGAGTAAAAAACAACATGACTTGTTAAATGTCAGGTTGTCTTTATAATAATGTTCTTCTTTTTCCACAGGAGTTCAGTTATGGCGCAGCATGACGTCGAGGTAGGACGATAAAAGCGTGTCATTTTTATGCTTCACAATTATTTCAATTTATTGCAATTTTTAATCAGATTCATCACATGGTTCCTGTGGATTCATTTCAATTAGTCACAATTACCATTCCTTTGTAATCTAGAAAAATCTAATTGAAAGAAAAAATGAATTCTGCATTTTATTTTCCATGAGCAAACAGATTCAACAAAGAAGGGAATATATCTGCACTTAATGTTTTTGTTGTGAACTTGGCAACGTATTAGCCCCAGTGCTTTACGTTTGAAGTGTTTCTGTGAAAATAAAACTCTGTTCTGCAGAGTTTTTTTTTGTACTGAAATAGAATCAGCTTTATTGTCATTTGGCATGTCACATGGACATAGTGAATAAAATTAATATTTTATATGGTTTCCATTTTTGGATGTATTTTACTGAGGAAAAATATAAAACAAAAACAAGTATACTTATTTTTGTCAAATTCACATTTTTATAGAATAATTGGTAACACTTTATAATACTTACAAACAATTCACTATGTATTTAAGAATGGGCGGTATGTCCAAAAATGGATACCCCGGTATAATTTGAGCCACTGGCAGTATACGGTATATATGACAGTATAGTACTTTTGTAGATACTATACATAAATAATAAAGTATAACTGACAGCAGAACAGTTTGTTAGTGGTCATATAACTCCAAGTGCAGTCTTTCATATTAGTGCAGACTTTATTTATATTCATAACACAACACATCTCAATGCTAGCAATCACTGTAGCAGCACTTAGCATGCTAACATTAGCGAACTTGTTTGCAACTGTGAACAGTCATTTTAGTTGCTAACACCAGCCAGATACCATGACTAATATTAACTCAACTGGATACAGTAACATACAGTTATTAAAGCTGGTGCAGTGTGTTAGATTCAAGGCAGTGTTAACGTTTAACACAATTGTTTTGTTGTCATTATAAACTTTATGGCTGTTACAACTTTAGCTGTTAGCTTGTTAGCTCACTTTTCAGACACTCTGTAAATTAAATTGTAGAGTCCTGAATGGAAATATGTTGTCATCACATACCATTATAACCAATAGTACACTACATAAACTATATATTTTATATTTGTAGCTTATCAAAATGAAATGCTTCTGCTAACACAACATCTAGGAAGACTGTGGTGCTAGCTGCTAATGCTAACACAACATCTAGGAAGACTGTGGTGCGAGCTGCTAATGCTAACACAACATCTAGGAAGACTGTGGTGCTGGCTGCTAATGCTAACACAACATCTAGGAAGACTGTGGTGCTAGCTGCTAATGCTAACACAACATCTAGGAAGACTGTGGTGCTAGCTGCTAATGCTAACACAACATCTAGGAAGACTGTGGTGCTGGCTGCTAATGCTAACACAACATCTAGGAAGACTGTGGTGCTAGCTGCTAATGCTAACACAACATCTAGGAAGACTGTGGTGCTGGCTGCTAATGCTAACACAACATCTAGGAAGACTGTGGTGCTAGCTGCTAATGCTAACACAACATCTAGGAAGACTGTGGTGCGAGCTGCTAATGCTAACACAACATCTAGGAAGACTGTGGTGCGAGCTGCTAATGCTAACACAACATCTAGGAAGACTGTGGTGCTAGCTGCTAATGCTAACACAACATCTAGGAAGACTGTGGTGCTAGCTGCTTCTTAGAGGCATCTCTACCATGGACAAAAAAATACCTCCTAAGGTATGATACCTTACATACTGCCCAGTCCTAGTAACTATTTATTTCCTATTTGTTAATGTTTATTCATACATGATTTATTATAAACCAAGCATTTGTTCTTCTTTTCTATAAACAAACCATTTGTAGCCGTGTGAACAAATGCTTCATGATAAAATGTGTATAAGTAATACATTAATAAACATTAACCTATAGGTAACAAATGGCTAATACATAGTGGAATATGTGTAGGTATTATGAAGTACTACAGGATAATTAATTTCACCCAACATTGGTTGACTGAAATTATTGTGATCATTTTGTGTGTGTGTGTGTGTGTGTGTGTGTGTGTGTGTTTGCAGAGACATATCATGCTTATAACTCAATGAATACTTGAGATTAATTTCACCATGAAATTACATGGGCATATACATATAACTAATGTGCATCAGATGCAATGATCCATTTGAGTAAAGGTCAAAGGTCAAGGTCCTATTCAGCAGAAAGGTCAAAATATGACCTCTAATTGAAGAACGGGGGGGGGGGGGGTCAAAATTTGGGATTGGCACAAAATAGCGGCAAGGTCAGACATTCTCTGAACACATAGTTTGTAGATGTGAAGATTTTAATGATGTCATTTTGGTTTGTTTCCAGTCTAAAACATTGAGAAAAGTATGAGTCGACATTATTTATATATTATTACATTACTTATTATTATTTAACAGCGCTGATCCTAATTCAGATCATATGTGAAACCTGTAATTAAAATGAGTTTGTTGTTAAATGAGTGCTTTTAAAATGTGCCGTATATCTTCTATTACTGAAACACACCATCAAATGTCTGTTGTGAGACAGGACTGATCCAGAGTCTGTGCAGCTGATCGACAACATATGACCGTCTAATTTAATCCCATGGCTAACGTCTTCTCTCTGACATCGAACATGTGACCAGTCCAACACTTGTACGGTTTGACATAAATCAGATAATTAAGGTTAGACGAGGCTCTGGATTAGTGCCAACACATTTATTGCAACACCCCCCCCCCTTCATTTGATTTTTATGTTCGGGAAAAAGGTACAAGGTGGTCCAGAATAGACCCCATTACATTTTGGTGGATGTAAGGTCAAAGGTCACGGTCACCAAAAATGTGTTTTCACAGTGATCAGAGATAGTGCAAATCAGGAATTTCCTGTTCATTCCTCTATATTCACTTTGACATATTGAAAAGGAGAGCGTGAGGTTGTCTCCAGGATTAGATTTAGAGTGGCAAGGTGTGGTTGTGGTTCCGATGAGAGAACACGGAATACAGATGTCCTTATTGAATGTTTATTCACTGCGGTCTGCAACAATACAGAGCAACACTCAGTACAACAAACACACACATACAATTACAAATTAACCAGGACCGATTATATGACTATAAACTATATGAATGACTCAGATATACTACATAGGTGAATGAACACACGAATCACCTCATGGAAATTACCAATGACAGCTAGCATACTATCGTATTAGCCTTCAACAGTACACTGGCGCTAACATCTACCCGAACGGCACTGCTAGTTATCTCACCTTGTGGCATCTACACACAGCGATAAACCAGGAACAGATCAATAACAAAGGAGAAAAGAAGCCGAGATGGAAAATTTAGCACGGTTACTGAGCAACAACACAGCGGCTAATAATAGCACGGACTACGTTCTTAACCGTTACGGCGTCAGTGGTGCGTTCATAGCGTAGGACGTTTGAAAACTTACAGAATAAACGATTTAAACCGTGTGGGCTTTCTAACAATATACTGTATTTTCTGCACTATAAGGCACACTGTCAATGAATGGGTTATTTATGAGGGTTTTCATATATAAGGCACCCTGGACTATAAGACGCATTAAATGAAGTCAAAATTCTGAGATAAAAACTTAAAATGTATTACATACAAAGTCAAAATTCCAAGTCACTAAGTACAACCAGAATGAATCTATATAATTAATCCATGTAATAAGGTGCACTGTGGTTTTGGAGGAAATTAAAGTCTTTTAAGTGTCACCTTATAGTCTTTAAAATACAGTAGTTTCTTTTTGCTCTCACGGTTTCAAAAGTAGAGCTTGTTGTTTCACAGAGGTTAGCAAGGTCAGGTTTTTCTAATATCGTGCAGCCCTAATTCTATTCTATTCTATTGTAAAAACTGCAAATGCTGACGTATGAGACACCAAACCATCACCTGTTCACAGTTAATATATGAAAACATCCTCCATGTTTGTAGTTTTCTTTTTTGAGGATACTTTCGTGTGTATATATATATATATATAAAAATGTTCCTCTCTCCCCACGTGGGCGGTGTCTCCTTCAGACTCGGGTCCTCTACCAGAGGTCTGGGAGCCTGAGGGTTCTGTGCAGGATCTTAGCTGTTCCTAACAATGTTCTCTTTTGGACACAGATCTCTGATGTTGTTCCTGGTATCTGCTGGAGACATTGTCCCAGCTTGGGGGTCACTGCCCCTAGTGCCCCCATCACTACTGGTACCACTGTTGCCTTCACACTCCACATTTTCTCTAACTCCTCTTTCAGCCCTTGGTATTTCTCTTCTCTTCTCATGTTCTTTCTTTCTCATGTTGCTATCACTGGGGACTGCTACATCTATCACCACCACTGTCTTCTCATGTTTATCCACCACCACTATGTCAGGCTGATCGGCCATCACCATCTTGTCAGTCTGGATCTGGAAGTCCCACAGGATCTTGGCCTGTTTGTTCTCTGTCACCTTTGGGGGGTTCTCCCATCTTGACCCTTGACCTCCAGTCCATACTCTTTACAGATGTTCCTGTACAGTATGTCCTCTACCTGGTTATGCCTCTCCATGTGTGTATATATATATATATATATATATATATATATATATATATATATATATATATATATATATATATATATATATATATATATATATATATATATATATATATATATATATATATATATATAAAAAAAAAGAAAGAAAAGAAAACCCTGGTCATTGGTCTTTGTTTCTCGCGCTCCGTCTGGGTAACATTTGCTGCAGTGTGTGATTGTGTTGTTTTCACCTGCTGGCGTCCATCACAGGTGTCTTCTGGGTAATTGTGTGTCAGCTCAGGCCACTCTCAGGCAAAGGCTTGTGGGAGATTAGCTGCTGACCCAAAATGTGAGTGGACAGCTGGAGTGTGTAAAGCCAGTGTGTCACTGAGAAATGCATGTGTTAGGTGTAGAGGTACGAAGCTGCATCATTTATCACATTCACTCCACTGTTGTTTTCACTGTGAGACGTTTGGCTTTGAGACTCCTCTGGATTAATCCATCATCATGATTAACCCAATTAAAAAATTGTAACGCACTTACATAGAACAGTTGTTTTGTTAAGAGTGTTAAATTAACATGTTAATTACATATATATTCATATTAGGGCATTTTTTTCAAGTCGACTTATTCATCAATAAAGTCGAAGTCGAGGACGACGGGTCGTGATGACGTCATCACCTTGTCAGCGGAGGAACAACACGGACACACGTCTGTCCAGTAATGAGCATGAAAGGGTTAATGTCTGAGTCTTTTGTCTTATGTTGAGCTGCTGGTCTGGAAATGACCAACACAGAACAGAGGTGGGTAAGTCAAAGTCCAAACATGTACTGGTTCAAACATAGGTGATTCCACTAATGATCCCATTTACCTGGATGAGGCTTGTGTTCATCACAGTGGGTTAATTCAATGAACAGGTTTGAACCAATACATGACAAGACTTTGACTTGATGGACCTGGAGTTACCTAGCCTAGCCTAGCCTAGCAGTGCTATCTCTATTCATTCCATGTATGGGTCTAGTGGTGCTTCATAGTCAGAGGAGGCGGGGCTAAAAGGTTTTCTTTCAAAGCCTTCTGTATGCAATAGGACGGTACTACAACCAATCAGTGTAATCTTTAGGATGACTTAGTTAGAGCGCTGGAAAGTTGACGGAGGAGTCTGGAGAAAGTTAGGAATGACTAAACAAAATGGTGGATTATGGAGCTGAACGACTGTTGTCGCTTCTGTAAAAAGAATTTAAAGATTGTTGACGTTTTCTCACATTCTTCACTCATCTGTGATAAAAGGAAATCTACACCTGTTGTTGTTCTTCTTCTATGGTTGTTTACGCTTGTTTCTCTACCAATCGTCGCAGCATCAATTTTTTAGACCCGCCCTCTGACTCTATACTTCACTGTGATTGGTCGACCAGTTTCAGGGAAATCTAGACAAAAGTTACATTGAGTGAAACTAGACTACTACGATAGAACATTAGATTTACTGATGCTAGGAGGAGCTAGTGTGGCTAGGCTACTACGATAGAACATTAGATTTACTGATGCTAGGAGGAGCTAGTGTGGCTAGGCTACTACGATAGAACATTAGATTTACTGATGCTAGGAGGAGCTAGTGTGGCTAGGCTACTACGATAGAACATTAGATTTACTGACGCTAGGAGGAGCTAGTGTGGCTAGGCTATGTATTATCTACCTCTGACACAAAACAATGACTGTTAACACAAAGAAAATGGCAGGAGTTTACTTTACTATGATTAATTTTACACATGTGTGAATGAATCAGTTGGTTTATGATCCTGTATGTGGTGATTTCTAACATGTGTGGAGTTTGAAAGTGTCATTACAAAGAATGTGGACAAACATCATGTGGTTCAGTGATTTATATCACTGAGGAAACGACTGAGCCATGGTTTGTCCCCACAACAAACACAGTGTGTGTTAAGAGCTGTGAAACCTGAGTGTGTGTGTGTTTGTATTCCTATCTTTATGGGGACATTGATATGTTTGCATAGTCACAACTCTGACACTATGGGGACTAAAATTCAGGTCCCCACAAGGGTTATATATAAAAAAAAAAAAATATGTGTAAAATATAATTGGTATAAATTAGAATTATAATTTCCTATTTTATTTTATAATTAGAATCACAGCAAGAAGGACCCTGGTTCAAATCCCACACCAGACCTTTCTGTGTGGAGTTTACATGTTCTCCTCGTGTCTGCGTGGGTTTTCTCCAGGTACTCAAGTTTCCTCCCACCATCCAAACACATGTACTGATAGGGCAGGTCTCTCCTTCTCCCTTGAAATTTATTATATACATACATACATACATACATTATATATATATATATATATATATATATATATATATATATATATATATATATATATAAATTATTTATTTATTTATATTTATATATATATTATATATATTTTTTAATTATTACTTTTTTACTTTTTCATTTTTTGTTTAGAATAAAAATCTATATTATTTATTTTATTTTTTATTCATTATATTTTTTTAAATATATTTTTTAAAATGTATTCATTCATTTTATTTATTTGTTTTTTAATTTAACAAATTTAATTATTATATTAATATTATTATTATTATAATTTTAAAATGTTATTTTACTAAAAAACATGTGTTTACACTCACTACCCAGTGGCTACTATTACAAGCTTGGTCCTCATGAGACATGGAAACAACTGTGCGTGTGTGTGTGTGTATGTGTGTGTGAGAGTGTGTGTGTGAGAGTGTGTGTGCGTGTGCGTGTGTGTGTGTGAGAGTGCGTGTGTGTGTGTGACTCAGCTGTTTCTACCGGAACTGATGAAGAGGCAGCGCAGCCAATCAGGTCAATTTACAGGGGGGGGTGTGCATGCAGGCGAAGGCTCTGATTGGACGAGGGCCGTCTGTTGGAAAATAACAAAGTGAATCAACAGTGAAATGATGTGACGCGCTCGTGTTTCATGTCAACAAAAACACAGGGATTCCACTCTGAGTTCCACGTCACACGTTCAGAAAACACAAGCTTATTTATTTATTTTAAATTTTTTGCTTTATTCTGAAAAAAATGACTGAGCATGTAGTTAGAAAACATTGAAGTGTTGCATCACTTTTACTGTCAGTGTTAAAGGAGGAATAAATATTTTATCAATGCCACATATTTTTTTTGGGTCTATTCTGATTTCTTAAAGAAAAACTAGAGCATATCATCCAACACAACAGGCTGATACCAATACAAGAAAAAAAAATCATATTGACCCAGTATCACTGAAGCACGAAAACACTTTAAACACACATTTTGTGGGATGCTCTGCAAACTCTTTAAATATGTTTAAATCTTTTATTATTATTGTACATCCACACATTTCAACTTTACTTTTGTGCTTTTATTTTAAAAATGTTGCACTGAAGGAGATGCTCAAATCTCATTTGATATTTGTTTGTATGATGACAATAAAATCTATCTACCTACCTACCCATCACCTACTACTACTACAATGTAGTAAAATTCACAAAAAATATAGTAAAATGCTCTGAAAATACACAAACATGTACAAATAAATATACTACAATAGACTAAAGTACACTAAAATGTACAAAGTAAATGTATCTGTTAAACCTGTACTGTCTGTGTGTGTTTACTCAGTCCAGTCCAGCTGAAGGTTTGAGTTCGAACTGTGTGTGAATCCTGTCCGTGACACAAGAGCGTGTGTTGTAACTTTTCTTTACCATCTGTTCAGAGCCGGTGTTTGCACATCATCACCAACATGTGTAGTTTCACGTCACATCAGCCTGAAACTCCAACCTGTCACAACAACACATCAACTTTTTTTTTTTTAACTAACCCGCCCACAGCTGTAATCGCAACAAATATAATTGTAAAGGACGGACTGACCCGCTTCTGGACCCGCATTTTTAAAGAGGCAGTCAATGGTCTTTATGAACATCACATGACCTTTGTCACGTACCTGGATTTATTTCCGTGTTAAAATCCAATGTCATTTCTTGCAGCATCTAAACCTGTGACACCCAAAGACACGATTGAAGCTGGTTTCCATGGAAACTAAAACACCGGGAGCCGCTCATCATCTTAAAAAAATCTCAGCCAATGTGTCCCAAACCTTACTGTTTTTGTTTGGATGTTTCCGGAAGCTTCCACTGTCCTAACTTTAGTTCCTCTCTTGCTCCCTCCATACCGTAGGAAACTGACCACGATGGACGATTCACGTAATAAAGTTTATTTACCAGATTATTTTAATGTTTATCTCAAACGACCCGACCAATTATTAAAATTATTATTCAATGATCCGCAACTGTGGGTGACTGTGGGCACCCACTCACTTTGGGTCAGTCCACACATCACTGGTACATACGAAATACACTGAACTGCTGCATCACTGTTGTCCATATCTGTGCTCAGTGGTGTCCTCCTCCTCCTCCTCCTCCTCCTCCTCCTCCTCCTACTCCTACTACTACTACTACTACTACTACTACTACTACTACATATGCTTCAGTGATGCGCGGGTTGACCTGAAGTGAGCGGGTGCCCACAGTCACCCGCAGCTGCGAGTCACTGAAAAATATTTTGAATGATATTCAGGTTGCGGTTGGTCGGGTCGTTTGTCATTTGAACTAAACATTAGAATAACCTGGTAAATACACTTTATTAAGTGAAGGTGTCGTCCACCGTGGTCAGTTTCCTACGGTATGGAGGGAGCAACAGACGAACTAAAGTTAGGAGAGTGGAAGCTCTGGAAACATCCAAACAAAAACACTAAGGTTTGGACACATTCACTAACGTTTTTAAAGATGATGAGCGGCTCCCAGTGTTTTGGTTTCCATGGAAACCAGGTTCAATTGTGTCTTTGGGTGTTACAGGTTGTCGACCCCTGGTTTAGATGCTGCGTTAGCGTTGATAACTTTTGAATGATGAAGCAGAACAAACATATTTATAAACATATTAACTTACAAACAATAACATGGAATTTAAACAAATAAACGCAGGTATGTGAGTAAGGTCAAAGGTCATGTGATGTTCATAAAGACCATTGACTACCCCCCCCCGTCCCTCTGTCCCCCATGTGCCCCCCACCTACTGTCCCTCTGTCCCCCATGTGCCCCCCACCTCCTGTCCCTCTGTCCTCCTACCCCTCCCACCTACTGTCCCCCTGGTGCCCCCCACCTCCTGTCCCTCTGTCCCCCATGTGCCCCCCACCTACTGTCCCCCTGGTGCCCCCCACCTCCTGTCCCTCTGTCCCCCTACCCCCCCTGTCCTCCTGATGGCTGCCTGTTGGAATGAAGTGTGACTGGTTTATTTTTAGATGAGTCCTCTTCAAATACTCTGCTCAGAACTTCATTGAGGATAAACACAGGCTGCTCTCTCACCGTGTGGGAACAAAACCTGAGTTTGGCTCGACCTACAATCTGGGCTGCGTTGTTTTGTTTTTTTTCTTTTCTTTTTAATTGCCGTCAGGAAAATGATTTCCATGTGACTTTATTATTATAGCCTCAAATATCGCTTACGTTTTGAACGTTGGGTCTGCGTTTGATCCTGTTGAATTTTCCAAAGGTGAAGGTTTTGAGATGTCGCCTGAAGATCACGGGCGTGGACTGAGGTATGAAGCAGTGGTTTTAAAAGTTGACTCTGAAATGACACCTCTATAGGAAAAACATCACATGTTTACCAGGTTTTGTAATTGAAGGAATGTAGACCAAGAGGAGAGAATGTTTTTTGGTTTTGTTGGTGGAACTTTGGACATTATGTAAAGAGATTTGATATGGAAGTCTGATTATTATTATGGCTTTACCTCAGTATTCCACTGTTTTTATGATGAGGCGATGCTCAACACTCTGGATGCACACTCTGTCACCTTCCTTAACCCTCTGGTGTCCCGCCCACAGAGGTCCTTCATATTCACAGAGATCACGTAACCTGCACAGGAGTTTAGGAATGTCAAAAATTATCTCATAAAACTAGTTTTTTTTTTAACCTTTTTTAATGTCATGAACTTGTGCCATAAACACCCAATAACTGCATTCTTTCACCCCTTTAAATGTCATTTAATCCATATTTTACACCATATCTTTCACTTCCCCCCCCCCAATTAAGTAAAAAAAAATGTGATTACTGTTTTGTTTCAGATTACTGTATTTTCTGAATTACAAGGCACACTTAAAAGAGTTTAATTTTCTCCTTAAATGACAGTGCACCTTATAATCAGAGCGTCTTACAAATTAATCTCCAGTTTATCCAACTACTGGGATCAATCGATTGAAGAACTATCCATGTGCAGTGATATCTAAACCTGAAGATTCAGATACTGAGAGGGTGTTGAGAGTTTGAAGTGTAATGGAAACGTGAGGCCGTGATGGTTGACGAGCTTTAAAATGTTCTTGGAAAGCACTGGGCTCCATTGCATCACCCCCTCCTCTCCGTCAACAACACTGCCATCTTATGTTTCTTCTGGACACATGGCGTCTGTGGAAGGAAGGCTTTGAGTGTGTTGTTACTGTGTGGTTGTGTAAACAGGTCTACGTCATTTCACAGTTAGTTACACTGGGTTAGTACAGGTGCTTGAAATTTCCATCAGAGGTGTTCAAAGTACTCACATTCTGTACAGCTACTGGTGTGAAAAAAATACTCTGGTAAAAGTAAAAGTACTGATTCAACTCTTAACAGTAAAAAAAAAGTAACACTTCACAATTGTAAGTAAAACTGTATGATGCAAAAATTATTTAGGCTTTTTATGGTAGGTTTGGTGAAGGAACACTCCCCCCTCCCCTCTGGCTCTGTGTGTGTTTACCATCCCAGAGTAACATCCAGCCAGGTTTGGTGACGTCGCTTGTTTTGAAAACGTGCAGTAAAAAAAACGAGGCTTTATTTCCAGAGACACATGAACCAGTTTGATCCAACAGTTTTTTACAGTTTGTGCAGCAGCTACTGTGGCGCCGTCTGCTCCTGTAGATGCTAATGCTAATGCTAATACTACTTCAGATTCACTGCAATGGGGACAGAGTGTCTGGTTTCTCTGTTTTCTATGAATGATGGTAAATCCATCAGTGGAGGGGACACACCACGCAGCCAACGCAGCATGTATCGGTAACTCTGGGTGATCCGTCACCATGGTAACTCTGGGTGATCCGTCACCATGGTAACTCTGGGTGATCCGTCACCATGGTAACTCTGGGTGATCCGTCACCATGGTAACTCTGGGTGATCCGTCACCATGGTAACTCTGGGTGATCCGTCACCATGGTAACTCTGGGTGATCCGTCACCATGGTAACTCTGGGTGATCCGTCACCATGGTAACTCTGGGTGATCCGTCACCATGGTAACTCTGGGTGATCCGTCACCATGGTAACTCTGGGTGACCCATCAGATTCCAAAAGGAGAAAAGTGGTTTTGAGCAGAATGACACCTTTAACACGTTGACCGTCCCCTTGGTTCCTCAGCCTGGATGTTTTTGCTGCCATTCCTTACATTGTTTGTGTGGCTCTATTTTTAAAGTGCCGTCACTGGGCTTGTTAGAGGCTCAGACTTGCCACTCCCTGTGTTGTTTTAGAGATTACTGAAAGGGTAGAAAGTGATTTCAGACCAGCAGCTGCTCTACTTGGCTTCTTTGGTTTTTTTGGTGGACGGGGGGGGGGGGGGGGCACACCGAGTAATGAAATGTGATATTTTCTCTACTTGGTATCCAAAGCGCTTGTGTAGCATGTGACAAGATGTCTGAAAAATGCCAGGCTTTGCAACCCGGGTATATAAAGGTGACAGTTATTCTTCTGGAGGTGTGTGAATGTCTCTGGATTAAATCTGAAAGTGTAGTGAGGTGACAGACAGATGTAATTAACCCTTTAACCACTGATGATTGTTGGCTGTCATTGTCCATTTTGTTGCTTATTTGATTCATTTTTGACTGGAACTGTTAAAGTCTCAGGAGTTAAAGGGTTAATGTACATGCAATAAGTAATGACAGACAGAACTTTTTGACTGATTTTGTGCCAGTATTGAACTGCAAAAAATACAAACAAACTGTAAAATACAAAATAAATCACTGGTTTCTGTACAGGCCCAAAAAAATAGGAACAACAACAGAGCCAATAAAAAAAGAAACAAAGTAGTTCAAAGAATGTCTAATCTCAAGTTTCTATGATCTATTATCTCAAAATAGGTTCTTATATCTCACTGAAAAGTTCCTCTTTAGGCGACTATGTCTTATGCTGCATTCACACTGACAGTGACAGGGGTGATCTGAGCGACGAGCTGCCACTCATCGTCTATGTTCGCTGGTGACGAGGGGCGATCCAGACGACTGCGAGCAATGCCAAGTGAATGAATTGAGCGATGACGAAAAGTTGAGAAATCTCAACTTCATGCAAATGAGGAGCGGCGCAAACCACGGCGAGAGCCAATTGTGAGCCGACCTGGATATGAGCAGAGAACAGAGCTGATCGTGGAGCAGAACCATCTGTGGTTTGTTGACGAGGTCGTCTGACTTTTATCCAGTGTGAAGTAACCCTGGAACCAAGCGTCATCAAAGCAGAGCTCCTGAACCAGCTGCTGAAATTCTCTGTGGAGATGTCGTGTTTTCAGGACGTTATGGACCCTAACCCTGGGCTCTATGTTTATGCAGCATATGATGAAGAAACGCAAACAAGGCTTCCCACAGTGAGATTCATGGTGAAGGAGGAAACCAAGTCATACATTATATATATATATATATATATATATATATATATATATATATATATATATATATATATATATATATATATATATATATATATATATATATATTTTATATATATATATACCAGTAGTGATCGGAGCACTAGGGGCAGTGACCCCCAAGCTGGGAAAATGTCTCCAGCAGATACCAGGAACAACATCAGAGATATCTGTACAAAAGAGCGCATTGTTAGGAACAGCTAAGATCCTGCACAGAACCCTCAGGCTCCCAGGCCTCTGGTAGAGGACCCGAGTCTGAAGGAGACACCGCCCAGGTGGGGCGAGAGGAAAAATTTATATATATATATATATATAAATATATATATACACACACACACACACACCTATATATAGACTACACCCGTTTCCCTCCAAAATAAACTCCTGCTTATTTGTCCAAACATACCAAATAAATAAATGCGTAAATAGATAATGATTAAATATGATGATCTGATGACTTCTAACGATCACATGGTTGTGTTTATGAGTGGTCGTTCATTTATTATAATCACTCATTTAGATAAATTACTACAGTAGGTTGTGAAAACAACAACAATGACTCATGTGTCCACCTGGGCTGATAACATCTGTGCTGCAGCTTGAAGCCCCGCCCCCTTCGCTTCCAAAGCTCATGTAGATCTGTCACAGGCGACGCCCACTGAGTGACTACAGGTGTTTTTTTTCCACTGTCAGTGTGAGTGTACCTTTAGTTTAAGTGTGATAAAATATTTGGACCAGGAATGAGAAAAATACACCTGGTAAGATTTAGATTTTTGCAGTGTATAAATAATTTGAGGCATAATATTGGAAAACAACACTTATTTTTCTTACAAAATTTGAGGTTATTCATGTTGTTTGAGAACAGGTTAGTTTATAAATATATACAGTTTCATAATTACTGTACAAAGACAAAATATTGTCATTATTTCTATGTTGTGATGCCATTACTGTACCGGTGTGGGCATGTGTTTGCCAGCCCTGCTCTATAATGTGAATACTGCACCTCCTTCCAAAACATGATCTGTGTTGAAACTAAAGGTAAATCATTTCAAAACCCACTTCCTAGGGAGACACGTGGTCTTCGTGGAACGGGGTCATGCTTATCCATCCATTACTGCTATTATTGCCTCACTGTATCACTGTGTCACATGTTCAGCCCATCATGTTTCCCTGGAAACCAACCTCATACTGGGGCAGGTGCCTTGGAAGTCAAGAAGGGGATCTGGGGGGGGTTGACCTTTTCGTCATTCAGGTTATATGAGAACCTGTGCCGAGGCGCTGGGGTCAGGTGGGTTAATGGAGGGTGTGTATCCAATCAGATGTTTGTTTGTGCACAAGGTTTAGGTTGATATGTTTTTGGAGGGGGGGGGGGGGGTCATTGAGTTCAGGAAGGAGAAATGAGACCATGTTTTGTGGATGCAGTCCATCCTATTCTACTGTGGACCACCTCAAAGGCCAAATGGGTTAGATTACACTAGTTTAGATTAGATTAGACAAGACTAGATTAAATTACATCAGATTAGATATCCAGTTATAGATAGACTAGACATTTTAGAATAGATTTGATTTTATTAAATTAGATTATACTACATTAGATTATTTTAGACTAGACTGTATTATGTTAGGCTAGACATTTTAGATTGCATTTAATATTAGATTAGATTATACAACATTAGATAAAATCAGATTAGATGAGAATAGATTATATTGGATTATATTACATTAGATTTGATGAAATTAGACTAGACTACATTAGACTAGAGTGGACTACACAAGATTAGATGAGACTAGACTAGATTGTATTAGACTAGACATTAGTAGATTGCATTAGATTTCATCAGATTAGATTAGACTACGTTAAATTACATCCATTTGGATCAGACAACACTACACTGGACTGTATTATATTAGACTCGGCATCACAAGATTACATTAGATTTGATCCGATTAGACAAGATTATATTACACTAGATTAGACTAGAATAGTTTAGACTACATTACATCAGATTATATTTGATAAAACTACACTAGACTGTATTATGTTACACTACCTAGAAATTAGATTACATTAGATGTTATTAGATTAGCCTGTATTAGATCCGATTAGATGATACTAGACTATATTAGACTAACCCACATTAAATTGCATGACATTACATACGTTGACTAGAATAGATTAGAATACACTAAATTAGATTAGACTAGAATCAATTATATTGCATTAAACTACAATAGACTACACTAGATTAAATGACATTAGATTTGATGAAATTAAATTAGACTAGACTATGTTAAATTACATCAGATTAGATCAGACTAGATTATACTAGATAACATGAAACTACGATAAATTAGATCAGATTGGATTACATTATATTAATTTACATTTAATACCTTTATTTTTTTCTGGAGCTGTCAGATGTCAGCAGAGTAAACTGATCTACAGGATGCAATAGGAATATTTACGTTGTTTTTCTTGAGTTTATTTCAATATGAAACTAAACATAAATGATCTAAATGCTGTTCCTTTGTGATGATGGAGTGATCACATGACGTCCACATGAGTGTCTGGTGGCGGAGCTGAAACCACAGATGATGTGGGAACCCTCATCAGCTCCACAGCCTGAGAAACACTTCCTGTCCATCTGCCGCCTGTCCGTTATGTCATCTACCTACTTTTACTGCACGACTCTTAATTTAGACGATGACATTTGTAATGGACGCCCTTTCCTTTTTTCCTCGATTAAATTTCATCAACGTTTCCGAACCAAACTATAAATAAACCTCATTATTCTGTTGCTTTGTCTGGAGAAATGTTGATGCTATTTTTAACACTGACTATGGGACTGTTATGTTTAACCTTTAGTGACCTTTAGTGACCCCTCAGATCAACCCCTCCTCCATTTTTTTAAAAAATATTTTTTTCTGTTCTTATTTGATTTATTTCAACATTTAAAAAAAATAATAATAAGAAAACATACAATAAGAAACAACACAAGCATGTTCAAAAGGAGTGGGTGGAAGTGAACACTTAGAAAAGTTAATATTTTAAGAAGGGGTGGGATTTTCTAACAAATAAATCCACTTCCTCTAACGGAAAAAAAACACTACATTTGTTCACTATTTCTGATACATACAAAATTAAAACCATACACAAGAATAAATACAGAAACAACAACACGCAATAATAATAATAATAATAATAACAATAATAATAATAATAATAATGATGCATTTGTGGAAAAAGAAATAAATAACACAAAAAATAAACCAAGAAGTGAAAAGGAATGAAAATGACCTGACACTAATAAGTCAACATGGATCCAAAATGAGCCACTGAACAAAATAAATACAGAATTATCAATCACATCTGAAAGAAAACCTTCACACCTGCTTCTCATTCTCATACTGTAGAAAGATGTCATTTTTTTGCTTATTATTGTCATTACAGTTCATTTTATTTTTTTTACATGTTATATTATCTGTTTTACATTGTAATTCTAATTTACACATACAGTGGTACTTCAACTTACAAAATTAATTTGTTCCATGAATTTTTTTCGTACCGTGAATTTTTCGTAAATAGTCGCATTTTACATGTAAAAGGTCTGATTGGTTCCAAGGCCCCAAAAATACTACCCCCTGAACCCTTTAAAAAATATAACAGTATACACATTTGTATGAAATGTGTTAAAAGTAAAAGAAAATTTATATTTTAGATGTAATTTATTAGTGTGTGTGTTTAGTAATGTGTCTTTACTGAACATTAAACATTAAACCATTCAAATGAACCAGACATGTGGGTCATTTTCAAACCAGACATGTGGGTCATTTTCAAACCAGACATGTGGGTCATTTTCATACCAGACATGTGGGTCATTTTCATACTAGACATGTGGGTCATTTTCAAACCAGACATGTGGGTCATTTTCATACCAGACATGTGGGTCATTTTCATACCAGACATGTGGGTCATTTTCATACCAGACATGTGGGTCATTTTCATACCAGACATGTGGGTCATTTTCATACCAGACATGTGGGTCATTTTCATACCAGACATGTGGGTCATTTTCAAACCAGACATGTGGGTCATTTTCAAACCAGACATGTGGGTCATTTTCAAACCAGACATGTGGGTCATTTTCATACCAGACATGTGGGTCATTTTCATACCAGACATGTGGGTAATTTTCATACCAGACATGTGGGTCATTTTCATACCAGACATGTGGGTCATTTTCATACCAGACATGTGGGTCATTTTCATACCAGACATGTGGGTCATTTTCATACCAGAC
Source organism: Siphamia tubifer (assembly GCA_020466265.1). Taxonomy (NCBI): domain Eukaryota; kingdom Metazoa; phylum Chordata; class Actinopteri; order Kurtiformes; family Apogonidae; genus Siphamia; species Siphamia tubifer. Next base: position 1,585,665 of record CM035799.1, on the reverse strand, counting down.
ATGTGGGTCATTTTCATACCATTGTTTGTTTTAATTGTCACTTTCACCTTCATCAATGTTTATTGACGATTGACTTTGACTACTTTTCATAATCCTAAATTCCTAAAATGCACAAGGGCGTACGTTGTTAAAGAGGGCGATAGCACGACTCCTGAACATTTTTTCAGGATGTTTTTTTTCTACAAATTGGAAATGTTGATGGAATGTGCCCAACATGTCTTTTATTGGTGCTGATGGAATGATGGCTGCCTCCTCCTTTTTTCTCCTGTTTCACTTCTATTAATAACGCAGTCACTTCTTCTTTTCATTCGCACCAGGAATCACTTTCTTTGGGCTCATGATGAATAATGAATACGTACTGGGAAAAACTCAAACAACAGTAACTCTGTCCTTTACGCCGGTTACAACTCTGATGAGTAAGGGTCAAAGGTCACCAAAAGCATCATGGGTAACTCCCTCATAGTCAATGGGATGCTACATACAGTACTGTATTTATGTCTCAGGGGTTTCATTTCATAAATTGAATTTTCTTTCATATTCAGAGACAAAAAATTAAAACAAAGGTTTTTGTAGCTTGGATTATAAATTAGGGACCGTCTACTTACTACCACATAAGTGTGATGTTGTTTAGAACTTTAAAACATCACATTTACATTATTAAAACAACTAAAAATAGCGTTTTGTGTCAGTAAAAAAAGACATGCTCTAATCCATTTGGATGAACATTGAAAATTTTAATTTTTCCGTTTTGAGCCAAACTGTGTTAGCATAGAAGGGTGTGAATTTAATGTCAACTATATGTATGTACTCCCAATCATCTAAAAAAATGAGCTAAACTGATTTTTTACTCCTGATAATCCCTTTAACTCAGTGTGTCCATCCACTTTCACTGATCCAACTCCATGGGTTTTACTGTAGAATAAATGTTGGAGAAGTTGACTGGGTTTAAACAGTAACTACGACCCTTTCAACATCCAAATGGGTCATATCTGATCATCATGATAAGATAAACTGTGTTCTACACTAATTCTGACAGGATTAATTGATCAACAGTAGGTGCTTTATGTTTCCAGTGACTGTATATGTCATAAAAAAAAAGTATCGGAGAAAACTGTTGCATCATTCTATTTCCAATGAAGACAATTATTTTATGTAAAATGCTAATATTTCACTGTCCTGGGTGTCAGGAGGGCATAAATACAACATATAAAATGTATAATATAAATATATATCTCACCATGCCATCCATGCTACCCTGCATCCAGATCAGTTTCCAGATGTTTAATGTAGCCTCTGTTTTGTTCGTGCAGCTGGGAGATCATCGACTCGGGGCAGGACAGCCGGTCTGGATCTGGGCCTCAGCTCTGCTACTCCCTCAAACTCTTCCTGCAAGAGACGTCGGCATTCAAACAACAAAATCCCGGCAAGGTGAGTGTGTGAGGTGGAGAAAGAGCGACCAAACATCCCAGTCAGTGCAGATGATTATGTTTACACCCCAAAATGACAAGTGTATTTTTCTCATTTGTCTTCAAAATATCTCATCCAAATTTAAAATATTTCTCATCTGAACCCGCTTTAGTCTCACTAGGGTCACTGGGGACATAATCCAGCTACAATGGGTGTTTAATAAATTCATATTTTATATTTATCTCAAAGTTTATTAAAAATGTTTGTGTGACACTAATTCAACCAATCAGAGGTTGTTTTTCAACATCGCCATAGCAACAAGGGCTTTAGTTTAGTGCAGAAGGCTTTGTTCTGAGGCCTCCCATTGGTTCAAATCTATAATTCTGTAGATTTCTATTTAAGGGTTGTCTAGAGGGAATCCCCATCTTTCCAGCGGTACCAAACATGACGGGGAAATACCTAACGCCAGCGCCAAGGAAAGTCGTGTTTGGAGTCGATTTGTTTTAGTTTTAGACTTAATTACTGTCAGAGTCAGTTGTTGTTATGTTATGTTCCAGTGTACCTTTTTTTCCCTCTGGTTTTTTTGATGATTCCTAATTTATTTCATTAGATAATTGTTATATTTTTGCCAGCTGGTTGTGCTTAGCCTTTGTTTCTTTATTGTTTGACCCAGTGAGTATTGACTTCCTATTTTGGGATTATTTCTTTTGACAGGGTTTAGTTGTGGGTTAGGGTTAATAGGGCAGAGGTAGTGGTATGTGGACACCTTCTACAGTCCTGTCCAGGGTTTAGCCTGATTAATGAATTCTAAATCTTCCTCCTGGTCTATAAAGAACTAAACGGCCTTGGACCCAAATCCATCCTAGACCTGCTGGTTCCATATGAAGCATCCAGAGCCCTGAGGTCATAGGTCATCAGGAACAGGTTTACTGTGTCCCCAAAATCAGAACCAAACATCATTCAGTTGTTCTGCTCCTCACCTGTGGAACAAACTACCTGAATACCTGAGCTATTTTAATTGTCTTTTAATGCATCTTAATCATATTTATTTTCTTATATGTTTATGTAAAGCACCTTGAATTGTCCTGTACATGAATTGTGATATACTAATACATTTACCTTGCCTTTTATGTCCTCTGAAAGCTTTTGTCGACTTTTGGTATTCCATGAGCTCTTCCTACTGTGACCTCCAACGTCTCAACCCTACATTCATTGACGCTAAGCTCACGTACAGCAGCGCAGTTTACTTCCTGGATAGAAAGATCGATAACCTTTCATTTAAAACTTGGATCATATTAAGTTCTTCGTATGTGTTCCATGATGAAGGGCTGAGGATTTGAAAATAATTAACAGTTGATAATTTGTCGTCCGTGTTCTATCTGCTAAAGGAAAAGTAGATATTCTTCTTTGCATTGATTGTTCTTACTAGTTTTGATTCCAATTCTGGTTAGAGCGCCCCTAGTGGTGGAAGAAACATAGCTGCCACAGACCCTGGGCGGCGCCATTACCATCCAGATATGTATGTCATTTCCGCCGGAAGTAAGTTTCGCAGTGTTTGCTCATGTAACAGATTTCGATTGCTAACCTTTTTTGAGCTATAATGTCCTGGGAACATAGTTTTAGTATTTTGTCTGGAGATGCAGTTATCTCCCACCTGAATGTGATGCAGACCTGGAGGATAATATGAAGACGTGACGTAACGTACGGCAAGATTTGTGTGTATTTAATGGACTCCACTGCAATAGACAGGAAAGTTATGGTCAATCTGACAGCCTCCGAGGAGTATCAGTATCTACATATAAAGCACTAATATATAATAATAAATTGTACTGTCTCTCTCACGCACACACATACAGGGCTGCCAACTCCGTGAAGGGAAAATACGGGACACTATGGCAAATCCCATCAGATTCACAGACCTCTTTTTTTAAATATAATCATCAATGGCAAAATAAGAATTTCGTCTCAATAAAGGGATGTAAGTTTGTTTTTAATATGAGATAATTTTCCGTATTTAAGGGACGTTTGACAACCCTACACACAGCACTGTAGACCCACTGTTCTCAAACGGGTCCGCGGACCCCTAGGGGGACGTGGCGCATGTCCAGGGGGTACGCGAAATTATACGTTGTTTTTTTTTTGCTGTTTTATTTTGAAATGCGGAAGTTTTATTTTGTAGCGAGCGGGCGGAAGTAACAGCGCTGTTTGATGCTAACTTGACTAAATTGAGACGGAGCGAGTCACAGGCTATTTTTAGCCACCCTGCAGCGAACATGGATCGATTTTTGTGTCCGCCAAGTTCCTCAAGAAGTGGTAAAAGAAATGACAATGAAAATGACAATGACAAAAACAAACGCCCTAACCCTAAAAAGAGAAAGTACATTGATAGTTATGAGTTTGACAAGCTCATCCCTCTCATTAAGTCTCTGTCTGTCTGTCTGTCTGTCTGTCACACACACACACACACGGTTTTGTGTGTCTTTTGTTCTGTTTATTATTTTAAAATTATTTAAAATTGTTGTTTCTGAAGTGTTCATTTATATTATAATACCTAAAAATGTCGCTGGTTTGCACAAAGCACTATTAAAAAAGGTTATCATTGTTTCATAATAATCATTGAAGTGGTTTTTTATCATTTTCAGTATCGCGAAGATGAGGGGGGACATGGAAAAATTTCACCCCTCCAAGGGGGACCTGGGCCAAAAAAGTTTGACAACCGTGGCTGTAGACTACCAGTCAATCCAACTACACATACAGCTCTACTGTCAATGAGCATTAGCTTATATGCTAATCAGCTGTTTTAGCAAAACACCGGTAGCAACGTTAGTGTATGAATGTACCCTTTTGCTCTACTATTGATCATCGTTGATTTGCTGTAACTAATTCTTATATTTTTATTGTGCCTTACAGTATTTTCCCTTCCCCCCTGTATTATGCTATATTTTATGTTCAACGTGCTTCTTCTGTATATCTCGTCGAGGCTTATGTAATTTCTTTAATTAAAAAAATTAATTAAATGTTAGTGTATGACAACTTCACAATTAACAGTATTGACAGTTTCATAGCTAAAGCTTTCATTTCATAGTTAAAGTTGCTGAACTTACCATCAGGTTGAAGTTTAAGTCTCTTTGTGGCCTCTTTGGTTGTAAAGCCAGTGTGTCCCAAAGATAACTCTACAAACGGGTTATCATTAGTTGGTCTTTTATCCACAAAGTGAGGCGAACACATAAAAACATTGCGGGTGGATACTTTAAATTCAATGGCCGTGATTCAGAGGCTTGTGAAAAAATGAAAACAACAGCAGACATGAACATTGGCTGTTTGTGGTTAAAACACGAACCACTCGATCACTTGTTTTCTTGAGTTTTTACAACCAACGACAGCACACGCAGGTCCCGAACCACTTTTCCTGCCATAGATGTCCATTTTTCTCACCGAATCACTGCATTTATATCAGAGATAACCAGTAACAACCAACCGGAGGAGCCCGAAAGCAAGTGAAGAGGATAATCAGGAAGTAAAGCGGGAACGGGTTCAAAACCTATGAAAAAAAGTAACAGCTTATAGTCCAGAAAACACGGTACATTGATTGATAAATGATTGGATCAACGACGTTTTAGATTAGATTGGTAGATTGGTTTTGGTCGTCAGTGGATGTTTGTGTCTTTATGGGTTAAGTGTGATGAGATATTTGGACTAGAAATGAGAACAATACACTTGGTAAGATTTAGATTTTTGCAGAACATAGATAAAAAGTCCAACTCATTGACACATGTTTTTCTTGCAGTTTTGCTTGTTGGTTTGCAGTTTATGCACCTTCTTCGCTGTGTTAGGACGTTACATTCCAGGGATTGTCATCTCATATGTTCTAGGTGAGTCTTCACACGTCAGTATTTTTTAACCCCTGATGTGCCTGCGTGAGCGCCATGACTATGATTTATTTAAATAGGGGTGACAAATCAACACTTTAAGATTAAATATTTACAGTCATGAGGGCTGAATTTTAATCAAAATTGTGATTTGGCCATAAAGATTAAAAAAGAAAAATAGCGATGTATTTATTTTATTTATTATTAGGCAGGCTCTGTTGCATAGCATCCATGCATTTTAACCAGGATATTAGAGACGTTAACTGATGACCGTTTGACCGATGATTGACCGCATCAACACTATCCGGTTATAATTTTCTGTCGATTAAAACAAAGAAAACAAAAAATACACTTGTCTTTTTTCAGATTCACAAACTTTCAAGGATTTTAAGGACCTGTGGAAAACCCTGTACAAATGTTGATGGTTGAAGACTTGACCAGATGCAGATGTCCACATTAAACATCCTGTTAGAGTTGCCTAAAATAGGAACCAGATATGGATTTGGATGCGACTGTGGTGTGATGCTCTACTCAGTTTCATTCAGCTTATTCTGTTCTTTACTATGACCATGTGCCTGCAGTGCTGGGCTTCTTCCTGTGGCCTCTGCTTTCATGTCATGAAGTTGGTTTGTGGCTGGAGCCAGTTCTGCAGAAGCTGGACTTTGGCATCGGGGACTTCCTTCAGAAAATCAAAGAGAATCACGGTAAATATTGGAACATGAATGTTTGTATCAGTGATGCGCGGGCCGACCCGAAGTGAGCAGGCGCCTGCGGTCACCCACAGCCATCTACAGCGGTGTACTTGGTAAAAAATAAGTTTAGCTAATTTTTTAGATGATTGGGAGTACATACGTATATTTGACATCAAAATCACACATTTGGATGAACATTTTTATGTCAACTATATGTATGTACTAACAATCATCTAAAAAAAAATTAGCTAAAGTGATTTTTGTCATCTCACTCTTCTGAACCAGCTTTATCCTCACTAGGGTCACAGGGGTCACTAGGGGCCTAATACAGCTCCAGCAGGTGAAGGCGGGGTCAGAGGTCACCCTGCATGAGTCTCCAGTTCATCTCAGGGCTGAACATATATAGACAAACAATCGCTGTCACATTCACACCTATGGGTGATTTAGATTAACCAGTTAACTAGTTAACCAGTTAACCTATCAGTGCATGTGTTTGGATGGTGGGAGGAAACTGGAGAAAACCCACGTGGACACAAGGAGAACATGTAAACTTCACACAAAAAGGTCTGGTGTGGGAATAGAACCAACAACCTTCAGTCTGTGAGACACCAGTGTTAACTACTGCACCACCGTGATGCCCCGAAACTTATTTTTACTCCGGATAATCCCTTTAAATTGTTTCACTCTACCATATAGGTTGCACATTTGTTGTAGATGTGCATTATTTATCTCATGCTGCTGTTTTTCTTTTCCATTTGTGAACAGAGAGGAGACTGCTGCAGGCCCAGACTGAGAAAGAAAACATCGAGTCAGACCTCTCCTCCATGTTTCCTAAGGTCAGCTGAACATCTGATCGCAATTCCAGCTAATGAGGTCTCGGTTAGAGCTAATAGAAATTCCATACACATGATCCACATCAGCATTGCAGCCAGAGCCAAATAGGATCCCAGATGATGCTTTTGACATGATGGTCCTTGAGCCAAGACATTTAGTTGGTGATAGAGGTGGTGACCTGGTAGAGGGAGAGGAAGAGTGAGAGAGTGAGAGAGTGGCAGAAATGGACAAAGTATTAGAATGAGGAGACAAAAAAACAGACAGAGACAGATGAAACATGCTCAGAATGAAGTAAACACAAAGCTCTAATTTGTAAATAAACAGAAGTTGTTTAGTATTTGTTCATGTCTTCTCTGCATTCATACCTCACGATTATACATGGCTTCGTCTTCAACAACATAGTACTTGCAGGAGTTCAAAAGTGTTTATTGTAGTGTTGGATGTTCCAAACTAACCAGCAGGGGGCAGTCTGGTACCACAATAGTCTTAAAGTCCAAACCTTCAACAGATGAAGGTTATTTATCTGCAGCCACGAGAAGACGGTCAAACTACAGGTGGATAGAAGAACTAAAAGATGATAAAAAAAAAATAAATAAATAAAAATTAGAAATGACTACAGGGTTCCCACGGGGTCTAAATTAATTTGGTGATACTTGCAAGAACCCTGGACTAAAACCAACAGAAGGATGGGTAAACTAGACTGAAGTAGAGTTACAAACAAACAAAACTACAATGGTTTTAACAGGCTGGAGGTTTGGCAAAACCAGGTTAAAAAGACAATAAAACTGAAGTAAAACAGTTAAAACCCACTAAAAGTTGGTCAAATTAAACTCTCCCATGATTACATATGTTAAGCAGGATTCCTGCGGATCCTTGAAAAGTCTTGAAAGGCATTGAATTTATTCTTCTAAAAAATAATTCAATTCAATTCAATTCAATTTTATTTATAAAGCCCTAAATCACAACAAAGTCATCCCAGAGGGCTTTACAAAAACATAATCAACTACAGAAATACATGAAAAGTCCCAAGCATCCCCTGTCCTTAGACCCTCCCCCTGTCCTTAGACCCTCCCCCTGTCCTTAGACCCTCCTTCTCGGCAAGAAAAAACTTCCAAACCCAGTGGGAAAAAGAAGAAATCTTGAGGAGAACTACATTGAAGGACAGATCCACTCCCATGGACGGACAAGCTATAGATGAACGTCCATGTATAAATGCAGGGGGGGGGGCTGGTCCAGACAGGCAGGGGCGGTGGTCCGGGGTCACAGGTCGGCACAGGCGAGATACTGCAGATCCTGTCGTCCATGGCTCCCGTGCAGACACTGTCAGGAGAGCCACCACTCCCCCCAGGGGGGGAGGGGGGAAAGGGGACACCCTTAGGCCTCAATTGTCATTAAAATGTCTTAAATCAAATTTTCAAAAGTCTGAAAAATGTGGACACAGTCAAGTACAACAGGAACAACACTGTCAGTAGTGAAAGGAAGCCAGGAACTGAGTGGACAAACTTCTACTGACATGTGGAAAATTGACTCATTAGGACTGGACCTAAACAGAACTAAAATAAAAAGTATTTCATTGTTGAAACAGAAAACCTATTTAGAAGAGATGTCTTCAACACTTTGTTGGTCACACAACAAAAATCACAATCAAATTTTTTATTTATTTTTTTCCCACCTCACAGGGACTATTATAACAAAACAGATAAATTTTTTTACTGACCATAAATGTAACTAAAGTATTAAAACTCAAACATTCCTCCTTCACCAATCTTACCAACATAATGCGTGACTTGGTTCAAATTAGATGTATTAAATCTGTGTGTAGCATTAGCATTAGCATTAGCATTTCATGACTGTTTGGTTCAGCATGTTTAAAAAAAATAGATGAATACCAAAGTATTTCTGAAACATGAGGATTAATATTCATTAATACATTAATACAATTTAACAAACTTTAACTTGCCTAAAATGTGTCCAAAAAAAAAAGATAATTGCAGAGGTGTTGTCCCAGTTATCATCTTCCTCGGTGGTATACTAGCATGACCTGAATATATCATTAACTGCCCAAGAAGTTTGGTGTCAAAGGACTTAAATTTAGTTTAGATATCAGGGTTCAAAGTTACCTCTACCAAATGGTTGAGCTGACCAACAAAGGGTTAAAGTGCATTGCTGTGAAAATTGAGGCTAAATTAGGGATACATTTGTAAAAAAAAAACAAAAAAAAAACTAAAGCTGAACTAATATTTCACTAAACACAGTTACATCAGAACTGATACCAGAATAATTTACAACTAAATGAGTAATTTTCGCAGCCGACTAAATGCGGGGAGAGGGAGGGTAGACCGTCACTATGGTGGAGACACCAGGAGGGGTCACGTGGGTGGGAATCCACTATATGTACTTTTCAAAAATAAAAACATTTCTTTGATTCTTTATCTTCATTTGCATTTTATTAAACCTACAAATGTCACAACATGTTGCCTGACCCGCATTTCTAAGTGGGATAAAAAAGTATTCAGATTGTTTCTGATTCCTTGGGCTGTTCGTTAGCGTGTGTTTTGTGTTACATCTGTGCATGTTTGTCTCCTCCAGCTGGACTCCACAGTGTGTAAAGAAATGTCTGTGTCAGATACAGAAGTGTCTGACGTGACGTGGACGGACAATGGGACATTCAACCTGTCAGAAGGACACACTCCACAGACGGAGAACTCAGAGGGTGAGTGGATGCATATATCCATTATCAGAGGTGGTCAAAGTACTCCCATTCTGTACTTAAGTAGAAGTACAGCTACTTATGTGGAAAAATACTCTGGTAAAAGTAGAAGTACTGATTCAACTCCTTTACTGAAGTAAAAGTAAAAAAGTACAACTTCTCAATTGTAATAAAGTTAAAAAGTAAAGATGCATTTTTTGGTATGTATGAAATAATACTCATTTAAGCAGAAAAAAACCCTCAAAAATATCACAAAAATAAGGCTTTTGAGAGTGAGTTACTGTGTAGATGATGTGTTTTATTGGGCCATGGTACTCAGTTTAGTGGGTATGAGCAGGACATTTAGGAAAAATGAAAAACTCATGAATAGGAGATTTAAAAAAACAAAAAAACAATTTTTAGATATAAATAATATCTTTATTTATAATAAAATATATATATATATATATTTATTATAATATAATATTATATAATAATAAAGAAAAAATCAAAATCATGAGATAAAAAGTCAAAATTATGATATAGTCAGTCACAATTTCTGATTTATGGCTTATTTTTCATACCGTTATATTTGTCTAGATTGAAAAATTAATGACTCTATTCTGAGAACGTAAAGAGTATAAAGTACAAATATTTAAATAAATATAAAGAGTATAAAGTACAAATAGTTAAATAAATGTAAAGAGTATAAAGTACAGATATTTATATAAATGTATAGAGTATAAAGTACAAATATTTCTATAAATGTATAGAGTATAAAGTACATATATTTATATAAATGTAAAGAGTATGAAGTACAAATATTTATATAAATGTAAAGAGTATAAACTACATATATTTATATAAATGTAGGGAGTAAGTACTTCTACTTTGTTATTTCCACCTCTGTTCATTATATTATTTCAGTTTGTGCCTTGGGATTGTTGTGTTTGTACAAAAGAACAAAACCTCAATAAAGAAACTAAACCGGCCCAGGTTTCACACGGACTATATTTACATTATAACTCAATATACTTTTTGGGATATTTTTATTTGTTCATGTGCCTTGTGATGTTTGTAATTGCTTTGGGAAACACTGCATTAAACACATGTGAGGTAACAAACATACAGTCCAGTCGACTGTCACAACAGACCCACCACCAGGGGGAGCTGTTCTCACACCATAATGACCCAGGTTTCACCCAAACACATAGAACTTTATTGTTATTGCGCAGTATTTTAATTAATTAACTAGTTTTAATTGAGTTTTTCTCTACAGGTTTCAGTTTGACGTGAATGCTGACATGATATATAGAAGCTGAAAATCAGAGGTGGAAAGTAACTCAGTAAAAGTACTTTGTTACTGTGCTTAAGTAGATTTTTTAGGTTTCTGTACTTCACTTAAGTATTCATTTTTATGGCATCTTTTTACCTTTACTGCTTACATTTTTATATAAATACATTTGAGATTGGCACGAAATAAGGGGCAAGATTAGGCACTCTCTGAATACTTGTTTTTACTCATTATCTCACAATTTTTACTTTTTATCTCATAATTTAGACTTTTTAATCTCATGCTTTTGACTTGACTCACACCTTATAGTCCAGTTCACCTTGTAGATGAAAAAACCTCTAAAATAAGCCATGTGTTGATAGTGTGTTTATAATCCAGTGTGTCTTATAGTGCGTAAAATACGGTATTAATAATAATCTACTTATCTGACTTTTTGCTGCAGTTAGTTGTGGTTTTGTCATATTAATGATGTGTTTATTTAAAAAAATAAATAAATAAATAAAATCCTTCTTTATTTTTACAGACCTGGACAGAGAAGAGGCATTCACTGGTGGCCTCCCAGAATTCCCTTCACTTGACAACGGCGCAATGACAAACGGCGATGACGATGACGACCTCAGCTTCGGCCTTCCCTCGCCTTCCCCTCAGCTCCGGCAGCCTATCAGAAGCAAGCAAATGGCTCCTCCTCCTCACAAAGATCTGCCCCCTGATGATCCCCTAGCGCTAGTCAACCAGATAGCGGGCGATGCCATCACCGCCGCCGTCACGGCCGTCATCCGGGAGAGGATAGAAGCAGCTGTGGGCGTAGACCTGGAGCGGCCCCGCCCCCCAGAATCCAGCAGGTTACTGGAGCTGGACGAAGACTCAGATAGTGAGGTGGAGGACTTTGAGCTGCTGGACCAGTCTGAGCTGGAGCAACTGCAAGGAGAGCTGGGGCTGGGGGGTGTGGGGGCGGCGTCAGGGGAGGAGGTCCAGAAGGAGGGTCCGGCTCCAGGTGACAAACCACCGTCGACTGGGTTCCTATCCAAACTCCTTAGACGCCACTAGTGAAAGAGACGCACAGGACATGAGGGGGGGGGCACTGGCGACTGAATCATCCAGGATCAGACTACACAACATCAGCATTTACACCTTGTAATAAACATCCACAATTGTAATAAACTGCCCCATGTTTAGTGGTTTCACTATATTTCAACAGTTTATCAGGTGTTATGGGTGGAAATATTAAATGAATTATTCAATATTTAATGTAATAATTGTCAAGGCCGCTAACACTGGACAGTTAATGCATATAATAAATGGATGTATGGGAACTGTGAGATAAATATATCAGTAAAAGAATGGTAATATAATGTTAATTCTGCTAATAGTGTTTTAGTAGAAATGATGGTGGTTGTGTAGTCTGATCTAGGTGTCAATTGTTTCTGGACTAAAGGTCTTTACATCTGTCTTTTCCAAACAGTTTTAGCTCCTATCACGTTAAAAGAACTAACACACTCTGTCATTACCAGTTAAGCTTAGCATTAGTTTATAGATTAATCATAGTAAAATGTCAGTAGATAGTGTCTGTGATTTATAATCTACATGTTTTGTCAAATAAACAATACAAAATTCCAGAATATTACATTTACTGTCATGAACACCTGACAAGTTTTAAGATAAAAAATTTTAAATGCACTCTAGCCATCTGAGAATTCGAGTGAAAAATGCAAAAACAAAGACCAACTTTGTGCTATAACGGCACTAAAGAAAACAACAGGTTTTTTTATTGGTGTTAGTGTTAAATTGGATTTGTTTCACCATGAAAACATCACAGATTGAAATATTAATGAAACTATTTTAACAGGTACAACTATATTACCCAGAATTCTACACACTTCACTCCTAATGAATATCACTTCATTCAATCAGGTTGAAAACTTTTCTTGTTGTTTTTTTTTTTTTTTTTTTTTTAAATTCGTTATATTTGCCCCCCCCCCCCCCCCCCCATACATTCATGTTTTTGGTCGGACTTTTTATTTCTTCCCGTCAAGCAGCAGGTCTCAAAACACAATGCATCGAAATCTCACCAGGAGACAAATGTACGTAGGCCTTTTTTGCTTCCAGTGTTTTTGATGTGATGTCAAAGTCAGTTGACTCTGCAGCCAATCAGAACACTGGATGTAAAAGTTTATGAGAATGTGTATTTCCATTTGCAGCTTTAAGTCAAACGCTCCGACATTGTGTCAAGAATCAGCTTCGTACATTTAAAGACTTTGTTTTTCTTTTCAGACGCAGAGTCATGTTGAATGTATCCTCTTGAATTAATAATGTAATGCCTTGTATTAGCGTAGACCAGAGGTGTCAAACATACGGCCCGGGGGCCAAATCTGGCCCACCTAAGGGTCCAATCCGGCCCTTTGGATGAATTTATGAAAAAAATTACACTAAGATATACATCATTTAAATTCATGGTCCACATTCACACCAATTCAGTCTCATAATAACCTATAAATAATCACAAGTAAAAAAAAAAAAAAATCTCTGTATTTAGTGCATTTAGTGACACTAAAACACAGTATAATCTCACCAAAAAAATCTGAACAAATATGAAAAATTGGAAATGTTTTAAGAGAAGTAGGTACTATTTTAATAATAATCCACCTGTCACAAAGTATTTATTGTATCTGTAGATCCAGTGTGTTCTGTAAGTTAGAAATAACAAACTAAAGCCTAATATTGTTTGTTTTCATAATGTAATTTGACTTTTTTTGCTTTAAAACAGAGAGAAAAGTTTGGAGTTGACATTATTTCTATATTATGTTTTGGGTGTTTTTACTGGTCTGGCCCACTTTGGATCAAATTTAGCTGAATGTGGCCCCTGGACTAAAATGAGTTTGACACCCCTGGTGTAGACGTTTGGTTGAACGGTGCCTAAAGCCTCGTTTCCACTCTGCTGTTTGGTACGGTACAGTTCAGAGCGGTATGCTTATTTTAGTGTTTCCATTACGATGAAAGCGTACTGGTCCCATGGTACCCCTTCCCATTTTGTCAGCTTTGTGTTTAACTAGACAGGCTCGGGTTTTGCACTGAATAAGTCAAGCCTAGATTTGCATTATATTTCAATAAATATACTTTTTTCTTTCTTTGATAGTGTGCCTTGTGATGTTTCTAACGTAAAATATGTCCCGTGGCTCAAAAAGAAACACTGTCCTAGACAATGGAAACAAGCTGTCCAGAAGAGACCCGTATTTTATTACTAGGCAAGGCAAATTTATTTGTATAGCGCATTTCACGTCCAGGACAATTCAAGGTACTTTACATTAAACATAAGAAAATTTAATTGATTAAAAATCCATTAGAAGACAATTAAATAAGCGACATAAAACATTTAAAAAAACAAAGTCAGTCAAAGCTTCAGTGAACAGTAAAGTTTTCATCTGATTTAAATGAACTGACAGTTGTTCTCAGACCTCATGTATTCAGGTAGTTTGTTCCACAAGTGAGGAGCAGAACAACTGAATGATGTTTGGTTCTGATTTTGGGAACACACAGTAAACCTGTTCCTATGACCTCAGGGTTCTGGATGCTTCATATAGAACCAGCAGGTCTAGGATGGATTTGGGTCCAAGGCCATTTAGTTCTTTATAGACCAGGAGGAAGATTTAGAACTGTGACCTTTGACCCACAGGAAGAAAATGTAAGGATTTGAGGAGTGGTGTGATGTGGTCCAGTTTCCTTGGTACTGGTCAAGGACTCTGGCAGCAGTGTTTTGGATCAGCTGCAGGTGCTTGGTTGATTTTATTTTATTTTTTTAGACCAGTGACGACACCATTACAATAATCAAATTTACTGAAAATTAACGAATGAGTTTTTCTGTGTCTGGTTTGGACAGAAAACCCTTGATTCTCGTGAATGTTCTTCAGGTGGTACTAGACAGACTGGGTCAGAGCTTTTAAATGGTTGTTGAATTTCAGGTCTGAGTCAATAATTACACCCAGAGTTCCGTCTTGGTTTGTAGAGTTCAGTGACATGGACTCAAGGTGAGCACTGACCTTTGACCTCTCTTTTTTAGGGCTGAAAATCACTTCTGTTTTGTCCACATTAAGCTGGTGAAAGTTCTGGCACATGGTTAAGGGTCCTTGCATGGGGAAAAGGTCACAGGACTATTCTGGTCAACCTGGCTTAGCTTTATCACCCTTGGTCTAAGGGCCAGTTATGTTGCTAGAGATGGGAACACGAAAATATTTGGGTTATAGAACAGCTGCAAGGTAGCGCTGACACCGAATAATCATAACACAGACCCTCATGCTGATCTTTCTCATGGAAAAGATAAAAGGGGTGGAACTAAGGTTAGCAGTTGCGTCACCAACTAGAGATCCAATCAAAGCTCGGTTTGGACCACGTTGCAAAGCCCAACCCATCTGTTCGGGGTGGACCAACTGAAGAAGATATTATCAAACGATTTGTTGACAGATGAAGGACTTTTTGATTATCGTGCTTCGGGTCAAAAGACCAGCGCTGATCTTTCTGTATTTTCCATGTGATCTATAAATAAATGGTTCATCTTAGACCAATTAGCTTAGCTTAGCTCATATCTTGAGAGCTTTCATTAAGTGAACTTTGAGATTTCTTACAGTACCAAACCAGACCTTTGTGGTGGCTGTGGTTGGTTTCTAACTCACCTGTGATACCTGTGTTCAGGATGTGCCCACTTGAAGCCTTTTTTCATCATATAAATTAATATCAAACTGAAACAAACTTTTCTTCTACTTCTACTGAGGCAACTTCTGTGCTGCTGCCTGAAGGTGAAATATTCTTTGGACAGGGTTCAATGGCCCGAATATAATGAATCTAAATGTATTTTTATGTAACTAAACTCAAGAATGTCAATAAAATGAAATGGCAAATAAAAAGCTAACTATGTGTTTGTTTTTGTCCCCCCCCCCATAAAATCAAATGTTCCCCAGCTTTGGTGGAGTTGGTAGAGTGGAGGACTGTAGTGAGTTTAACAGAGATCCTTAGGTCACTGGTTCAACGAAGGACTGCTGTACAAGTGTAATACCTTGTACATATGTATAAATTCAGTTCAGTTTATTTCGAACACACAAAGTAATCAAAATGGTCAACCAAAAATCTTTCTTGCACTCAAAAAGGAGTGGGAAGAAGTAAAACTTATAAAATCCACCCCCTTTTTACAAACTAATAATCCAGCAGCTTCTGCAGTCTGATTTAACACACTTTTTTATATCTATCATTTACACAAAACATCTACAATCATTTATTTACAAGTCACCTCACACAATCCATTTTGTATATATATATATATATATATATATATATATATATATATATATATATGTATTCACTTCATATTTACTACAAATACTGTTTTTAATATCTTCTAATCTAATAAATATCTACTAACCATGATAGTTTATATTAATTTATCACAATAAAATCTTATTTTATGCACCCTTCTACATTATAACTGAATATTCAAGGTCTTGCAGAGAGAGAAAAAAAGGCACTTTTGAAAAAGTCTGGAATTTTTATTTGGATAAAGATAAAAGCATTGGTCCAGACTTTTTTTTTTGGGTGAGTGCACATTTTAATAGGTTCTGAAAGAAGTGTTTACTGCATCAAAAAACACCAAAATGTGAGGAAAGTAAATGCTTGAAATCCAAAGCCACTAACTCCACTAATCCTGCTCTGTTGTGCTGGCAGCTGTTCAATTCTTATGTCAATCTTTCAATCCAGACTGAAATTTGAATTCTTTTTTTTTTTAACCCACGGACTGGCATTTAGTTTCCTCTGATTCTTACGTAATCTTCCAGAGGTCACGACAGAGCCACTGTCATCTCCCCAGTTGATTGCATTAATCTTAGTTTATCACAGTGGGTTTGACTACAGACTCACCACCTTCCACCCACACACTCATTCTTGTGACTCTTGATTAATTCCACAGAGCCCCAATGTCATTACACTGATGCAGGACAGTGAACAGCTGCCTCAGAGGAGCTGCTCAGCAGTGGAATCATTACAATATCATTTTCAAAAACACTAGCTGTGTCCAAAATCACTCTTTCATCCTCGTTCACTATTCCCTCTTATAATAAGCACTTAATAGGTCTCCAAGAGGTGTAAAAGTACTTAATTACTTTACTTTTATTTTTTAAGGTAAATGACATTGAGGTTTTATTTTTCTGGTAACATTTTTACTTTTACTCCCTACATTTTACATGAATATCTGTACTTTATATTCCTTACATTCTAAGAATAGACTTGTTACTTTTTCAAAATAAAAGGACTTGACAGAATAAAAAACATGTCAATTCAGATTGAAAAATCTGAGAACCTGGGATTTTCTATATCATAATTATGACTTTACATAAAAAGTTAAAGACAGATCACAGGTAAACAACACTTCTAATTCATGTTGCACATGCTTTGTAGCCATTCCTCTGTTGTCATCTTTTAGTTTTTGGACAAAATATTTTGCCTCTTAATTGACTGTGGCCTGTTTCAGTATTTCTAAATTGGCCACATTTTCTGCAAGTATTTGAGGCAACAGTCCTTGTACATGTGCACTTTGTTGGTCTTTGAATTAATAATTATTGACCTGAAAGCGTAGATGAAACTTCATGTAGAAGTTAAGCACTCTGAAACACCTTCCTTCGAGCCGGATTTGAACCAGCTCGACCTAAGGATAACTCTGTTTCTCACTACAGTCCTCCGCTCTACCAACTGAGCTATCGAAGGGTGAGTAAGACTGGTTTTCCAGAGCAGTGACCTACTGGCAGAGTCCAGTTCGAAAGTATGATCATAACCTCTTAAAGTGACAGTGATTATTCAGTCTTTGAATTAATAATTATTGACCTGAAATAAGCATCAGCTGTGAACATTTAAAAACCAGGATGGAAAGGTTCCAATGTTGAACAATGTTTATCAAAACAAAGAGGCCAGCCAGTACAGGGTTTGATTGTGTCACACCCATAAAACATAGTCCTTCGAGTTAGAGCTGAACCAGAGACCGAAGGGTGGCTTTGATTTTCACTGTAGTCCTCCGTTCTACCAACTGAGCTATCTAAGGGCAGGAAGCAAAGGAACACAAATTGAAACCCTGACCAAAACAAGAATGTTTCTTCCATGACTCTCTGTAGGGTACTTCATTGGGAGAAGTCTATTAGTGTAGGAAAACTGCTGCTGAGACTGGTAAAAGCTCCACACCATCTTCTGACTGATATTTTTAAGGACGTCATTCTCCTCAGATGAAGGCATAGATGAAACTTCATGTAGAAGTTAAGCACTCTAAAACACCTTCCTTCGAGCCGGATTTGAACCAGCGACCTAAGGATAACTCTGTTTCTCACTACAGTCCTCCGCTCTACCAACTGAGCTATCGAAGGGTGAGTTAGACTGGTTTTCCGGAGCAGTGACCTACTGGCAGAGTCCAGTTCGAAAGTATGATCATAACCTCTTAAAGTGACAGCGATTATTCAGTCTTTGAATTAATAATTATTGACCTGAAATAAGCATCAGCTGTGAACATTTAAAAACCAGGATGGAAAGGTTCCAATGTTGAACAATGTTTATCAAAACAAAGAGGCCAGCCAGTACAGGGTTTGATTGTGTCACACCCATTAAACATAGTCCTTCGAGTTAGAGCTGAACCAGAGACCGAATGGTGGCTTTGATTTTCACTGTAGTCCTCCGTTCTACAACTGAGCTATCTAAGGGCAGGAAGCAAAGGAACACAAATTGAAACCCTGGCCAAAACAAGAATGTTTCTTCCATGACTCTCTGTAGGGTACTTCATTGGGAGAAGTCTATTAGTGTAGGAAAACTGCTGCTGAGACTGGTAAAAGCGCCACACCATCTTCTGACTGATATTTTTAAGGACGTCATTCTCCTCAGATGAAGGCATAGATGAAACTTCATGTAGAAGTTAAGCACTCTAAAACACCTTCCTTTGAGCCAGATTTGAACCGGCTCGACCTAAGGATAACTCTGTTTCTCACTACAGTCCTCCGCTCTACCAACTGAGCTATCGAAGGGTGAGTAAGACTGGTTTTCCGGAGCAGTGACCTACTGGCAGAGTCCAGTTCGAAAGTATGATCATAACCTCTTAAAGTGACAGCGATTATTCAGTCTTTGAATTAATAATTATTGACCTGAAATAAGCATCAGCTGTGAACATTTAAAAACCAGGATGGAAAGGTTCCAATGTTGAACAATGTTTATCAAAACAAAGAGGCCAGCCAGTACAGGGTTTGATTGTGTCACACCCATAAAACATAGTCCTTCAAGTTAGAGCTGAACCAGAGACCGAAGGATGGCTTTGTTTTTCACTGTAGTCCTCCGCTCTACCAACTGAGCTATCTAAGGGCAGGAAGCAAAGGAACACAAATTGAAACCCTGACCAAAACAAGAATGTTTCTTCCATGACTCTCTGTAGGGTACTTCATTGGGAGAAGTCTATTAGTGTAGGAAAACTGCTGCTGAGACTGGTAAAAGCGCCACACCATCTTCTGACTGATATTTTTAAGGACGTCATTCTCCTCAGATGAAGGCATAGATGAAACTTCATGTAGAAGTTAAGCACTCTAAAACACCTTCCTTCGAGCCAGATTTGAACCAGCGACCTAAGGATAACTCTGTTTCTCACTACAGTCCTCCGCTCTACCAACTGAGCTATCGAAGGGTGAGTAAGACTGGTTTTCCGGAGCAGTGACCTACTGGCAGAATCCAGTTCGAAAGTATGATCATAACCTCTTAAAGTGACAGCGATTATTCAGTCTTTGAATTAATAATTATTGACCTGAAATAAGCATCAGCTGTGAACATTTAAAAACCAGGATGGAAAGGTTCCAATGTTGAACAATGTTTATCAAAACAAAGAGGCCAGCCAGTACAGGGTTTGATTGTGTCACACCCATAAAACATAGTCCTTCAAGTTAGAGCTGAACCAGAGACCGAAGGGTGGCTTTGATTTTCACTGTAGTCCTCCGTTCTACAACTGAGCTATCTAAGGGCAGGAAGCAAAGGAACACAAATTGAAACCCTGGCCAAAACAAGAATGTTTCTTCCATGACTCTCTTTAGGGTACTTCATTGGGAGAAGTCTATTAGTGTAGGAAAACTGCTGCTGAGACTGGTAAAAGCGCCACACCATCTTCTGACTGATATTTTTAAGGACGTCATTCTCCTCAGATGAAGGCATAGATGAAACTTCATGTAGAAGTTAAGCACTCTAAAACACCTTCCTTTGAGCCAGATTTGAACCGGCTCGACCTAAGGATAACTCTGTTTCTCACTACAGTCCTCCGCTCTACCAACTGAGCTATCGAAGAGTGAGTAAGACTGGTTTTCCGGAGCAGTGACCTACTGGCAGAGTCCAGTTCGAAAGTACGATCATAACCTCTTAAAGTGACAGCGATTATTCAGTCTTTGAATTAATAATTATTGACCTGAAATAAGCATCAGCTGTGAACATTTAAAAACCAGGATGGAAAGGTTCCAATGTTGAACAATGTTTATCAAAACAAAGAGGCCAGCCAGTACAGGGTTTGATTGTGTCACACCCATAAAACATAGTCCTTCAAGTTAGAGCTGAACCAGAGACCGAAGGATGGCTTTGTTTTTCACTGTAGTCCTCCGCTCTACCAACTGAGCTATGTAAGGGTAGGAAGCAAAGGAACACAAATTGAAACCCTGACCAAAACAAGAATGTTTCTTCCATGACTCTCTGTAGGGTACTTCATTGGGAGAAGTCTATTAGTGTAGGAAAACTGCTGCTGAGACTGGTAAAAGCGCCACACCATCTTCTGACTGATATTTTTAAGGACGTCATTCTCCTCAGATGAAGGCATAGATGAAACTTCATGTAGAAGTTAAGCACTCTAAAACACCTTCCTTCGAGCCGGATTTGAACCAGCGACCTAAGGATAACTTTGTTTCTCACTACAGTCCTCCTCTCTACCAACTGAGCTATCGAAGGGTGAGTAAGACTGGTTTTCCAGAGCAGTGACCTACTGGCAGAGTCCAGTTCTAAAGTATGATCATAACCTCTTAAAGTGACAGCGATTATTCAGTCTTTGAATTAATAATTATTGACCTGAAATAAGCATCAGCTGTGAACATTTAAAAACCAGGATGGAAAGGTTCCAATGTTGAACAATGTTTATCAAAACAAAGAGGCCAGCCAGTACAGGGTTTGATTGTGTCACACCCATAAAACATAGTCCTTCGAGTTAGAGCTGAACCAGAGACCGAAGGGTGGCTTTGATTTTCACTGTAGTCCTCCGCTCTACCAACTGAGCTATCTAAGGGCAGGAAGCAAAGGAACACAAATTGAAACCCTGGCCAAAACAAGAATGTTTCTTCCATGACTCTCTGTAGGGTACTTCATTGGGAGAAGTCTATTAGTGTAGGAAAACTGCTGCTGAGACTGGTAAAAGCTCCACACCATCTTCTGACTGATATTTTTAAGGACGTCATTCTCCTCAGATGAAGGCATAGATGAAACTTCATGTAGAAGTTAAGCACTCTAAAACACCTTCCTTCGAGCCGGATTTGAACCAGCGACCTAAGGATAACTCTGTTTCTCACTACAGTCCTCCGCTCTACCAACTGAGCTATCGAAGGGTGAGTAAGACTGGTTTTCCGGAGCAGTGACCTACTGGCAGAATCCAGTTCGAAAGTATGATCATAACCTCTTAAAGTGACAGCGATTATTCAGTCTTTGAATTAATAATTATTGACCTGAAATAAGCATCAGCTGTGAACATTTAAAAACCAGGATGGAAAGGTTCCAATGTTGAACAATGTTTATCAAAACAAAGAGGCCAGCCAGTACAGGGTTTGATTGTGTCACACCCATAAAACATAGTCCTTCAAGTTAGAGCTGAACCAGAGACCGAAGGGTGGCTTTGATTTTCACTGTAGTCCTCCGTTCTACAACTGAGCTATCTAAGGGCAGGAAGCAAAGGAACACAAATTGAAACCCTGGCCAAAACAAGAATGTTTCTTCCATGACTCTCTGTAGGGTACGTCATTGGGAGAAGTCTATTAGTGTAGGAAAACTGCTGCTGAGACTGGTAAAAGCGCCACACCATCTTCTGACTGATATTTTTAAGGACGTCATTCTCCTTAGATGAAGGCATAGATGAAACTTCATGTAGAAGTTAAGCACTCTAAAACACCTTCCTTCGAGCCGGATTTGAACCAGCGACCTAAGGATAACTCTGTTTCTCACTACAGTCCTCCGCTCTACCAACTGAGCTATCGAAGGGTGAGTAAGACTGGTTTTCCGGAGCAGTGACCTACTGGCAGAGTCCAGTTCTAAAGTATGATCATAACCTCTTAAAGTGACAGCGATTATTCAGTCTTTGAATTAATAATTATTGACCTGAAATAAGCATCAGCTGTGAACATTTAAAAACCAGGATGGAAAGGTTCCAATGTTGAACAATGTTTATCAAAACAAAGAGGCCAGCCAGTACAGGGTTTGATTGTGTCACACCCATAAAACATAGTCCTTCGAGTTAGAGCTGAACCAGAGACCGAAGGGTGGCTTTGATTTTCACTGTAGTCCTCCGTTCTACCAACTGAGCTATCTAAGGGCAGGAAGCAAAGGAACACAAATTGAAACCCTGACCAAAACAAGAATGTTTCTTCCATGACTCTCTGTAGGGTACTTCATTGGGAGAAGTCTATTAGTGTAGGAAAACTGCTGCTGAGACTGGTAAAAGCTCCACACCATCTTCTGACTGATATTTTTAAGGACGTCATTCTCCTCAGATGAAGGCATAGATGAAACTTCATGTAGAAGTTAAGCACTCTAAAACACCTTCCTTCGAGCCGGATTTGAACCAGCGACCTAAGGATAACTCTGTTTCTCACTACAGTCCTCCGCTCTACCAACTGAGCTATCGAAGGGTGAGTAAGACTGGTTTTCCGGAGCAGTGACCTACTGGCAGAGTCCAGTTCTAAAGTATGATCATAACCTCTTAAAGTGACAGCGATTATTCAGTCTTTGAATTAATAATTATTGACCTGAAATAAGCATCAGCTGTGAACATTTAAAAACCAGGATGGAAAGGTTCCAATGTTGAACAATGTTTATCAAAACAAAGAGGCCAGCCAGTACAGGGTTTGATTGTGTCACACCCATAAAACATAGTCCTTCAAGTTAGAGCTGAACCAGAGACCGAAGGGTGGCTTTGATTTTCACTGTAGTCCTCCGTTCTACAACTGAGCTATCTAAGGGCAGGAAGCAAAGGAACACAAATTGAAACCCTGGCCAAAACAAGAATGTTTCTTCCATGACTCTCTGTAGGGTACTTCATTGGGAGAAGTCTATTAGTGTAGGAAAACTGCTGCTGAGACTGGTAAAAGCGCCACACCATCTTCTGACTGATATTTTTAAGGACGTCATTCTCCTCAGATGAAGGCATAGATGAAACTTCATGTAGAAGTTAAGCACTCTAAAACACCTTTCTTCGAGCCGGATTTGAACCAGCGACCTAAGGATAACTCTGTTTCTCACTACAGTCCTCCGCTCTACCAACTGAGCTATCGAAGGGTGAGTAAGACTGGTTTTCCAGAGCAGTGACCTACTGGCAGAGTCCAGTTCTAAAGTATGATCATAACCTCTTAAAGTGACAGCGATTATTCAGTCTTTGAATTAATAATTATTGACCTGAAATAAGCATCAGCTGTGAACATTTAAAAACCAGGATGGAAAGGTTCCAATGTTGAACAATGTTTATCAAAACAAAGAGACCAGCCAGTACAGGGTTTGATTGTGTCACACCCATAAAACATAGTCCTTCGAGTTAGAGCTGAACCAGAGACCGAAGGGTGGCATCATTCTCCTCAGATGAAGGCATAGATGAAACTTCATGTAGAAGTTAAGCACTCTAAAACACCTTCCTTCGAGCCGGATTTGAACCAGCGACCTAAGGATAACTTTGATTTTCACTGTAGTCCTCCGCTCTACCAACTGAGCTATCTAAGGGCAGGAAGCAAAGGAACACAAATTGAAACCCTGGCCAAAACAAGAATGTTTCTTCCATGACTCTCTGTAGGGTACTTCATTGGGAGAAGTCTATTAGTGTAGGAAAACTGCTGCTGAGACTGGTAAAAGCTCCACACCATCTTCTGACTGATATTTTTAAGGACGTCATTCTCCTCAGATGAAGGCATAGATGAAACTTCATGTAGAAGTTAAGCACTCTAAAATACCTTCCTTCGAGCCGGATTTGAACCAGCGACCTAAGGATAACTCTGTTTCTCACTACAGTCCTCCGCTCTACCAACTGAGCTATCGAAGGGTGAGTAAGACTGGTTTTCCAGAGCAGTGACCTACTGGCAGAGTCCAGTTCGAAAGTATGATCATAACCTCTTAAAGTGACAGTGATTATTCAGTCTTTGAATTAATAATTATTGACCTGAAATAAGCATCAGCTGTGAACATTTAAAAACCAGGATGGAAAGGTTCCAATGTTGAACAATGTTTATCAAAACAAAGAGGCCAGCCAGTACAGGGTTTGATTGTGTCACACCCATAAAACATAGTCCTTCGAGTTAGAGCTGAACCAGAGACCGAAGGGTGGCTTTGATTTTCACTGTAGTCCTCCGTTCTACCAACTGAGCTATCTAAGGGCAGGAAGCAAAGGAACACAAATTGAAACCCTGACCAAAACAAGAATGTTTCTTCCATGACTCTCTGTAGGGTACTTCATTGGGAGAAGTCTATTAGTGTAGGAAAACTGCTGCTGAGACTGGTAAAAGCTCCACACCATCTTCTGACTGATATTTTTAAGGACGTCATTCTCCTCAGATGAAGGCATAGATGAAACTTCATGTAGAAGTTAAGCACTCTAAAACACCTTCCTTCGAGCCGGATTTGAACCAGCGACCTAAGGATAACTTTGTTTCTCACTACAGTCCTCCGCTCTACCAACTGAGCTATCGAAGGGTGAGTTAGACTGGTTTTCCGGAGCAGTGACCTACTGGCAGAGTCCAGTTCGAAAGTATGATCATAACCTCTTAAAGTGACAGCGATTATTCAGTCTTTGAATTAATAATTATTGACCTGAAATAAGCATCAGCTGTGAACATTTAAAAACCAGGATGGAAAGGTTCCAATGTTGAACAATGTTTATCAAAACAAAGAGGCCAGCCAGTACAGGGTTTGATTGTGTCACACCCATAAAACATAGTCCTTCGAGTTAGAGCTGAACCAGAGACCGAAGGGTGGCTTTGATTTTCACTGTAGTCCTCCGTTCTACAACTGAGCTATCTAAGGGCAGGAAGCAAAGGAACACAAATTGAAACCCTGGCCAAAACAAGAATGTTTCTTCCATGACTCTCTGTAGGGTACTTCATTGGGAGAAGTCTATTAGTGTAGGAAAACTGCTGCTGAGACTGGTAAAAGCTCCACACCATCTTCTGACTGATATTTTTAAGGACGTCATTCTCCTCAGATGAAGGCATAGATGAAACTTCATGTAGAAGTTAAGCACTCTAAAACACCTTCCTTCGAGCCGGATTTGAACCAGCGACCTAAGGATAACTCTGTTTCTCACTACAGTCCTCCGCTCTACCAACTGAGCTATCGAAGGGTGAGTAAGACTGGTTTTCCGGAGCAGTGACCTACTGGCAGAATCCAGTTCGAAAGTATGATCATAACCTCTTAAAGTGACAGCGATTATTCAGTCTTTGAATTAATAATTATTGACCTGAAATAAGCATCAGCTGTGAACATTTAAAAACCAGGATGGAAAGGTTCCAATGTTGAACAATGTTTATCAAAACAAAGAGGCCAGCCAGTACAGGGTTTGATTGTGTCACACCCATAAAACAAAGTCCTTCGAGTTAGAGCTGAACCAGAGACCGAAGGGTGGCTTTGATTTTCACTGTAGTCCTCCGTTCTACAACTGAGCTATCTAAGGGCAGGAAGCAAAGGAACACAAATTGAAACCCTGGCCAAAACAAGAATGTTTCTTCCATGACTCTCTGTAGGGTACTTCATTGGGAGAAGTCTATTAGTGTAGGAAAACTGCTGCTGAGACTGGTAAAAGCTCCACACCATCTTCTGACTGATATTTTTAAGGACGTCATTCTCCTCAGATGAAGGCATAGATGAAACTTCATGTAGAAGTTAAGCACTCTAAAATACCTTCCTTCGAGCCGGATTTGAACCAGCGACCTAAGGATAACTCTGTTTCTCACTACAGTCCTCCGCTCTACCAACTGAGCTATCGAAGGGTGAGTAAGACTGGTTTTCCAGAGCAGTGACCTACTGGCAGAGTCCAGTTCTAAAGTATGATCATAACCTCTTAAAGTGACAGCGATTATTCAGTCTTTGAATTAATAATTATTGACCTGAAATAAGCATCAGCTGTGAACATTTAAAAACCAGGATGGAAAGGTTCCAATGTTGAACAATGTTTATCAAAACAAAGAGACCAGCCAGTACAGGGTTTGATTGTGTCACACCCATAAAACATAGTCCTTCAAGTTAGAGCTGAACCAGAGACCGAAGGGTGGCTTTGATTTTCACTGTAGTCCTCCGCTCTACCAACTGAGCTATCTAAGGGCAGGAAGCAAAGGAACACAAATTGAAACCCTGACCAAAACAAGAATGTTTCTTCCATGACTCTCTGTAGGGTACTTCATTGGGAGAAGTCTATTAGTGTAGGAAAACTGCTGCTGAGACTGGTAAAAGCTCCACACCATCTTCTGACTGATATTTTTAAGGACGTCATTCTCCTCAGATGAAGGCATAGATGAAACTTCATGTAGAAGTTAAGCACTCTAAAACACCTTCCTTCGAGCCGGATTTGAACCAGCGACCTAAGGATAACTCTGTTTCTCACTACAGTCCTCCGCTCTACCAACTGAGCTATCGAAGGGTGAGTAAGACTGGTTTTCCAGAGCAGTGACCTACTGGCAGAGTCCAGTTCTAAAGTATGATCATAACCTCTTAAAGTGACAGCGATTATTCAGTCTTTGAATTAATAATTATTGACCTGAAATAAGCATCAGCTGTGAACATTTAAAAACCAGGATGGAAAGGTTCCAATGTTGAACAATGTTTATCAAAACAAAGAGACCAGCCAGTACAGGGTTTGATTGTGTCACACCCATAAAACATAGTCCTTCGAGTTAGAGCTGAACCAGAGACCGAAGGGTGGCATCATTCTCCTCAGATGAAGGCATAGATGAAACTTCATGTAGAAGTTAAGCACTCTAAAACACCTTCCTTCGAGCCGGATTTGAACCAGCGACCTAAGGATAACTTTGATTTTCACTGTAGTCCTCCGCTCTACCAACTGAGCTATCTAAGGGCAGGAAGCAAAGGAACACAAATTGAAACCCTGGCCAAAACAAGAATGTTTCTTCCATGACTCTCTGTAGGGTACTTCATTGGGAGAAGTCTATTAGTGTAGGAAAACTGCTGCTGAGACTGGTAAAAGCTCCACACCATCTTCTGACTGATATTTTTAAGGACGTCATTCTCCTCAGATGAAGGCATAGATGAAACTTCATGTAGAAGTTAAGCACTCTAAAACACCTTCCTTCGAGCCGGATTTGAACCAGCGACCTAAGGATAACTCTGTTTCTCACTACAGTCCTCCGCTCTACCAACTGAGCTATCGAAGGGTGAGTAAGACTGGTTTTCCGGAGCAGTGACCTACTGGCAGAATCCAGTTCGAAAGTATGATCATAACCTCTTAAAGTGACAGCGATTATTCAGTCTTTGAATTAATAATTATTGACCTGAAATAAGCATCAGCTGTGAACATTTAAAAACCAGGATGGAAAGGTTCCAATGTTGAACAATGTTTATCAAAACAAAGAGGCCAGCCAGTACAGGGTTTGATTGTGTCACACCCATAAAACAAAGTCCTTCGAGTTAGAGCTGAACCAGAGACCGAAGGGTGGCTTTGATTTTCACTGTAGTCCTCCGTTCTACAACTGAGCTATCTAAGGGCAGGAAGCAAAGGAACACAAATTGAAACCCTGGCCAAAACAAGAATGTTTCTTCCATGACTCTCTGTAGGGTACTTCATTGGGAGAAGTCTATTAGTGTAGGAAAACTGCTGCTGAGACTGGTAAAAGCTCCACACCATCTTCTGACTGATATTTTTAAGGACGTCATTCTCCTCAGATGAAGGCATAGATGAAACTTCATGTAGAAGTTAAGCACTCTAAAATACCTTCCTTCGAGCCGGATTTGAACCAGCGACCTAAGGATAACTCTGTTTCTCACTACAGTCCTCCGCTCTACCAACTGAGCTATCGAAGGGTGAGTAAGACTGGTTTTCCAGAGCAGTGACCTACTGGCAGAGTCCAGTTCTAAAGTATGATCATAACCTCTTAAAGTGACAGCGATTATTCAGTCTTTGAATTAATAATTATTGACCTGAAATAAGCATCAGCTGTGAACATTTAAAAACCAGGATGGAAAGGTTCCAATGTTGAACAATGTTTATCAAAACAAAGAGACCAGCCAGTACAGGGTTTGATTGTGTCACACCCATAAAACATAGCCCTTCAAGTTAGAGCTGAACCAGAGACCGAAGGGTGGCTTTGATTTTCACTGTAGTCCTCCGTTCTACAATTGAGCTATCTAAGGGCAGGAAGCAAAGGAACACAAATTGAAACCCTGGCCAAAACAAGAATGTTTCTTCCATGACTCTCTGTAGGGTACTTCATTGGGAGAAGTCTATTAGTGTAGGAAAACTGCTGCTGAGACTGGTAAAAGCGCCACACCATCTTCTGACTGATATTTTTAAGGACGTCATTCTCCTCAGATGAAGGCATAGATGAAACTTCATGTAGAAGTTAAGCACTCTAAAACACCTTCCTTCGAGCCGGATTTGAACCAGCGACCTAAGGATAACTTTGATTTTCACTGTAGTCCTCCGCTCTACCAACTGAGCTATCTAAGGGCAGGAAGCAAAGGAACACAAATTGAAACCCTGGCCAAAACAAGAATGTTTCTTCCATGACTCTCTGTAGGGTACTTCATTGGGAGAAGTCTATTCGTGTAGGAAAACTGCTGCTGAGACTGGTAAAAGCTCCACACCATCTTCTGACTGATATTTTTAAGGACGTCATTCTCCTCAGATGAAGGCATAGATGAAACTTCATGTAGAAGTTAAGCACTCTAAAACACCTTCCTTCGAGCCGGATTTGAACCAGCGACCTAAGGATAACTTTGTTTCTTACTACAGTCCTCCGCTCTACCAACTGAGCTATCGAAGGGGGAGTAAGACTGGTTTTCCAGAGCAGTGACCTACTGGCAGAGTCCAGTTCTAAAGTATGATCATAACCTCTTAAAGTGACAGCGATTATTCAGTCTTTGAATTAATAATTTTTGACCTGAAATAAGCATCAGCTGTGAACATTTAAAAACCAGGATGGAAAGGTTCCAATGTTGAACAATGGTTATCAAAACAAAGAGGCCAGCCAGTACAGGGTTTGATTGTGTCACACCCATAAAACATAGTCCTTCAAGTTAGAGCTGAACCAGAGACCGAAGGGTGGCTTTGATTTTCACTGTAGTCCTCCGCTCTACCAACTGAGCTATCTAAGGGCAGGAAGCAAAGGAACACAAATTGAAACCCTGACCAAAACAAGAATGTTTCTTCCATGACTCTCTGTAGGGTACTTCATTGGGAGAAGTC
The DNA here is from genome assembly GCA_020466265.1 of Siphamia tubifer. NCBI lineage: Eukaryota > Metazoa > Chordata > Actinopteri > Kurtiformes > Apogonidae > Siphamia > Siphamia tubifer. Next base: position 1,556,198 of record CM035799.1, on the reverse strand, counting down.
TATTAGTGTAGGAAAACTGCTGCTGAGACTGGTAAAAGCTCCACACCATCTTCTGACTGATATTTTTAAGGACGTCATTCTCCTCAGATGAAGGCATAGATGAAACTTCATGTAGAAGTTAAGCACTCTAAAACACCTTCCTTCGAGCCGGATTTGAACCAGCGACCTAAGGATAACTCTGTTTCTCACTACAGTCCTCCGCTCTACCAACTGAGCTATCGAAGGGTGAGTAAGACTGGTTTTCCAGAGCAGTGACCTACTGGCAGAGTCCAGTTCTAAAGTATGATCATAACCTCTTAAAGTGACAGCGATTATTCAGTCTTTGAATTAATAATTATTGACCTGAAATAAGCATCAGCTGTGAACATTTAAAAACCAGGATGGAAAGGTTCCAATGTTGAACAATGTTTATCAAAACAAAGAGACCAGCCAGTACAGGGTTTGATTGTGTCACACCCATAAAACATAGTCCTTCGAGTTAGAGCTGAACCAGAGACCGAAGGGTGGCATCATTCTCCTCAGATGAAGGCATAGATGAAACTTCATGTAGAAGTTAAGCACTCTAAAACACCTTCCTTCGAGCCGGATTTGAACCAGCGACCTAAGGATAACTTTGATTTTCACTGTAGTCCTCCGCTCTACCAACTGAGCTATCTAAGGGCAGGAAGCAAAGGAACACAAATTGAAACCCTGGCCAAAACAAGAATGTTTCTTCCATGACTCTCTGTAGGGTACTTCATTGGGAGAAGTCTATTAGTGTAGGAAAACTGCTGCTGAGACTGGTAAAAGCTCCACACCATCTTCTGACTGATATTTTTAAGGACGTCATTCTCCTCAGATGAAGGCATAGATGAAACTTCATGTAGAAGTTAAGCACTCTAAAATACCTTCCTTCGAGCCGGATTTGAACCAGCGACCTAAGGATAACTCTGTTTCTCACTACAGTCCTCCGCTCTACCAAATGAGCTATCGAAGGGTGAGTAAGACTGGTTTTCCAGAGCAGTGACCTACTGGCAGAGTCCAGTTCGAAAGTATGATCATAACCTCTTAAAGTGACAGTGATTATTCAGTCTTTGAATTAATAATTATTGACCTGAAATAAGCATCAGCTGTGAACATTTAAAAACCAGGATGGAAAGGTTCCAATGTTGAACAATGTTTATCAAAACAAAGAGGCCAGCCAGTACAGGGTTTGATTGTGTCACACCCATAAAACATAGTCCTTCGAGTTAGAGCTGAACCAGAGACCGAAGGGTGGCTTTGATTTTCACTGTAGTCCTCCGTTCTACCAACTGAGCTATCTAAGGGCAGGAAGCAAAGGAACACAAATTGAAACCCTGACCAAAACAAGAATGTTTCTTCCATGACTCTCTGTAGGGTACTTCATTGGGAGAAGTCTATTAGTGTAGGAAAACTGCTGCTGAGACTGGTAAAAGCTCCACACCATCTTCTGACTGATATTTTTAAGGACGTCATTCTCCTCAGATGAAGGCATAGATGAAACTTCATGTAGAAGTTAAGCACTCTAAAACACCTTCCTTCGAGCCGGATTTGAACCAGCGACCTAAGGATAACTTTGTTTCTCACTACAGTCCTCCGCTCTACCAACTGAGCTATCGAAGGGTGAGTTAGACTGGTTTTCCGGAGCAGTGACCTACTGGCAGAGTCCAGTTCGAAAGTATGATCATAACCTCTTAAAGTGACAGCGATTATTCAGTCTTTGAATTAATAATTATTGACCTGAAATAAGCATCAGCTGTGAACATTTAAAAACCAGGATGGAAAGGTTCCAATGTTGAACAATGTTTATCAAAACAAAGAGGCCAGCCAGTACAGGGTTTGATTGTGTCACACCCATAAAACATAGTCCTTCGAGTTAGAGCTGAACCAGAGACCGAAGGGTGGCTTTGATTTTCACTGTAGTCCTCCGTTCTACAACTGAGCTATCTAAGGGCAGGAAGCAAAGGAACACAAATTGAAACCCTGGCCAAAACAAGAATGTTTCTTCCATGACTCTCTGTAGGGTACTTCATTGGGAGAAGTCTATTAGTGTAGGAAAACTGCTGCTGAGACTGGTAAAAGCGCCACACCATCTTCTGACTGATATTTTTAAGGACGTCATTCTCCTCAGATGAAGGCATAGATGAAACTTCATGTAGAAGTTAAGCACTCTAAAACACCTTCCTTCGAGCCGGATTTGAACCAGCGACCTAAGGATAACTTTGTTTCTCACTACAGTCCTCCTCTCTACCAACTGAGCTATCGAAGGGTGAGTAAGACTGGTTTTCCAGAGCAGTGACCTACTGGCAGAGTCCAGTTCTAAAGTATGATCATAACCTCTTAAAGTGACAGCGATTATTCAGTCTTTGAATTAATAATTATTGACCTGAAATAAGCATCAGCTGTGAACATTTAAAAACCAGGATGGAAAGGTTCCAATGTTGAACAATGTTTATCAAAACAAAGAGGCCAGCCAGTACAGGGTTTGATTGTGTCACACCCATAAAACATAGTCCTTCGAGTTAGAGCTGAACCAGAGACCGAAGGGTGGCTTTGATTTTCACTGTAGTCCTCCGCTCTACCAACTGAGCTATCTAAGGGCAGGAAGCAAAGGAACACAAATTGAAACCCTGGCCAAAACAAGAATGTTTCTTCCATGACTCTCTGTAGGGTACTTCATTGGGAGAAGTCTATTAGTGTAGGAAAACTGCTGCTGAGACTGGTAAAAGCTCCACACCATCTTCTGACTGATATTTTTAAGGACGTCATTCTCCTCAGATGAAGGCATAGATGAAACTTCATGTAGAAGTTAAGCACTCTAAAACACCTTCCTTCGAGCCAGATTTGAACCAGCGACCTAAGGATAACTCTGTTTCTCACTACAGTCCTCCGCTCTACCAACTGAGCTATCGAAGGGTGAGTAAGACTGGTTTTCCGGAGCAGTGACCTACTGGCAGAATCCAGTTCGAAAGTATGATCATAACCTCTTAAAGTGACAGCGATTATTCAGTCTTTGAATTAATAATTATTGACCTGAAATAAGCATCAGCTGTGAACATTTAAAAACCAGGATGGAAAGGTTCCAATGTTGAACAATGTTTATCAAAACAAAGAGGCCAGCCAGTACAGGGTTTGATTGTGTCACACCCATAAAACATAGTCCTTCAAGTTAGAGCTGAACCAGAGACCGAAGGGTGGCTTTGATTTTCACTGTAGTCCTCCGTTCTACAACTGAGCTATCTAAGGGCAGGAAGCAAAGGAACACAAATTGAAACCCTGGCCAAAACAAGAATGTTTCTTCCATGACTCTCTGTAGGGTACTTCATTGGGAGAAGTCTATTAGTGTAGGAAAACTGCTGCTGAGACTGGTAAAAGCGCCACACCATCTTCTGACTGATATTTTTAAGGACGTCATTCTCCTCAGATGAAGGCATAGATGAAACTTCATGTAGAAGTTAAGCACTCTAAAACACCTTCCTTCGAGCCGGATTTGAACCAGCGACCTAAGGATAACTTTGTTTCTCACTACAGTCCTCCTCTCTACCAACTGAGCTATCGAAGGGTGAGTAAGACTGGTTTTCCAGAGCAGTGACCTACTGGCAGAGTCCAGTTCTAAAGTATGATCATAACCTCTTAAAGTGACAGCGATTATTCAGTCTTTGAATTAATAATTATTGACCTGAAATAAGCATCAGCTGTGAACATTTAAAAACCAGGATGGAAAGGTTCCAATGTTGAACAATGTTTATCAAAACAAAGAGGCCAGCCAGTACAGGGTTTGATTGTGTCACACCCATAAAACATAGTCCTTCGAGTTAGAGCTGAACCAGAGACCGAAGGGTGGCTTTGATTTTCATTGTAGTCCTCCGCTCTACCAACTGAGCTATCTAAGGGCAGGAAGCAAAGGAACACAAATTGAAACCCTGGCCAAAACAAGAATGTTTCTTCCATGACTCTCTGTAGGGTACTTCATTGGGAGAAGTCTATTAGTGTAGGAAAACTGCTGCTGAGACTGGTAAAAGCTCCACACCATCTTCTGACTGATATTTTTAAGAACGTCATTCTCCTCAGATGAAGGCATAGATGAAACTTCATGTAGAAGTTAAGCACTCTAAAACACCTTCCTTCGAGCCGGATTTGAACCAGCGACCTAAGGATAACTCTGTTTCTCACTACAGTCCTCCGCTCTACCAACTGAGCTATCGAAGGGTGAGTAAGACTGGTTTTCCGGAGCAGTGACCTACTGGCAGAATCCAGTTCGAAAGTATGATCATAACCTCTTAAAGTGACAGCGATTATTCAGTCTTTGAATTAATAATTATTGACCTGAAATAAGCATCAGCTGTGAACATTTAAAAACCAGGATGGAAAGGTTCCAATGTTGAACAATGTTTATCAAAACAAAGAGGCCAGCCAGTACAGGGTTTGATTGTGTCACACCCATAAAACACAGTCCTTCAAGTTAGAGCTGAACCAGAGACCGAAGGGTGGCTTTGATTTTCACTGTAGTCCTCCGTTCTACAACTGAGCTATCTAAGGGCAGGAAGCAAAGGAACACAAATTGAAACCCTGGCCAAAACAAGAATGTTTCTTCCATGACTCTCTGTAGGGTACTTCATTGGGAGAAGTCTATTAGTGTAGGAAAACTGCTGCTGAGACTGGTAAAAGCTCCACACCATCTTCTGACTGATATTTTTAAGGACGTCATTCTCCTCAGATGAAGGCATAGATGAAACTTCATGTAGAAGTTAAGCACTCTAAAATACCTTCCTTCGAGCCGGATTTGAACCAGCGACCTAAGGATAACTCTGTTTCTCACTACAGTCCTCCGCTCTACCAACTGAGCTATCGAAGGGTGAGTAAGACTGGTTTTCCAGAGCAGTGACCTACTGGCAGAGTCCAGTTCGAAAGTATGATCATAACCTCTTAAAGTGACAGTGATTATTCAGTCTTTGAATTAATAATTATTGACCTGAAATAAGCATCAGCTGTGAACATTTAAAAACCAGGATGGAAAGGTTCCAATGTTGAACAATGTTTATCAAAACAAAGAGGCCAGCCAGTACAGGGTTTGATTGTGTCACACCCATAAAACATAGTCCTTCGAGTTAGAGCTGAACCAGAGACCGAAGGGTGGCTTTGATTTTCACTGTAGTCCTCCGTTCTACCAACTGAGCTATCTAAGGGCAGGAAGCAAAGGAACACAAATTGAAACCCTGACCAAAACAAGAATGTTTCTTCCATGACTCTCTGTAGGGTACTTCATTGGGAGAAGTCTATTAGTGTAGGAAAACTGCTGCTGAGACTGGTAAAAGCTCCACACCATCTTCTGACTGATATTTTTAAGGACGTCATTCTCCTCAGATGAAGGCATAGATGAAACTTCATGTAGAAGTTAAGCACTCTAAAACACCTTCCTTCGAGCCGGATTTGAACCAGCGACCTAAGGATAACTTTGTTTCTCACTACAGTCCTCCGCTCTACCAACTGAGCTATCGAAGGGTGAGTTAGACTGGTTTTCCGGAGCAGTGACCTACTGGCAGAGTCCAGTTCGAAAGTATGATCATAACCTCTTAAAGTGACAGCGATTATTCAGTCTTTGAATTAATAATTATTGACCTGAAATAAGCATCAGCTGTGAACATTTAAAAACCAGGATGGAAAGGTTCCAATGTTGAACAATGTTTATCAAAACAAAGAGGCCAGCCAGTACAGGGTTTGATTGTGTCACACCCATAAAACATAGTCCTTCGAGTTAGAGCTGAACCAGAGACCGAAGGGTGGCTTTGATTTTCACTGTAGTCCTCCGTTCTACCAACTGAGCTATCTAAGGGCAGGAAGCAAAGGAACACAAATTGAAACCCTGACCAAAACAAGAATGTTTCTTCCATGACTCTCTGTAGGGTACTTCATTGGGAGAAGTCTATTAGTGTAGGAAAACTGCTGCTGAGACTGGTAAAAGCTCCACACCATCTTCTGACTGATATTTTTAAGGACGTCATTCTCCTCAGATGAAGGCATAGATGAAACTTCATGTAGAAGTTAAGCACTCTAAAACACCTTCCTTCGAGCCGGATTTGAACCAGCGACCTAAGGATAACTTTGATTTTCACTGTAGTCCTCCGCTCTACCAACTGAGCTATCTAAGGGTAGGAAGCAAAGGAACACAAATTGAAACCCTGACCAAAACAAGAATGTTTCTTCCATGACTCTCTGTAGGGTACTTCATTGGGAGAAGTCTATTAGTGTAGGAAAACTGCTGCTGAGACTGGTAAAAGCGCCACACCATCTTCTGACTGATATTTTTAAGGACGTCATTCTCCTCAGATGAAGGCATAGATGAAACTTCATGTAGAAGTTAAGCACTCTAAAACACCTTCCTTCGAGCCGGATTTGAACCAGCGACCTAAGGATAACTTTGTTTCTCACTACAGTCCTCCTCTCTACCAACTGAGCTATCGAAGGGTGAGTAAGACTGGTTTTCCAGAGCAGTGACCTACTGGCAGAGTCCAGTTCTAAAGTATGATCATAACCTCTTAAAGTGACAGCGATTATTCAGTCTTTGAATTAATAATTATTGACCTGAAATAAGCATCAGCTGTGAACATTTAAAAACCAGGATGGAAAGGTTCCAATGTTGAACAATGTTTATCAAAACAAAGAGGCCAGCCAGTACAGGGTTTGATTGTGTCACACCCATAAAACATAGTCCTTCGAGTTAGAGCTGAACCAGAGACCGAAGGGTGGCTTTGATTTTCACTGTAGTCCTCCGCTCTACCAACTGAGCTATCTAAGGGCAGGAAGCAAAGGAACACAAATTGAAACCCTGGCCAAAACAAGAATGTTTCTTCCATGACTCTCTGTAGGGTACTTCATTGGGAGAAGTCTATTAGTGTAGGAAAACTGCTGCTGAGACTGGTAAAAGCTCCACACCATCTTCTGACTGATATTTTTAAGAACGTCATTCTCCTCAGATGAAGGCATAGATGAAACTTCATGTAGAAGTTAAGCACTCTAAAACACCTTCCTTCGAGCCGGATTTGAACCAGCGACCTAAGGATAACTCTGTTTCTCACTACAGTCCTCCGCTCTACCAACTGAGCTATCGAAGGGTGAGTTAGACTGGTTTTCCGGAGCAGTGACCTACTGGCAGAGTCCAGTTCTAAAGTATGATCATAACCTCTTAAAGTGACAGCGATTATTCAGTCTTTGAATTAATAATTATTGACCTGAAATAAGCATCAGCTGTGAACATTTAAAAACCAGGATGGAAAGGTTCCAATGTTGAACAATGTTTATCAAAACAAAGAGGCCAGCCAGTACAGGGTTTGATTGTGTCACACCCATAAAACATAGTCCTTCGAGTTAGAGCTGAACCAGAGACCGAAGGGTGGCTTTGATTTTCACTGTAGTCCTCCGCTCTACCAACTGAGCTATCTAAGGGCAGGAAGCAAAGGAACACAAATTGAAACCCTGGCCAAAACAAGAATGTTTCTTCCATGACTCTCTGTAGGGTACTTCATTGGGAGAAGTCTATTAGTGTAGGAAAACTGCTGCTGAGACTGGTAAAAGCTCCACACCATCTTCTGACTGATATTTTTAAGGACGTCATTCTCCTCAGATGAAGGCATAGATGAAACTTCATGTAGAAGTTAAGCACTCTAAAACACCTTCCTTCGAGCCAGATTTGAACCAGCGACCTAAGGATAACTCTGTTTCTCACTACAGTCCTCCGCTCTACCAACTGAGCTATCGAAGGGTGAGTAAGACTGGTTTTCCGGAGCAGTGACCTACTGGCAGAATCCAGTTCGAAAGTATGATCATAACCTCTTAAAGTGACAGCGATTATTCAGTCTTTGAATTAATAATTATTGACCTGAAATAAGCATCAGCTGTGAACATTTAAAAACCAGGATGGAAAGGTTCCAATGTTGAACAATGTTTATCAAAACAAAGAGGCCAGCCAGTACAGGGTTTGATTGTGTCACACCCATAAAACATAGTCCTTCAAGTTAGAGCTGAACCAGAGACCGAAGGGTGGCTTTGATTTTCACTGTAGTCCTCCGTTCTACAACTGAGCTATCTAAGGGCAGGAAGCAAAGGAACACAAATTGAAACCCTGGCCAAAACAAGAATGTTTCTTCCATGACTCTCTGTAGGGTACTTCATTGGGAGAAGTCTATTAGTGTAGGAAAACTGCTGCTGAGACTGGTAAAAGCGCCACACCATCTTCTGACTGATATTTTTAAGGACGTCATTCTCCTCAGATGAAGGCATAGATGAAACTTCATGTAGAAGTTAAGCACTCTAAAACACCTTCCTTTGAGCCAGATTTGAACCGGCTCGACCTAAGGATAACTCTGTTTCTCACTACAGTCCTCCGCTCTACCAACTGAGCTATCGAAGAGTGAGTAAGACTGGTTTTCCGGAGCAGTGACCTACTGGCAGAGTCCAGTTCGAAAGTACGATCATAACCTCTTAAAGTGACAGCGATTATTCAGTCTTTGAATTAATAATTATTGACCTGAAATAAGCATCAGCTGTGAACATTTAAAAACCAGGATGGAAAGGTTCCAATGTTGAACAATGTTTATCAAAACAAAGAGGCCAGCCAGTACAGGGTTTGATTGTGTCACACCCATAAAACATAGTCCTTCAAGTTAGAGCTGAACCAGAGACCGAAGGATGGCTTTGTTTTTCACTGTAGTCCTCCGCTCTACCAACTGAGCTATCTAAGGGTAGGAAGCAAAGGAACACAAATTGAAACCCTGACCAAAACAAGAATGTTTCTTCCATGACTCTCTGTAGGGTACTTCATTGGGAGAAGTCTATTAGTGTAGGAAAACTGCTGCTGAGACTGGTAAAAGCGCCACACCATCTTCTGACTGATATTTTTAAGGACGTCATTCTCCTCAGATGAAGGCATAGATGAAACTTCATGTAGAAGTTAAGCACTCTAAAACACCTTCCTTCGAGCCGGATTTGAACCAGCGACCTAAGGATAACTTTGTTTCTCACTACAGTCCTCCTCTCTACCAACTGAGCTATCGAAGGGTGAGTAAGACTGGTTTTCCAGAGCAGTGACCTACTGGCAGAGTCCAGTTCTAAAGTATGATCATAACCTCTTAAAGTGACAGCGATTATTCAGTCTTTGAATTAATAATTATTGACCTGAAATAAGCATCAGCTGTGAACATTTAAAAACCAGGATGGAAAGGTTCCAATGTTGAACAATGTTTATCAAAACAAAGAGGCCAGCCAGTACAGGGTTTGATTGTGTCACACCCATAAAACATAGTCCTTCGAGTTAGAGCTGAACCAGAGACCGAAGGGTGGCTTTGATTTTCACTGTAGTCCTCCGCTCTACCAACTGAGCTATCTAAGGGCAGGAAGCAAAGGAACACAAATTGAAACCCTGGCCAAAACAAGAATGTTTCTTCCATGACTCTCTGTAGGGTACTTCATTGGGAGAAGTCTATTAGTGTAGGAAAACTGCTGCTGAGACTGGTAAAAGCTCCACACCATCTTCTGACTGATATTTTTAAGAACGTCATTCTCCTCAGATGAAGGCATAGATGAAACTTCATGTAGAAGTTAAGCACTCTAAAACACCTTCCTTCGAGCCGGATTTGAACCAGCGACCTAAGGATAACTCTGTTTCTCACTACAGTCCTCCGCTCTACCAACTGAGCTATCGAAGGGTGAGTAAGACTGGTTTTCCGGAGCAGTGACCTACTGGCAGAATCCAGTTCGAAAGTATGATCATAACCTCTTAAAGTGACAGCGATTATTCAGTCTTTGAATTAATAATTATTGACCTGAAATAAGCATCAGCTGTGAACATTTAAAAACCAGGATGGAAAGGTTCCAATGTTGAACAATGTTTACCAAAACAAAGAGGCCAGCCAGTACAGGGTTTGATTGTGTCACACCCATAAAACATAGTCCTTCAAGTTAGAGCTGAACCAGAGACCGAAGGGTGGCTTTGATTTTCACTGTAGTCCTCCGTTCTACAACTGAGCTATCTAAGGGCAGGAAGCAAAGGAACACAAATTGAAACCCTGGCCAAAACAAGAATGTTTCTTCCATGACTCTCTGTAGGGTACTTCATTGGGAGAAGTCTATTAGTGTAGGAAAACTGCTGCTGAGACTGGTAAAAGCTCCACACCATCTTCTGACTGATATTTTTAAGGACGTCATTCTCCTCAGATGAAGGCATAGATGAAACTTCATGTAGAAGTTAAGCACTCTAAAATACCTTCCTTCGAGCCGGATTTGAACCAGCGACCTAAGGATAACTCTGTTTCTCACTACAGTCCTCCGCTCTACCAACTGAGCTATCGAAGGGTGAGTAAGACTGGTTTTCCAGAGCAGTGACCTACTGGCAGAGTCCAGTTCGAAAGTATGATCATAACCTCTTAAAGTGACAGTGATTATTCAGTCTTTGAATTAATAATTATTGACCTGAAATAAGCATCAGCTGTGAACATTTAAAAACCAGGATGGAAAGGTTCCAATGTTGAACAATGTTTATCAAAACAAAGAGGCCAGCCAGTACAGGGTTTGATTGTGTCACACCCATAAAACATAGTCCTTCGAGTTAGAGCTGAACCAGAGACCGAAGGGTGGCTTTGATTTTCACTGTAGTCCTCCGTTCTACCAACTGAGCTATCTAAGGGCAGGAAGCAAAGGAACACAAATTGAAACCCTGACCAAAACAAGAATGTTTCTTCCATGACTCTCTGTAGGGTACTTCATTGGGAGAAGTCTATTAGTGTAGGAAAACTGCTGCTGAGACTGGTAAAAGCTCCACACCATCTTCTGACTGATATTTTTAAGGACGTCATTCTCCTCAGATGAAGGCATAGATGAAACTTCATGTAGAAGTTAAGCACTCTAAAACACCTTCCTTCGAGCTGGATTTGAACCAGCGACCTAAGGATAACTTTGTTTCTCACTACAGTCCTCCGCTCTACCAACTGAGCTATCGAAGGGTGAGTTAGACTGGTTTTCCGGAGCAGTGACCTACTGGCAGAGTCCAGTTCGAAAGTATGATCATAACCTCTTAAAGTGACAGCGATTATTCAGTCTTTGAATTAATAATTATTGACCTGAAATAAGCATCAGCTGTGAACATTTAAAAACCAGGATGGAAAGGTTCCAATGTTGAACAATGTTTATCAAAACAAAGAGGCCAGCCAGTACAGGGTTTGATTGTGTCACACCCATAAAACATAGTCCTTCGAGTTAGAGCTGAACCAGAGACCGAAGGGTGGCTTTGATTTTCACTGTAGTCCTCCGTTCTACAACTGAGCTATCTAAGGGCAGGAAGCAAAGGAACACAAATTGAAACCCTGGCCAAAACAAGAATGTTTCTTCCATGACTCTCTGTAGGGTACTTCATTGGGAGAAGTCTATTAGTGTAGGAAAACTGCTGCTGAGACTGGTAAAAGCGCCACACCATCTTCTGACTGATATTTTTAAGGACGTCATTCTCCTCAGATGAAGGCATAGATGAAACTTCATGTAGAAGTTAAGCACTCTAAAACACCTTCCTTCGAGCCGGATTTGAACCAGCGACCTAAGGATAACTTTGTTTCTCACTACAGTCCTCCTCTCTACCAACTGAGCTATCGAAGGGTGAGTAAGACTGGTTTTCCAGAGCAGTGACCTACTGGCAGAGTCCAGTTCTAAAGTATGATCATAACCTCTTAAAGTGACAGCGATTATTCAGTCTTTGAATTAATAATTATTGACCTGAAATAAGCATCAGCTGTGAACATTTAAAAACCAGGATGGAAAGGTTCCAATGTTGAACAATGTTTATCAAAACAAAGAGGCCAGCCAGTACAGGGTTTGATTGTGTCACACCCATAAAACATAGTCCTTCGAGTTAGAGCTGAACCAGAGACCGAAGGGTGGCTTTGATTTTCACTGTAGTCCTCCACTCTACCAACTGAGCTATCTAAGGGCAGGAAGCAAAGGAACACAAATTGAAACCCTGGCCAAAACAAGAATGTTTCTTCCATGACTCTCTGTAGGGTACTTCATTGGGAGAAGTCTATTAGTGTAGGAAAACTGCTGCTGAGACTGGTAAAAGCTCCACACCATCTTCTGACTGATATTTTTAAGGACGTCATTCTCCTCAGATGAAGGCATAGATGAAACTTCATGTAGAAGTTAAGCACTCTAAAACACCTTCCTTCGAGCCGGATTTGAACCAGCGACCTAAGGATAACTCTGTTTCTCACTACAGTCCTCCGCTCTACCAACTGAGCTATCGAAGGGTGAGTAAGACTGGTTTTCCGGAGCAGTGACCTACTGGCAGAATCCAGTTCGAAAGTATGATCATAACCTCTTAAAGTGACAGCGATTATTCAGTCTTTGAATTAATAATTATTGACCTGAAATAAGCATCAGCTGTGAACATTTAAAAACCAGGATGGAAAGGTTCCAATGTTGAACAATGTTTATCAAAACAAAAAGGCCAGCCAGTACAGGGTTTGATTGTGTCACACCCATAAAATATAGTCCTTCAAGTTAGAGCTGAACCAGAGACCGAAGGGTGGCTTTGATTTTCACTGTAGTCCTCCGTTCTACAACTGAGCTATCTAAGGGCAGGAAGCAAAGGAACACAAATTGAAACCCTGGCCAAAACAAGAATGTTTCTTCCATGACTCTCTGTAGGGTACTTCATTGGGAGAAGTCTATTAGTGTAGGAAAACTGCTGCTGAGACTGGTAAAAGCGCCACACCATCTTCTGACTGATATTTTTAAGGACGTCATTCTCCTCAGATGAAGGCATAGATGAAACTTCATGTAGAAGTTAAGCACTCTAAAACACCTTCCTTCGAGCCGGATTTGAACCAGCGACCTAAGGATAACTTTGTTTCTCACTACAGTCCTCCGCTCTACCAACTGAGCTATCGAAGGGTGAGTTAGACTGGTTTTCCGGAGCAGTGACCTACTGGCAGAGTCCAGTTCGAAAGTATGATCATAACCTCTTAAAGTGACAGCGATTATTCAGTCTTTGAATTAATAATTATTGACCTGAAATAAGCATCAGCTGTGAACATTTAAAAACCAGGATGGAAAGGTTCCAATGTTGAACAATGTTTATCAAAACAAAGAGGCCAGCCAGTACAGGGTTTGATTGTGTCACACCCATAAAACATAGTCCTTCGAGTTAGAGCTGAACCAGAGACCGAAGGGTGGCTTTGATTTTCACTGTAGTCCTCCGTTCTACAACTGAGCTATCTAAGGGCAGGAAGCAAAGGAACACAAATTGAAACCCTGGCCAAAACAAGAATGTTTCTTCCATGACTCTCTGTAGGGTACTTCATTGGGAGAAGTCTATTAGTGTAGGAAAACTGCTGCTGAGACTGGTAAAAGCGCCACACCATCTTCTGACTGATATTTTTAAGGACGTCATTCTCCTCAGATGAAGGCATAGATGAAACTTCATGTAGAAGTTAAGCACTCTAAAACACCTTCCTTTGAGCCAGATTTGAACCGGCTCGACCTAAGGATAACTCTGTTTCTCACTACAGTCCTCCGCTCTACCAACTGAGCTATCGAAGGGTGAGTAAGACTGGTTTTCCGGAGCAGTGACCTACTGGCAGAGTCCAGTTCGAAAGTATGATCATAACCTCTTAAAGTGACAGCGATTATTCAGTCTTTGAATTAATAATTATTGACCTGAAAAAACAAGAATGTTTCTTCCATGACTCTCTGTAGGGTACTTCACTGGGAGAAGTATATTACTGTAGGAAAACTGCTGCTGAGACTGGTAAAAGCTCCACACCATCTTCTGACTGATATTTTTAAGGACGTCATTCTCCTCAGATGAAGGCAGAGATTTTATTCGGTATAAGGACGATCAGGTCCCGCCTTTGAAGGGCAAGGAGCAGAGGAACTGAATCCCTGCCCGTTTTAATCCAGCTGCTTTAGGTCATGTCGTGTTTAATAGTTTCTGAACGATAAAGACTATGCACGCAGACACAAAGAGAACATGAAATCAAAAACCTGGACCTTCTTCCTTCTTTGCCACAATTATTTTTGCCCTTTTGTTTTCAATTACATAACACATCTTTCTTTGTGTTGTCAATCCTTGTCTTGAAACAGAAAAGAAAACTCTTACACATGTGATGGGAGTTTCCCTGTTTCCTTTATGTTTTTAACTCCAGCCTTCCAGTTCAATCTGAGCCAGTCTTATTTTCCCTCCTGTTGTCATGTCTGCCGTTCTATTGTCATGCTACAAAGTCAACAAGCAAAACAAAAGAGGCCACTTGTTGTCTTTATCTCTGCCTCTGACCCTTTTGTCCACACCCTCCCCAATGCCACTACCCCTGTCAAGACCAAAATAAAAACCAACCAGATTGATTTGAATCACGAAAAGAGTCAGGTTATTATATCTCCCCCACATACAGCCAGTCGAAATATTTCACTCTTGTCACAGTTTTCAGGATATGCTGATTCATGTAATGAGAGTGTAATGGTTCAGTATGCTTCAAATAAATTAGTTTTGTACACTTGTCAACAGAAAAGCCTTTTGTTGTATCCTCCTCATTGCATCCCACGCCTTCTGTTTTCCTTTCTTGAATTTTGTTATTACAGTACTTACCCATTATGCCCGTACAAAATGTAATGCAGCAGGGTTTTTGTTCTTTTTATGGATGTAACTAGAGCTGCAAATTAGTCTCTAAAATGATTGGATTGTAGCGATTATGTAAATGTAATTTGTAGACGTTTGGAATTGAAATGCACAGTGAATATTCAGTCACTTCCAACTATCACTGCATCCTAAATTCATGATTTATTAAAAAAATATTCATACAAAATTTAACTGTTTGCTCAACACTTTCACTTCCAGTCACCTTCATGAAAATTTTGTCAATAAAGTGTGTGTATTAAGAATAGAAATATGTACCTAATATTTAAATTACAATGATTTACCAGGTTATTTTAATGTTTATCTCAAACGCCCCGACTGACCGCAACCCGAATATCATTAAAAATATTTTTAAATGACCCAGAACTGCCGATGACCGTGGGTGACCGCTGGCACCCGCTCACTTCGGCTCAGCCCGCACATCACTGCAATGTATGATATTCACAGAATAAAGAACATACAGAGAATCGTAGCATCACAAATGGTGATAAATCTGTTAAAAAAAAGGTAACTGTAAAGAGAAAAACTTTTTTTGGAACTACAGTAACAGTAGCACTGGGGAGATGAGATAAACTTATGGCAAAATAAGTTACCTACATTTCCAAACCTCCCAAACCCTGGTTATGAAATATTGCAGCAGAGAGCACAGAATAACAAAAGGTTCTATACAGACTGGCAGTGAGATGAAAGTACAAGGACCATCATTAGCAAGACCTTCATAAAAAGTGTTTCACTGGGCACTCATGCCTGACTTGCAATCCTGAGAAGACCCTATGCAATTTGTAGAATGAACACAATTGTGGTAGTGATGAGGAATATAATTTGACTTGACATTTGATGGTAATCTATCTGTGAACTAATACATAATAAATGTAACACCTCCCCCGTGTATCACAATGAAAAACTGGTGTATCACTCCACATTGTCTCCTCAACAGTAATAGATTTGGCCTGAATCAGATTGATTCTTGAGTGTCCTTTCACAGCCCAGACGTCAGAAAGGTGGAAATCTGCACAAATGAGATTGGACTGACTTCCACCATGAGTGTTGACGAAAAGGATAATGTTAGAAAGATTAGAAGCTGATCAGGTGCAAAGACTGTGATACATTCTACAACAAACTGCCAGCATTTAATATCTCTGCTTGTCATGATAATGTCACTCCCTGGCATTTCATTTAGCTAATGTTGGTTACTTTTAATGATCACTGCCCGCTCCAACAGTCTGCAACCTAAAAATCAATCCACATCTTTAACCCTTTAACTCCTGAGAGTTAAGCAATTCCACAGTAAAAAATAAAATAAGATAAAATAAGCCACAAAACGAAGAAAAACTGGCAAAGTGATAAGTAAAATGAACAAAAATGAATACTAAACTAACAAAATAACATGAACAAAGTAAGACACTAACAGAACACAATTGAAGAAAAATAATACAATAAAAAAACAGAAAAATAAACAAAATAAGCAACATGAACAGAAACGAATAAATATTCACAAAATAAAAAATCACATGAAAAAATGCAAAAAACAAAACCTGAAAACCAACCAAAATGAAGTTTAAAAAAAAAAGGAATAAATGTGCAGGGTTCCTACAGCTCAGGGAAAGTTACATTCAAGACTTTTTTTTATTGTAGTTTGAAATTAAATTTAAAACCAAGCTGAAAATGAACCAAATTGAAAAGGGGAAAAACACTAAATGAATTACCTGGGGGCAGTTTTACCCAAATGTTTATTTTAAATAGAACATGACTTTTTGGTCCAGTTACTGCAACATTCATCAAGAAGCACAACTTTGAAAATAACACACACACACCATATAAACACACACTTATAATAAACTCAGTATAGTTAAAGGAATACGACACCTACACAATGATGTTTTCTACTCACCCTAAATTATTTTTGTAATATAAACAGACTAAATGTTACCAAATACTTTTTATTTCAAACATAAATCTGACTAATGTGTCCAAAGTTTTAAGACTTTTGAAAATTAAATGTAAGACATTTTAATTTTGATGAATTCAATGCCTTTTAAGACTTTTCAAGGATCCGTGGGAGTCCTGCTAGTGTTGTAATTTGGTTCCAGTAGATTTAGTTTGGGCTTTTTCTTTTTCTAAACCATTTGCTTTCAACACCTGTACATCAGTTTCAGGAAGAAAATTATCAGTAAAATAAAAAAAAAAAGGAAATTATTCAGAATTTTTAAACAAAACCATCCACTCAGAATACGTCAGCACTGATGCATTAAGGGTTAAAGGGTTAAGGGTAAGAGTATTCAATTTATTTATACAGAAGACCAGTAGTAAAGGGAGGGAATAGTGGGACTGAGTCAAAGCAGCTGGGCTGATTATACCCCACTGAGCCATTTTCCTCTTCTATAGAAAAGAAGAAAAGCCTCCAAAATGGTCCTGATGGTGATCTTCGATCCCAACAAAGGCTGCCTCTGGGTTTTACAATACTATTATCACATCATGACATAGAAATACCAATTTATTTAATTTTTACAAGGGACTTTTTTTTTTTATCATTATTGCATTTTTCTTTAGAATTGCTGAAGTATAATTTCTGCAACAAGGGTCATCTTTGTTGAAGATCCTCATAAAAGCACAAATATAAAGCTCTACCTACCTCTACTGTACATGCAAACTGTTGTGCTCACTACAAAACACTTTCTATTTGGAGCACCGTGTAACTACCATAGATCATAGATACAAAGGGGAACCAAACAAATACATTTGTTTTCAATTCTCTCAAGTCAGTCCTCATAACACTCAGAACAGTCCCGGTCCTTGACCTCCTCTTACAAAACTACTTTTTTACTCTGACTCCAGCTGCAAAATTGGTCCCTATTGTTTAACAACATTGGAGAGAAAACCTAAATATGGCTTATAGAATTCAAGTTCTGCTGTCTACGTGCTGTATTTGGTTACATTATGCAAGTACAACACACACAACTGCTTTTGTAAGTGTCTAGCGTTGATAGCTTTTTTTCATTATTTTTTTATTGGAACTTTAGAAAATGCAGTACAATACACAAGGTTATACACAAGTATTATTACTACTACTACTATTTCTATTATTGTTACAACTACTATTACAACTGTCACTTCTATTAGTATTACTGCTACTACTACTACTGTTACTACAACTGCTACTATTACTGCTACTACAGAGTGTATCTTTACAATGAACTTCCTGATGATAGTGAATTAACCAACGACAAATCATGAATCATCATTAACATCTCTGGAAAATGTCTTCCTTAACACACATGGTCCTGGTTTCTATGTTGCTAAGCAGCAAAGAGCAAAACCATGTTATCAGTTCCACTCTTCCTGTTTGGGGTTGCTGTATATTTTCCATCCGTTTAAATTGTCCACTTCTCTTCTTTTTCGGCTAATTTTTTTCCCCCTCTGTTAATTTCTTTTTTCTGCACTCACAGAGTTTCATCCATGTGTCTAATGTTGACCATGTTAATGAGGAGAGAAAAATGTTCAGAATTCTAGTGCTTAACCCAGAAAGACCCAAAAGGCCACTGGTGACGCCAAGCATTTAGTTATTTAAACTGTTTAATATGAAATAATCAATAAAAGAAAAAAAGAAAGAGGAAAAAGAAAAACAAAGAGGGCAGAAAAAAGGAGGGTACCTGTTGGTCTACTACTTCTATCAGTATATGTGAATGATTGGTGTAAATAACATTTTCCTATTTATCATATATGAGCCATTTGAATGTTGAGAGGCTCCGTAGTTACCATGGAAACACCGCCGTCTTCTACAACATTGATTCACCAGTAAAACCCATGAAGTTGAATCAATGACAGTGGATGGAGATACTTGGTTTATGTTCAGTTAATGACAGACTTTGTTGAAAAGTTTTGTTTGTTTTCGATATAAAAACCCACAACTTTAGTTTGAGCTTTTATGAATAACTACATAATTGGTCAATTCGATACCAGAAAATACAATACCGCCGCTAAAAGTACATATACAAAGTATAAAATTATAACAAATGATGATAAATCTCTTAATAAAGGTTACATTAAAATAAAAAAAAATTGGAAACTAGCACAAAAATAACACTTGGTCTTGGTTAATTTAACAGTTCACGTAGTTGAGTACGACTTTACTTCCTAACTGGATCACTCCGAGAACGCATAACTCCACAAAGCAGCACCAGTCTGCCAAGGTTTGAATCTGGATGTTCGTAACTTATTTATAAACTAGCGTCCCGTGTTTTATCAGTCATTAACAATCCCTTAGAGGGTTTAAAAAAATTCAAAGAAATCCTTGTTTTTGAGATATGTTCATTTCAATATTCGACCACGTATGTTATGCAACGTCGCACAATGATCAAATTTCACATGTTAGAGCTAATGTTAAACATGAAGCACAAGATTCTTGTCTGATTTAACTAAATATGTCAATAACCTGCTTTAAAGAAAAGGTCATACATTTTGCAAATACAGTGGTTCCTTTACTTACGAAAAACCCAGCTAACGAATAATCCAAGGAATAAAAAACCTTTACCTGAATTTTTCGTCTCTGAATACGAAAGAAAATTCTATTCATGAAGGCAAACCGAAACCCCAGAGACATAAACACTACGTACATTACTGTACGTAACTACGTAATGTACGTAACTACGTACTGTATGTATCATCCCATTGGCTATGAAGGAGCTACCCATGATGCTTTTCACGAGCCTTTGACCCTCATTCATCACAGAGTTCTAAAATTATCGCTGCCTCGCGAGTCCCCCCCCCCTCTCTACATGACAAATTTCAGACTGAGTCGTCAAGAATAGTCGATGCTTAAGTGAGAACAGTGGAAATATGCGCACACACACACACACAGACTATTAAAGCAACATAAGTTCACAAATCTCTGATTCACAAAGTTAACAAACTGACAGACAAACAAACGAGAGGTAAAACAATCTTCTTCGCGCAGGTAAAATTCCCTGTTGTTGTTCAGTACATTTCAGTTCACAGTTCATGTCCAATATCCTAAATCATTTCTCGAAGTGACTTATTTCAGAAAAACCTCTCAAACTTCATTGTCTTTTGCAGTTATTCTAACCTGTTTTGACCCTAAATCATACAGTAAAAATAAACCACTGACGGAAATGAACACAATAATAATAACAAATAATTATTAAATAAGTATTTTTATTTGTCATTTATACAACTGTACAATGAAATTTGTCCTCTGCATTTAACCCGATCCTTTTTTCACGGCCGTAATGAGCACATAATATACTCACAGCAGCTCTTATGACACTGAAACTGACACAAATTAATTATTACAATGTCTCAGGGTTAAAGGATTAGATAAATTTCATGTGAATCTGAGTCATTTTATTTGAGTGAAGGTTATTTTATTAGTAGCCTGAGACTGACAAATGGGTCTAACCTTCCACTTTTAAATCACCACATGTGGCCTTTCTCACCTGTGTGAGAAGGAGATAAAGTAACTTGACATTATCATACATCAGATTCATCTCAGAGGACTCACGCTGCTTTTGCTTTTTAACCTGACACAAGAAGGTGGCATTGAGCAGGGGAGGGATAAAAGAGTCAGAGCCCGAGATTAAAAACCAACAAGTGGCTTTTTTTTTGTCCTGCTGTTTTGCTGATTGACTTGCAGAATCTTTACTCCCCAAAGGCAACAAAAGAAAACATTGTGATAGAAAACTACCAAATGAGACTGAATTGGATAGAAATGGAAAGCTGTAGCAACAGGTTATTAATGACAATCAACCAATTGTAGTTAAATGGTTTATTTTCACGTAGAACCAGAGTTTGGGATTCTGGAACATTAGTACTTCTGACAAATGACTCCCATTAGTTCACCTGTAGTAGACGGCCTGTATGGGTGACACTAGCTACGTTTATATGGTGTTTTTAATTTATTCAGAATAAAATAATTAACAACTTAAGCTTTGTTCTTCTAGCCTAGCCACGTTAGACCCCCCTAGCAGCAGCAAATTTAATGTGCTACCATAGTAGTCTAGTTGCTTTTGGCTAGATTTCTCTGAAACTGGCCGATCAATCACGGTGAAGCAGTGGCACCGCCGGGATTCAGTTTCATAGTACGCACTGGCGGCAGCTGCAAATGCCAGAAAGGCAGAAGACCTAACAGCGTAACTAGCTAGCTCGTCTGCCTATTCTGCCTGAGTGCTGCTGCCTTCATTTTGGCTGATCTGTGAGTTTGCAGTAGTAAAAGGTTTTGTTCCTTATCTGTCAAATGCCTGGAAAAGGCTCAACTGTCTTTTTGGCATTTCATTGCCAGACTACACCACAATCACGGTGGTCAGCTGTGTAGTGTGTAGAACAGGGGTCTCAAGCTCGTGGGCCAACTGTGGTCCATGGCAGGACAGTTTGTGGCTCCCATCTTAATATGAAAAATGAATGTTAGTGCGGCCCACAAGTTTGATATAAATGACTGTGTCGGAGCTTCCCTTCACATGAACGCTATCCATCTCAGTAAGAGTGTGCACGCACACACGCACACGCACACACACATTTACAGTGTGTGTGTTTGAAGTGTGACTTCAAACAATATTGTTTGAAGTCACCTGAAGCCCTTATTTTCAACTTTACGGCCGCCTTAGCCTAGCTGCGCTAGGATGAAAACCCTACAACACAACCTGACTGGTCTTTGAACATACAGTTAGAATATTCAATGTTTTTACTATGAGAGGCTAGCTTAGCTGCGCTAGACCCTCCTAGCGGTTCTAATCAAATGTGCTATTTTTCAAAGTTTTGAAGATGTATTTACTTAAAAAATCTTTATTTTGATTTTATTTTAAATTATTTACTTGTCTTATTTATTTTTTCAGTTTTTAATTATCATTTAAAAATATATATTATTATAATTTTTTTTTAATTACAATTATTTGTCATTTATTCATTCTCTTTTTTATTTAATTACATTTTCAAATGATCATTATTATTTTATATTAATCAATGGCTACTTGATTACAAATGTGGTCCTCATGAGACATGGAAACGTGTGTGTGTGTGTGTGTGTGTGTGTGTAAGTGTATTTTTTTATTTTTTTAATTAAGTCCGCCGACACCCCAGGGCAGTGTTATTACAGAGGTGACACAGACCTCCTGGACAGTGACTAAACAACATGTATTTTCATTTAGCAGCTCATGCAGCAAGTGTGTGTGTGTGTGTGTGTGTGTGTGTTCACTCACCTATTATGTGTGCGGTTCTGTGGGAGGGAGGGGAGGGGGGAATGTATGCGAGAGAGAGTGGGGGATAATAGCTCTAGGTGTCACACCATATCGGCCCATCTTTTTATTAGACCCTGACTGTAACGACTAATTAACTTCCCACCGAGAACATGTTTGTTCCTCTGTTGATGTCATAAAGTGCGATATTAGCAAACTGCGGCTCAGAATTTACTTTTCCATTTCTATAGGCGAGGAAACTAATGTGTGTGTGTGTGTGTGTGTGTGGTTGTGTGTGTGTGTGTGTGTGTGTCTTTTACACAGGGTTCATACACACTTTAACCAATACTTTTCAGCAAATTTCCATGACTACATCCTCCTAAAAATGTAAGTGCACTTTAACCCTTTAAACTTCCAAGGGTCCACATATAGGCCAGAAGTAAATATTAACCGAACCACCCAAACTTGTCCCAAATGTCACATGACCTCACACATCAAAAGATATAAACAACTGTCAGATCAAATATCCACAGCAGCTACAATCACTCATTTGTTCAAAATACAAATGTCAAACAGCTGATCTGAACCTTTATGTCTCATTATTCACAGAGGAACCATATTCACAGTCATAGTTCAACAAAAACATCCAAAATGAACCAAATAAAAATTGTCCATATGTAGTCCAAAACACATCAATAAATATCCACAGCTGTTGTGTCTATTGCATCATTTAACTGACTTTCATCTGAATATTTTCATTTATAATATAATTGAACACCAACTGCATGTTATCAAAATGGTTCAAGAACAACATTCAATTTATTTTATTATGAAATTTTGGCAAAATTGAGTGGAAGTTTAAAGGATTAAACCAGGGGTCTCCAACCTGTTCCACAAAGGGCCGGTGTGGCTGCAGGTTTTTGTTCCAACCAAACAGCAACACATCAGATGTCAATCAATTAATCAACTGATCTCAGTCTTCAGAGAGTTAATTGGTCAAACTGTGAACTCTTGGTTGGTTGGAACAAAAACCTGCAGACACACCGGCCCTTTGTGGAACAGGTTGGAGACCCCTGGATTAAACAATAAGAATAAAAACTTTACCCTCAGAAGTTTAACAATAAAATAAATGACAATGTGTGGTTCAACATTAAATTAACATTTATGTTCATGTACCAGTGAAAACACACATTGTTAAATCCACACTTTACTGGCATTTATATTTAATTTGGGCAGATTAGTCTATACCCACTTCACCACATGAGGCAGGATACATCCCAAGAAGTAAGTGAACTGGAAATGAACTGGAAATGAACAGGCCTGTTTTTTCCACATTAAAACTTTCCATTATGTATGGCTTATTATTTTACTGGTTGACGTGAGTTTGACGCATATGATTTATAATGTAAACAGAGTTCATATGTTTTGGAAAAAAACCTGGAAAAGTTTTGGAATTTGAAAAAAAAAGCACATTTCAGGCCTGGAAAGGTTTTGGAAAAGTAAAAAGACAGTGAAAGTTTTGGAAAACTTTTTTTTTTTTTTTTAACACAGCATAATAATGTATGATTAATAATAAAGAAACTAGTTTGAATGAGTGAATAAAACGTTTATTTCACGTCGTCTTAACCTTAACGTTCTATTAACTGTTCACTCACTTCGTGGGATGTGTCCTGCCTCATGAGGTGAAGTGGGTATGGACTAAAATCTGCCCAAATTAAATATAATTGTCAGGTGTGGATTTAACAATGTGTGTCTTCACTGGGACGTGTACATAAATGTTAATTTAATCTGTCATTCATTTTATTGTTAAACCTCTGAGGGTAAACTTTAGAGACCTTGTGAGAAGGTGGTGTTTTCAAAAAGTTTTCGCTAACTCTCTTACTGATGCCATGTTTGTTTGAGGTCACACACCGAGTGCACCTGCGTGAATGTGATGACGTTCCGTGGGTCACTGGGGGAAAAGTTCACTGCTGGAAAAATGTACTAAAAATAAAAAAAAAAAACATTAAAAATCGATCTTAGGACGTAAGAATTGATCCTCAGTTATTCATATGAAAATGGATCCAGAATCAGAAAATGTTTTTTTTTTTTAACACAGGCCTAGTGTTGATGGAAAAAAGCAAAGGTCTGGGTTGTTTTATCAGCAGCTCCAGGAAATTCAGAGAAGTCAAGGTGAAATTTCCCAGACACATGGAAAAATAAGTGTGAACATATGTCCACTGGGGATTTCAGATCATTAACACTGTATGATGAGTCGGTCCACTTTTCGCACCGTCATGTCCTGTGTTCCCATGTGTGTCATCTCAGCAGGGGTTCATTCATGATTAAACTGAAATTAATGATTGCACATTGGTGTAACCCCCCCCCACACACACACACACACACAAACACCTAGGAAAACACAGTGTGTGTGTGTGTGTGTGTGTGTGTGTGTGTGTGTAGCCAGCGTTTTCACATCAGTTAAAGTCCGAGTCAGTCCACAGTGTTGGTTCGTCATTATCATGCACCATCTCACCCATAAAGGTGTCATTCCATGGTTATTTCATTAATATTACTGTTATCTCCATTGTTATTGAATACATTGTGTGTTGGTTCTATTTTAAAAAAAAAAAACCTCCAGATTGTTTTGTTTCCAGCTGTTTTTTCACGGTAGAAAAATAACTTGAGGTGGAAGAACAGAGTTTACTTCTACTTCCTTATACATGTCCATGACACGGTGATGAGGCGTCTCTGATTGGCTCAGAATGCATGAAGGAACACTTTGCCCCTCCCCTCTTGCGCTCTATGTGTGTTTACCTTTACCAGAGTAGCATCCAGCTAGGTTTCATGCTGTTGCTTGTTCTGAAAATGTGCAGGGTAAAAGACGAGGCTTTATTTCCACTGAGAGGAACACCTGTGCTCTCACAGTGCTTTTCTAGTTCCTGTTTAATTCCCAAGTTAATTCCAGTTTAAGATGAACCATGTAAACACCTAATTCCCGTTGAAAATGTTAATTCCGAATTAAACTTAATTAATCTATTGTAGCACATTAGATTTTCTGCTGCTAGCAGTGTGTAGTAGGGTTGTCACGATACTAAAATTTCCAACTCGATACCGATACTAAGGATAATACCCGATACTCGATACTAATTTCGATACTGGAGATGTGAGGGATTCCTTTTAAAATGTCCTCCATGGACTGCTAAAAAAAGGTAGTGAGTGCAGGTGCAGAATAAATGCATGTCTATCTCTTGGCAAGTTAAGGTAGGCCTATCTTTTTGCTCAAGCCCTTTAGCAGTGCTAACTGCAAGCCTCTTTATGGTCAAGCGATTATGTGCGCGGGCGGCAGTGTATTGCATTATGTGACCAACGCGGAGACCACCGCGGACCCCTTGCGGGACTATGGCAAGCCAAAGTGTTCACATAGCCACGCGTTGTCTTTATTATATCACGCGTTACAGAACGCGTGCCATTGTGCGTGCCATTGTGCGTGCCATTGTGCGTGCCATTGTGCGCGCCAGTGCGCGTACCAGAGCGCGTCCTGTAACGCGTGATAGCGCGCCAGTGCGCGTGCTAGAACGTGTGATATAATAAAGACAATGCGTGGATATGTGAACACTTTGGCTTGCCATACGGGACTAGCAGCGCGCACGTCAAAAATGATAGGCTGACATGCTCACGGTGACCTCCGTGGTGGTAACGTGATACAATGCGCTACCGCCTGGCTGCCGCCCGCACGCATAAACGTTTGACTATATCGAGGCCTTTAAAAGCAAAGTTGCATCGGATGGTCCAATCACAGACCTATAGAAATAGTGTATAGGTCTGTGGTCACACTGGCGTCATCCCGTGTGCTGTCAGAGGCAGCTGGAGAAAAAAAGAGACTTTAACTTAAAAGCCGGCATTACGGCTGTGCCAGAGCTGACCGCGTTGATGCCTGTTTACAATTCTTAACGTTAACGACGCGCCATAAAAACAAAAATCGATTTTCCAGCAACTTAGTATCTAATTAGATACCAAGGGTCAACATCGATTTAGTATCTAAAATCGATTTTTTTGACAACCCTAGTGTGTAGCGTGACTCGGCTATGACTGTGCATTTTAACAATAGAACTGTTCATGTAACTGTAAGTTTCTGTACGCCC
Source organism: Siphamia tubifer (assembly GCA_020466265.1). Lineage (NCBI taxonomy): Eukaryota > Metazoa > Chordata > Actinopteri > Kurtiformes > Apogonidae > Siphamia > Siphamia tubifer. Next base: position 1,530,219 of record CM035799.1, on the reverse strand, counting down.
AGGTAAAGTGCACATAGAATGTTAGTATAAACTCTACATCAGCAGAGTGGCGCTGTGTGTTGCATGTGAGCTGCAGGCCTGCGCTCTAATAATTAGTCTTGCCATCTGTGTGTCGGGGAGGTGGCAGCCATACACCCCGTGTCTCGTGCCTGCCTCCAGCTACTAAACTATAAAACAGGGTGAGCAGCTCGCACTCAGTGTGTCGCAGCGCTATAGAGGTCTGACTCAATGTCACTGCGAGTCCCAGAGTTACAATGTCACCAAAAAAAAAACAAAAAACAAAACTCTGGAATACGACAGCGGCAACCGTTTATTACTGGTTAATATTTAAAGGTGGTAAAACTATATTCCCATCCATTTTTCCAGCAGTGGTGTTTACTGAGGTTAGATGTTTATCTTAGGGTTATGAGACAGAGGTTTTCATTACAGTGAATGATTATTTTATTTTCATACAAACAATATACCCATTATAGGTTTACAGCAGCACTGAGATATTTAATTACACTTAACCACAAGATCATTTTCCTTCACAGCTTTCTAAAGTCTGTTTTCAGTCCTTACTTTCATTAAGTTTATGTATAATTCCAGTGTGGATGCAGGTCTCTAGACTAAGTTTTTGCACTGGTTGCACTGGTGCACCTAACTTTTTTTCTTAGGTGCACCAGCACAAATGTTAGGTGTACACCAATTTTTCAACCACATTGTATTTAACACAAAGTGGTGGTGTGTGTGTGTGTGTGTGTGTGTGTGTGTGTGTGTGTGTGTGGGGGGGGGGTGTATACCTTGGGCTTATTTACTATCTTATTTATTTACTTATTTTATTTATTAAATTATTTTGTTTTGTTGACATTGCTTGTATGTTTGAGATAAATAAATTAAATTAAATTAATAAAAGCACGTATTAAAGTTGATGGTTATATCAAAACAAAAAAACTTAAGCAAAAGTGAACTTTTTGCGTGGCTGTGGCTCAGTTGGTAGAGCGGGTCGTCCAATGATTGAAGGGTCGGCGGTGTGCGTCCTGCCTCTGGCTGTCCACATGTCGAAGTCAACACTGTGAGACACTGAACCCTAAGTTGCTCCCAGGAGGGTCAGGCAGCGCTAGTGTATCGACAGCAGTCGTCTGCTGGTGTGTGTGAATGGGTAAATGTGAGGAATTGTAAATTGCTTTGGGCACCCACTGGTATATAAAATGTGCTTTTTAAGTACAGTCCATTTACCATTTTCAGCAGAATGCATCGTTAACTGAACATAAACCAAATGTCTTTGTCCACTGTCATTTGTTAAAGTCCACAGGTTTTACTGGTGCCTCAGTGTTGTAGAAGATGATGGTGTTTCCATGGTAACTACAGAGAATTTGAACATCCAAACGGGTCATATCTGATGCCCACAAAATGAGGAGAGACTATATTTTACATCAAGTGATTAAATATGTTATATCAGCAGACAGGTTTGGGTCTTTAGGGATTAAATACACAGACATCAACTAGATAAGGAAACAGAAAAGGATGCCGCGTTGTCGGCAGGATTCGAACCTGCGCGGGGAGACCCCAATGGATTTCTAGTCCATCGCCTTAACCACTCGGCCACGACAACTGGTGAAAAGGTCACATGCTGTCCTGTTTCATCTATGTAAACGAGGCAATTGTCCTTTGAGAACTCATTCATTCACTGAACCACTTATCACTCATTCACACTGTAGGTCGTAGTGCACCATTCACATCTTTGCTAAAATCTAATCTTTACATTATCATTCAAATGTCACCACAATCACTTAGGTGTGAAAAGCAGAGGTGGCAAAAGTACTCACATTTTGTACTAAAGTGAAAGTACAGCTACTTTTGTGGAAAAAGTACTTTGGTAAAATTAGAAGTACTGATTCGACTCCTCTAAATAAGAAAAATTTTAAAAGTACAACTTCTCACTTTTCATAAAGTACCGTATTTTCTGGACTATAAGGTGACACTTGAAGAACTTTAACTTCCTCCAAAAATGACAGAGCATCTTATATCTATCTCTTATGTAGTCCTGCCCCTACCTTAACTTCCAAAAAGATAACCAACTTTATATCACCTGAGCAGTATATGACTACACACAGGCTACCTTTTACACCAGCTCATCAAATACATACACATGTGCGTTATATAGATGCACAAATCGAAGACCAGATACAACATGCTATATTTAATTCTTCCAATGGTCCAATCAAATACTTTACTTTGGCATGACTCCCAACGCTTGCTTCGTATAACCATCTCAGAAAATGTTCTTATACTAATGACGGCAGAATGTTCATCATATGTGTGAATTTCAGACTTTTGGGCAATGTATTTCATTCCCAGTTGGCACAGAAGCTGTATTTTCCCATAAAGGTCAATCGTAGATTTGTGCCTCGATGAAGACGGAGGTTAGAGAGTTCAGAGTGAGAGAGAAAATGCCGAAGTTGAAGATGAAATTGAGCGGATAAAAAAAATACAAGCAGCTTAAACTGGCACAGAGTTTGTCTTGCAGTGGATCTGCAATAAGAGTGTGGTGACCTCGTTGATAAGGGTGAGGTGGTAGGTTCATCCCCACATCTCTGGGAATCCAGCGCAGACGTCACTCAGGTAAATGCGCTATAATGCCATATTACTGTTCATGTGTGTAGGTTTGGTACAGACTAAAAGTTGTGAACATCTGACATGAATACCCATGAACGAGGCAAGACAAGGTATTAGGACACCTATGTTTTGGGTCTTGACAGTTCAGTGAAAATGGCCAAAGTCTCTGGCAGTATGGAGCTCTGTACTCTGAACATAGCTGGCAGTCAATGAGTTAATAATAAATGGTGATAGTGTCCCCACACATGATCATGTTGCGTGTAATTAGGTGCATGGAGCAGCTGGGTGTGTAAATAGTGGCCATTTAACAACTACTAATGACACAGGGTGTGGACACTTGTACAGCTGTATGGGAGTTAACCTGGAAATGCTGCAGACGAACGCCTCAGTTCATTTGTATGAGACATTTACTGTCAAACAGAGCACAGAATGACGACCGGAATGGTCTGAGTCACTCATCTTCCTCTGTTTTACAGCAATATAGTGGTTAATGTTTTCCCCTAAAGACTAAAATATAAAAAGGAGCTCAAGGTTCTGTTCTCACAAAAGTCAAAAAGCCTTTCATCGTTTAATGCCGTTTCATTTTGCAAACGTGGCCTTCAATGTAAAATTTAATTTCTGCACAACAAAACCAAAGCTTTGAACATGTCCACTCTTCATGTCAGTGCTATTACCTTCACACTAAATGAACGCCAGATTTATAGTTTTCTTGTATATATATGTACATTCTATGGGACCCGGTTAGTTGGTAAATATCACATCTCACACAAGACTCGGGTTTTTAAAGGGCAATGACAATGTCTGTTAGCTCCACTAATATTTACACTGAAAAAAGTAAAACATTAAATCAACTTAAGAATTGTACTTCAATTTTGACTTTTTATGGTCACACACACCCACAAAAAAATCTAGTTGAGTGAACTAAATTGAATTGCATAGGTTTAGGGTTATTTTATTCTAATTTAATTTGATTCACTCAACTAGACTAGACTACTGAAGAAGAATTTTTAAGTTGATTCAATGTTTTTTTCAGCGAGGAGTGCAACAAGTGTTTAACTCCCACATGTTGCATAGAAAAATAGAATATTAGGGAGAAAAAACTATTTTTTCCCCCCGTGCAACATGCAAATTACATAGAGTATATTTAATTAGCCTGGTTTTGGTCGACCGTCGTGTGTTTCCGCTCAGCTTTGTGGGCTCACACAGGGTTCTGATAAACCACATAGACATTGTGTTGTCTTCGGCCTAAGCGTGGACGGACCAATCAGAGACACTGGTCGCAATTTTAACAGTTATGATGTAATCATAACTCGGCCAGGGAGAATACAGGAAGACTCTCCACATAGTAGCTTTGAAAAACATGGCAACTAGCATGGAAGAGCCCAAACTGGCCTTCGATTCTGCAATTTCAACAATATTGTCGAAACTACCGCATATTGATTCTTTAAAAGATGAACAGTTTAGAAAATTAGGTAAAAAGTCAAAATCATGAGATAAAAAGTTAAAAGTCCAAGTCCCTCAGCACAACCACAATTAATCCAGATATAAGACGCTCTGTCATTTTTGGAGGAAGTTAAAGTTCTTTAAGTGTCACCTTATAGTCCAGAAAATACGGTACTTTATTAGAAGTGAAAAGTTGTACTTTTAAAATGTTTCTTATTTAGAGGAGTCGAATCAGTACTTCTAATTTTACCAAAGTACTTTTTCCACAAAAGTAGCTGTACTTTCACTTTAGTACAAAATGTGAGTACTTTTGCCACCTCTGCTTTTCACACCTAAGTGATTGTGGTGACATTTGAATGATAATGTAAAGATTAGATTTTAGCAAAGATGTGAATGGTGCACTACGACCTACAGTGTGAATGAGTGATAAGTGGTTCAGTGAATGAATGAGTTCTCAAAGGACAATTGCCTCGTTTACATAGATGAAACAGGACAGCATGTGACCTTTTCACCGGTTGTCGTGGCCGAGTGGTTAAGGCGATGGACTAGAAATCCATTGGGGTCTCCCCGCGCAGGTTCGAATCCTGCCGACAACGCGACAGCCTTTTCTGTTTCCTTATCTAGTTGATGTCTGTGTATTTAATCCCTAAAGACCCAAACCTGTCTGCTGATATAACATATTTAATCACTTGATGTAAAATATAGTCTCTCCTCATTTTGTGGGCATCAGATATGACCCGTTTGGATGTTCAAATTCTCTGTAGTTACCATGGAAACACCATCATCTTCTACAACACTGAGTCACCAGTAAAACCTGTGGACTTTAACAAATGACAGTGGACAAAGACATTTGGTTTATGTTCAGTTAACGATGCATTCTGCTGAAAAGGTCAGTTTTTTGTTTTGATATAATAACCATCAACTTTAATTTGTGCTTTTATTAGCTTTATGTTATGAATTGTAGTGGGAAGGACCCAGATGCAGACGCCAACAGCTTCTCACAGGCTCTTTATTCTGAGCGCAAACATAGTCAGTACAGAAACAAAAATATGACCATAGTCATTTGAAAAACTCACACACAGGATAGTCGTAAATGCCAAAGTACAGGGAGCTCTGTAGAGGTTATGGATGGGGGTGAACTGACAAAGGAGTGAGAAAAGGAAAGTACTTAAATAGGGATAAGTGTTGAGGACAGGTGTGTTGAGGACCAGGTGAAATAATTAAGGTGAGAGGTGACAGGGAGCAGACTGGAAAGAAAGTGAAGGGAAACAAAAGACCGAGAGGAGGGATATGACACTTTATTTATTTATCTTGAACATAAAAGCAGTAACAAAAAAATTACTAAATAATTTATTTATTTACATATATATAAATATGATGTTTTTTTTTGTTTTTGTTTTTTTGGGCAGCAAGGTGGTGCAGTGATTAGCACTCATGCCTCACAGACAGAAGGACACTGGTTCAACTCCCACAACAGACCTTTCTGTGTGGAGTTTACATGTTCTCCTCGTGTCGGCGTGGGTTTTCTCCAGGTACTCTGGTTTCCTCACACCATCCAAACACATAGGTGTGAATGTTAGAGTGATTGTTTGTCTATATATGTTCAGTCCTGAGATGAACTGGAGACTCATACAGGGTGACCTCTGACCCCGCCTTCACCCATTGTAGCTGGATAAGGCCCCAGTGACCCATGTGAGGATAAAGTGGGTTCAGATGACGATATATATATATATTTATTTATTCTTTCTGTACTTATTTTCTTTACTCATTTATTTTGTTTTTGTTGATAATGTTTGTATGTTCAAGATAATGAAATGAAAATGAAATTAAATAAATCAAAATCTTAACTATTTGTGTCATTTCACAAATTCCTCCCATGGGCTGCATGTTTGACACCTGTGCTCTAAACTCTTTATAAATATTTCCAATTGAGTGGAATCTTAAAACCATATGTGGTGTAAATATATTAATGATTTAATGCAAACACCAAAGACAGTTCTAACAGTTTTGAGCAGATTTCACTTTATACTTTGCAGAGGTGTTTTCCAGCAGAGAAGACAGATATTTCACGGCTCAGGTTGGAACTCACCTTGAGCGACAGGTGTATGTAGGAGAAAAGGGTGTAGATGGTGCAGGAACTACAGGGAACAGCAGCGGGAGCAGGAAATAGTCCACAACACCTGTGACTTCTGATCTTTCCCTGCAGTGTTGGCGTCTATTTTTGCACAAGCATCTCCTGTTTCTCTCTCTAAAAAAAAAAAAAAAAAAAAAAAAAAAACACTTCGAGGTAGAAAGTGACTGAATATTCCAACTCCTCTGCTTCTGACAGCTTTGAGTGGACATTAAACCACAGTATACAGTGGTGGACGGGTGCAACACCAGGACCTGAACATGTGGGCTGCTGTGACTCTAGTGCCGCTTTTTCTGTTCTTTTTTTTTGTCTTTTCCACTGCTGCGTCTGATTTTGGCAACTCTAATTAGGTTATAATAAGACACAGAAACACAGTGACAGACTGTCAGTAGATATAAGGTTAACATTGTGAACATATCCAGTGAATTATAGGTTTTCTTTTGTAGAGACAGGACTCATGAGGCTGTATTTGAATGATATTGATGAGTTTTAAGAAAAACATTTTTTTTTAAATCACATAATGAGTGGTTGAAGCTCATTGTGTATTAAATATAGTGATGATGATAAAGCAGGTCTTTCAGTGACAGCCTCTGCTAGGAGGCATTCATAGTCTTATTTGTTTCTATGCTAAATTACAGAGATGGCTGCATAAAGAATAAAGAAAAGTTGACACACATTAAAGTAAACGTGTGACCAATTAGCTCATAAAGTGGCCTTCTACCGTCTCAACATTCTGGTTTCATAAAGTTGTAGATGGAGCTATCAAATTATTGTGTGTGTGTATACATGTATGTATATATATATATATATATATATATATATATATATATATATATATATATATATATATATATATATATATATATATATATATATATATATACACACACACACATACATACACACACATGGATTAAAGCAAAAAATAGTCATCTGACTGAACTTTTTACCGATAAGTAAAGCTGGGCAAAAAATCGATTTGGATTTAAAATCGAGTTTTATGGCAAAATCGATTCATATTTTAAGAAAACCGTGCAATCCGATTTTCCCCCTGACATTTTTTGCACTTTTTTTCCTCGAAAAAAGAAAACCATGAACCAGGCTGCTTTCTGTAGTGTTTCACCCCAGGCCCCGCCTGTGATCCCCTTCTTCTGCAGCATGGGGAGGAATATGGAGCCTCCAGTGAGGGAGACACGCTGACTCCTAAAAAGGTTCTAAAGGTTCAGTTGTGTGGAATCGGTTTGGGTTTTTAGGGTCTGACGAAGCCCAGCTACTGCCTGGTTGTCAGCTGTGTCTTCAGACTGTTGTTGTTGACGGTAGCGGTACGACCACTGTGTTCACATCTGAAGAGAAAGCATCCAGTGGAGAAAAGCAGAACTCTTAGAAAAGGCAGAGACTAGCGCTGCCAGCACTTCTTCAAATGTTCAACAAACACTGACTGAAAGCTTTTCTCGCAGCACACCTTATGATAAACATGGAGCACGATGTGGAGCGATAACAGACACAATAACATCATATATCCAAAATATTGGTAACATGTTCAGGTTTATTGAAGTAGTTTGATTGATAATAAGGTTTTGTTTTATTTTGTCCTTACAAAGTAAAAATGTTACTAGTTTTATTTTTATCTTACTTTTGCACTACTACGTTTTTTACAATGTTTTTCATATAATATGAGTATTAATGTATATTGTTTTAGTTGTTAAAATATTTTAAGTTTTCTTTTTTCCAACAAAATGTATCATTTGCACAAATTTTTTTTGCACTGTTTTTCCTGTAACAGTGGTGGATATGTCTGGACTTACTACAGTTCATGTAGACAAAGTCTCAGGTTGCAGTTGCACCTTTTGCACAAATGATTTATTATTTACACTTATTTGTAGAAGTAGTTTTGTTTTACATGTTATTTAATAAAAAAAAAAGAATAAGATGAAAGAAACCACGTTTCTAGTGTTTTCATTTTCATTTAGCCCACGTGGGAAAAAAATCGTATTGTGAATCGAGTTTTTTGGGAGAAAAAAATCTGAGATTTTTTTAAAAGAGAAAATCGCCCAGGCCTACCGATAAGACATCTGAACAAGTATCCCCCCCTGTACTCCATCGAAAACCAATGTAGCCATGGTCTGAATTACATTACCTTCGTGGTTCACTTGGTTTGTTTGTTTGTTTAGGCTACAGCCTAACGGGGGGATGCGCAATCCACTCGCACGGTGTCATGTGTACACTAGCTGTTGTTTATGTAAATACATAAATCACCTCCATGGCTCTTCCCGGACTCTTCGTTCCTGTCGCTGTAGTGTAGCATGGCCCGCTAACTCGCATTGTCCGGGATCCCAGAGTGAAGCTAGGTTTCTGTGATAGTCATCACGCAGACGTCTCGTGTAGCTGTGCGGGTTGATAAATCCAGCATCAATTAATCAGTTTTGTTGAATAGGGACTTGGCGTTTGTTATGAAGTGGCTGGGTAGCGGTGGTCTTTAGCTTAGCCAGCTTCTGTTCCTGCTCTCTCCACCGGTTCCGGAGTCGCCTCGTCGGCAGGGTAATCCATGGGGAGTCCGGTGCTCACGCTATAATCACTGGGATTCGATGCGAGTTTTGAAAGTCAATTGTGATGGGAATTTCTCATCTTTTTCCGATATTCAAGAGTTCGTCTCGTACTTGTACGAGATCTTTATCTCACCCATACTCACACATTTACTTTAAGAAAAACATATAACTTGCAGCCACACACACAGATTCAGGAACAGGGAGCCACTGCGTCTATGCGCCGCCATCTTAGTATTAGTTAGAATTTTATATGCTGCTGACGATTGTTAAGATAAATTATTCTAATTAAATAAAATAGAATGGGCTTTGTGTTCAAGTACAATTAATGTGTTTTAAGTGCTATTTAATTTAGCACGCTGTGATTATTATGTACCGGACTCAGTTAAAGCCATAAGGTCTCCCTTCCTATCTCTGTCATTTACTGGTTGTAGGTCACGTTAATCAGGATGTGTGGACCGAGGATTGGTGGAGAGATTGGGAGGGGGCGGTGCTTAAGGGGATCAGGTGTGGTAAACTGGGACCAGTTGAGTGTGTGTTTTTGACCTGCTCACATGTTTGTGTGTCAAGCTCCACGGTTGAGAGGAAAAAAACGTTCCAGACAAGCCCAGTCTCAGCTATTTTTGTGAAACACTACAGTATTATAGGTGAATCCAATCACCAAACACCCGTCACAACCCGCCCCCTTCTCTGATCAGCACCAGTTGACTGAAATCTGTCGCAGCATATGTGTGGGTATCTGTCGCTTGATTCTTTTCTATGAATAGTGGTAAATCCAGCCAGTGAAGGTGACACCACCCCTCCAGCTATATGTATATGCCCATGTAATTTTGTGGTGATCTCTCAAGTATTCATTGAGTTATAAAATGATATGTCTCTGCGACCCCCCCCCCATTACGAAATGTAATGTTTATTTTTTTCCCTCACTTTGTGGCTGTGGTTTTATTAAATGTATTTTACAAAGATATCATTTAAGATATGTTAGTTTATTCTGTATATTTTCTCTTTTAAAATGAAAAAACTGAAAAACTGGTGGAGGGTTTCTTTTATTTCCATAAAACTTCTCCACTACAGTTTACAACTACAAGTTAAAAAGAGTTAAAAGATAAATAAATAAAATAAACGTTAGTGCTCTATTCATCCTATTAACTTTCTCACTCTTGGTTTGTAAGTAAATAGAAGTGATTTATTCAACAAAGGGGCTAATTTGTGCCTGAAGAACACAATTATAACGAAGCCGAAGTTGTTTTTATAATGTCTTCATGCTAAATTTTCTGAAAAGCCCCACAGGGGTATTATGGGAAAAATACTATGATACATTAAAACAGTCAGGAACCACTTTTATAATCCCTCCGGTTAACAAATTATCATTTACGTCAAAGTCCAAAGGCGTTCTACCTGGAAGCTGAAGTACTTGCAGACCACGGGGATAATAGCAAGTCTATTAACCTTTCTGTTATCCACAGCTCTGTCAACAAACTGCAGGAATATTAATTAAAACACATGACTAGAATTAATGTGGCTTTGATTATTAATCTCCCACATATTCATTTACATGAATGTTTCACCTTGGGTTTGGACACTTCACATTCACATTTCACTGTAAACAGTAGCTTTGAATGCTTAAAGAAACAGCAGCACACTAGGGAAGTGAAAAACTGTCAAAATTTGTCATTTGAAACAAATATCTGCTCTTATTCTTCATACACAGACAAAAAAAAAATTCCAAACCTCTGCACATGTCTCCCTTATTGTTTGCAAAAAAGAGCCATAGAAATTGTACATAATGTATAATATTCCCATCACACCAACCAACTCTTTAGTTTAACCAATAAATAATCTTGGGTTTAAGGTGCCAAATTAAATGTCCTGTGAATTTAACCTTTCCTTAGTGATTTACCATTGATTACTGATTTATTATGCTCTGTATTTTGAAATTGTTTAATTGAAAATTCCTTTTTTCAATTTGCTAGTGTTAGAAATGTTAATAAAAAATTTTAAAGTTGAGGGTTATTATATCAGAATTATTTTTTTTCAGTTCATTCTCTCATTAACTGAACCTTCTCCATCTACTGTCACCTAATGGGTTTTACTGGTGAATCAATGTTGTAGATGATTATATTGTTTCCATGGTAACCATGGTGTCTCTGAACGTCCAAATGGGTAATGTTTGATGTCTATGAAAAGACGACAAACTGTATTATACACCAGTTATTTACATGGAATGATAGGATTAGTGGATCGACAGGTATTAAACAGTTTACATCGGTCAAAGTTTTTGGTCAGGGGTAGATGTTTGGGTCTTTCTGGATTAAATTCATAGGATTTATTGACGACATGAAGAGGTTTTCAGTTACTTGTTCATTTCTATCATGTTTTCTATTGGATTTCTGACCTACAGTGTGCAGTTGGTTTGATTGAACTCACCGTCACCCTTATCTAGATCTTACTGAAGCTGCAGAGCATGGCAGCTTAATGATAGTTATTATCATACAATAGATTACCCATAATTCACTATTATATGCTTTCGGCACAAATTCAATTTTTCATTTCAGTGATCAGAACATATCCATCATGTGCCCCCCCCCCCTCACCTCAGACCCAACGGGAAGTGGATATAACTGTGGACTGACGCATGCCGACTCACTGGGAAACCATGTTATATATGTACTGAACAGATGTACTCAGACACAGTAGGCGGATCGTCTTCACATGTACAAAATAACCCTGGCTTAGAGTGTTCTTCATTGTACTGCATGATGTACCTTTACCTTATGGGCCAACAACAAGGAAAGTCAAGGCAAAGTTTTGAGAGAAAAATTCAGGTTGTTATTTCTTTTTAAAAACTTTTCTTTGACAACAGTGACCTGTAACTTCATATCTACAACATATTTTAACTTTAATAGTTTGCAAAAGCACCCAAAAAAAGTTTTCTACCCTATTGTGGTCCTACTAGCACAGTGTTTTTCCACCTGTGGGTCGGGATTCAATTTGAAGTTGCCTGGAATTCAAATGGACTAAAGTTATGGTTTAAAAAAAAAAAAAAAAAAAACTGCGCACACAGTGGACATTGTTACGTTGCACTGAACTTTAACACAAGTTGCTCATTGCTGGACAGACGTGTGTGTGTGTTGTTGCTTTTCTTTGTTTGAGGTTTAAACTTTCTTCTTTGTTCATTATGTTTGTAGAATAATAATAATAATAATAATATTAATTAGTTATCGGAAATAGCAGTTGAAATGTTTACTTAATGCACACTTACAACATAAACACTGTATTTCATTCCACTGTGTGACTCCATTAAAAGCTTTGTGTGTTATATAACCAGATGGTAATCAGTTTTTAGTCGTGGCTGTTGTGTTTCAGGAGGCAAATGTGTCACCCGTACTGTGAGTCAATAATCAGTAAACTTTTTTTGTTTGTTAGGGTTTTGTTTTTTTTTAGCCATTCAATCATACAAGCAAAGACATGGTGAGAAAACAGAATATGTGAGAGGATTGGAGTGTTTTGAGTCAAGGATATGAGTGGGAGAGGATGGAGCAGATGTGGGCACCACAGTTATTACCACTGTGAGGGTTTAGATATTGGCATTTTTACATTTAATATAGACCTAGTGATACATCTGAGGTCATTTATTACCTGCTATCAGGGCCGGTGTTAGGCATATGCAGACTAGGCGGTCGCCTAGGGCACCAGATGTCTTGGGGGCACTAAGTCCCACAGAATTAGAATATTAAGATACTCAATTTTCTGCACTATAAGGCACACTTAAAAAACTTTAATTTTCTCACATTACGCCTTATATATGGATTAACTCTGGGTGTGCTTAGTGACTTTGCCTTTTTATCTCAGAATTTGTGACATTTTATTGCATAATTGTGACTTTTTAATCAGAAAATTTTTACTTTTTATCTCATAATTTTAAGTTTTTAATCACATAATTTTGACAGACGTTTATTTCCAATTCCACAAAAAATAAAGAAGGGTGTTCGCCTCGGGTACCAAGTTGACCAGAACCGGCCATGCTGATGATAAACGTATAAAAAACTAAATATCATAAAGTTATGTGACAGTCTTTGCTGTATTCAGTTTAATAACTTATTTAATACCTAATTGAACAGGCCTATTTAATATTTCATTGCACAAATCTTCAGATCCAGTGGGCAGTGCAGGGGTATTACCTGTAATAAATCAGCTCGCTATATTTTCAACATTAAATATTTAGGAGGACTGCAGGTATAAGCACCAGACCTTTTGTTCAAGCACACCTATATATTTATGAGGAAATGAAGTTTAACACATTATGTCTTTACTGGTTTACAGCCAAAATGAACCCTATTCATCCTAGTTCAAAGAAAAACTAGTATTAAGAGAATGTATAATCTTGTTCCTATTTTGTGCCAATCTCCAGTTTCTATGACAACCTGTTGTTGAATTAGAGCCAATAATGTGATTTTCACCTTTCTGCTAAATGCGACCTTCGACCAATATTGATAATTTTGTTAGATGTATGTATGCGTCAGTGTGTGTAATATTATGATATTCTGTATTGATATTGGTGTTCTCAGTTAAAAATATATTTTCTTGCCTTTATTCTTCATCCCATTTCTTCGGGTCTTTCATTCCCACCTGGCTCTTTGTCGTCATCGTACATCCTCCTTTCAAAGCCATCATTCTGTTTCATTGTCCTACTTGAAGGAACTGAGGAGTGGAAAGTCTTGGCTTGTGAGGGATGAACCTGGACAGGGTCTTCAACTCTTTTTCTTTCAAGGGCCACATTCAGCCTGAACCAATAAAATGATAGTAGTGAAAAAGGAAAATCATATTAGGATAATGCTTACAACAACAAAATATCCTTAAAATATAAATAAATAGTATGAACTTAAAATGTTTTAAGAATAGCAAATGCAATATTATCAATATTCTACCTCAATTTCGACCTTTCTGCTTAATGCAACCTTGACCTTTAACCTTTTGAAATATTAATCATGTCATTATGCGTCACTGCGTTTAATATTATGGTAATATACCCAGTATTAATTAAGCTATAGCAGTGGCTGTCCGTGCATTTCACACCTAGGCCTTCAGTGATGTCCTACTTAGTCCGACTTGAACAAATACCGCTCATAATAAAATAATTTATGACACAACCGCTGGAGATATCATTTACAAAAGCACACGCACTACTGGGCGTGGCATCGCTTTAATCGTCTATTTTCCATGTACATTTGTCATTTCATTTATTTACCATTGATGTAGTATGAATGAAATAAAATTACAAAAACATATTAAAAGTGAAAAAATAAGTAAATAAAAATGTTTGCGCTCACCAAAACGGCTGTCCTCCAAAAACACTTATTTAAATACAAAATCCATTCTTCTTTCTTTCCTCAATAACACTTTAATGACTTCGTTGTGCAGTTTGTCTGTGCGTTTCAGTTCCAACAATAAATCCTTTTCTATCGACATGGAGGTCAATGCTGAAAGCCGCGTCTGTCCAGTCGTGTTTCTGGCGTAAGTTTTAATTCGCTTTAAGGCAGAGAACAACAGAAGCAGTGGACACAGGTTAGCTAGCTCGGGTGTGGGACGGCCTCCTCTCACGAGGTCTAGCTTCTCCTGAAAGGTCCGTCTTAAAAATGGCCTTGCAAGTATATCTGCTACCAAACCTACGTTGTCCTCTCCTTCAGCCATTGTGGGTTAAAAAAAGCGAGTAGATATACTTATTTTTTCTGTTAAAGTTTCCGGGTCTGATCTGCTGTAGCTTGGATGATCTACATAACGCTGCCTCCGCTCAGGTAAAGTAAGTATCCAATCACAGGACGCGTACATGTCACGTTCAACGTGTGGCCTTCTAGCTGGCCTTACTGTGCCAACTCGTGATCTGATTGGCTGTCGCAGCTATCTATCAACTATATGTGCCCGTTCACTTACAGTGCACAGACGCCCTCACTGTTGATTCTGAAGGCCTTGGACAGATTTCGTACCGCCTGGCGACACAAGCTAGCTGAATTCTGATTGGATAAAAACTCTAACCTAAAACTACAACACTGAAATGATCATAACCAAATGGATATAATATAACATAAAGAAAACAGAATATGTATATATATATATATATATATATATATATATATATATATATATATATATATATATATATATATATATATATATAGATAGAGAGAGAGAGAGAGAGAGAGAGAGAGAGAGAGAGAGAGAGAGAGAGAGAGAGAGAGAGAGAGAGAGAGATACACTCAACAAAATAGAAAGTAAGAATACATTTAAGGGCTATAAAACAATATTTGATGAAACATGTTATGTTATGAAACATGTTAGGCCAGCAGAGAAGGCCTTGCTGGCCCTGACGGCCCACCACTGAGTTATAGCATGATATGTCTATTTGACACACAAAAAACAGTTATTTTGGCCACATGTCACCTTTGAGCTCCATAGATCTCAAAAACTATTGGTCGTAGGTGAAAACACCAATTATGACAATTGTAGAAATCTTCATTCCGCATCGTTTGGTACAATTCTGAAAGTTCTGTGACCCTCCATTCTTGAGTTGAATTGTGACCTTGACCTTTGACTTTTACTCAAATGGATCATTTCATCTGAACCAGATACAATTTAAGCATTTTATTTCCCATTAGGTCATTAATTTCCCAATCTTTGACCCCATGAGCCTCCCGGAAGGGGTGGAGACTTAAGGTCCCCATATGATCGTCTGGACGATTTGTCAGTCGATCATTAATTCAGAATGTAACATTAATAAGAGAGGTAGTAAATTGAACATGAACTGTGAACTGAAACACGCTGAACGACAAGTATTTTGTAAGTAACAATAAAAATTATTATTCAAAAAATAAATTAAAACACAGATGTTACAGCCGTCGGTGGTAAAATCACAAATAAATGTAATATTTCAATCACGATATTGGCTATTGTCCACCAGTGTCTGATGTACTGGTGCACCAATAACAGGGTCATAATCTATTCAGGAGTCCTAAAATGATATGTGGAAGCTGTCTGTAAACCAATGAAAGGAATGTTTTAAGGCAGAAACATGCACGTTTGGAGATTGATTCTCTGCTAGGGCCCATGAACATGTTTCACTGCTTGTGTCCAGATAAACAAATAAATCCTCTCCAAGTGGAACAAGGGAATTGTTTCCTGCGTCACAATCTGCTGAATCTATGTGGGCTGTTCAAGACATAATATACACTTGTTCTCCACCACATATATATTTTCTTTTTACATTCGGCTAGAACAAATGAAAATGTACAAATGTGACAGTAGAATAGAATAGAATAGAATAGAATAGAATAGAATAGTTCTTATTGTCAGTAAGTTTTCACACATGTTATCATGTATTACACACACTGAAATGTGTCTTCTGAAAAAACAGAAAATAGATTTCCTGTGTGGAAAAGAAATTGATATGTTGTTTTTGGACATATTAACCCATAAAGACTCAAACAACCATCTACTGATCTGAACTGTAATTTAATTGTATTTATTTATAAAGCCCCAAAACAACAAAGTTGTCTCACAGAGCTTTACAGAAACACAATCAACTACAGAAATAGATAAAAAGTCCCAAGCATCCCCTGTCCTTAGACCCTCCTTCTCGGCAAGAAAAAATTGATAATTTGGTTATATATATATATATATATATATATATATATATATATATATATATATATATGTGTGTGTGTGTGTGTGTGTGTGTCAGTGTGTGTAATATTATGATAATATATCCAGTATTTATTAAGTTATAGCGTGATATGTCTATGTTTGACAAAAACAGTGTTACACAAGTTAATTTGGCCACATGTCACCTTTGACCTCCACAGATCTCAAAAACTCTTGGTCGTAGGTGATAACACAAATTATGACAATTGTAGAAATCTTCATTCTGCATTCATGTGTGTGTGTGTGTGTGTGTGTGTCCGCAGAGACATATGCTATAATTCAATAAATACTGTAGATATCACCATGAAATGACATGGACATATACATATAGGTAATGCACATCAGATGCAATGATCTATTTAATTAAAGGTCAAAGGTCACAATAAGGTCAACATCACATTATCAGTTATAATGGAAAAATGGAGGGTCACAGAACATTCAGATTGGTACCAAACGATGAAGAGATCTCTGGAGGTCAAAGGTGACATGTGGCCAAATTATCTTGTGTAACACTGTGTGTGTCAAACATAGACATATCACTCTATAACTTAATCAATACTGGATATATTATCATAATATTACATGTATTGATGAATATATACATATAATGAAATTGTAAATTTTGCAAAAGGTCAAAGGTCAAGGTCACATTTAGCAGAAAGGTCAAAATCACATTATTGGCTCTAATTCAAAAACAGGTTGTCATAGAAACTGGAGGTGAGATTAGACAATCTCTGAATACTGGTTTGGTGAATTATTTTTCCCATCTCCCACACAATGAGCAGGTGCACGACATCCACGGTACATCCTGGTGTTCCTTCTACAGCTCAGATGGATGAGGTAAAGGCTTTTTTCTAAGTGTCTTTAATAAGGGTCAGGCAGAGTTCAGAGAAATGGAGGAAGGCGGCCGTATCTGATTTGTGATTGCAGATACTTGAAGCTCTTCAAATATTAAAGTGAAAGCTTTCTGTGGTGAGTTTAACCCTTCACTAGCACCGCCAAGGTGAACACCATCCATTACTGGTGATGGAAGGCAGCCATTACGGTTGAGTGTTTCACAACCACAGAGGAGATTCAAGGCACTGCTGGTCACTATTCGCTCTTCGCACAGTCGCTCCTCGTTACCGGAAGTGCGGTCTCAGCTTTTCCAGTTCGACAAAAGAACAATGGAGTTTTACACGGGTCCGCTGCCTGCAGGACCTCCCTAAACTCTACATTTGCAATGTGCACTGTGTCATCAAAGGCCCTTCCAAGACGCCTATGTCAAAACTGGACAAAGGATTTAAAATGTTCGCTTCGTCATACATACACCAATATGAAGGCGTTGCGTCAGGCTAGCTAACTAACAGAAGCAGTTTGACCACATAAGCATGTATTTATTTGTTTGTTTTGTTATACATTCAATTAAACAACATGTGTAACGTGGTTTATACATCTATGTGCTTAACATGAGTCTGTTTGTCATCAGTGTCTTTACTCTGGTTCACCCACAGAGACTTACCCCCGACAGTGTCCTGTGAGCCCAGTTCTGGTCTGGTTTTGGTCAAAGGCAAAGTAGTCCCGGCGGGTTTCCTGGGGTCAACAAAATAAAACCTGTTTCTTTTCAAAACAGTATGTGTTTGAATGAGTGATTTATTTGCATAACAAAATCATTATTGAACAAGAACTCACACCTTGTAATTGTTTGGAGCTACTTTTCTCTCAATAGCGATTAATACGCGTTGACGATGCTAAGGCGCACAGCTGTTAGCATGTGTCCTTTCTTCCAGTGTCACTCACACTGGTGTATGAATGTTTGGTAGTGGTCAGAGGAACCGTAGGCACAAAATGGTTGCCACACTTCTGTCAGTCTGTCCCAGGACAACTGTGGATACATATGTAGTTTACCACCACCAGAGGGAGCATGTGAGAGTGAATGAATAATGGGTCACCAATGTAAAGCGCTTTGAGTGGCCAAAAAAGACCAACATAAATCAAATCCATTATCCATTATTATTATATTAGATATAAAACAGTAGATCTGGAAAATCTTATTTCAAGAAATCTTACAACATAAATTTCATATATATGTATATATATATATATATATATATATATATATATATATATATGTATATATATATGCATAGAAATTTTTTTAAACCACAAATTCTTCATATTGAGTGGATTAAAAGGAGAGCAGAACATGTTTTTACAACATTTTTTATTATATTGCTTGAACTCCCTCCGACTACAACCAATTAATTAAATACTCAATGGAAAAAAATCTAGATCTTACCAAGTGTATTTTTGTCATTTTTCGTCCAAATGTCTCATTCAACTAAAAATAAGACAAAATCACCAAAATAGGAACTTTTCGGTGACATATGAGAACTTATTTAAACATTAGATCTGGAATATCTGATTTCAAGAAATCTGACCGAGATAATTTTCACTTTTCACAATTCTGTAAAACAAAAACTCTTGAATTAAGTGTTGATTTTCACCCCTAAAAAAATATGCAAATATCTATAATGCTCTAAATATACAAAAATATATAGCTCTAAATATACATATATAAACCAATTTTACATAAAAAAAAAACTCCATTATGACATGAAATCAGAAAAGAAATTTGTACAATATGCACTATGAAATAAAAAGTCAAAATCATGAGATAAAAACAGATATACATATGTTTGGATTTAATAAATCAGACACTGATTTTACATCACTGTACCTATTTTTTCTTCCAAAAATGTTTTGTCCATGTCAGGGGGTACTGGCCTAAAAATATGTTTCTAAAGGGGAACATGCCTGAAAAAGTTTGAGAAGCACTGTACTAGACAATATATAAGTGTGATATTTAAATATACATAATAAGTGTGCAAAACTATTATGGTGTGTAATTCCAATTATGTGGGTATAAGAGGGTGGTGGAGCTCAATACTGTGATGGAAACAGACAAACGATTTTCTTTGGTGTTCAGTGATGGATCTGGATGGAATTTATGGATTCATTTATTTAGGTGGATAATTAGAATTAGTCCATAATTGTTCACATTATTGATTAAAACGTATGGGTTTACGTCATGACAGTCTGTAACCTCATCTGCAGTCTTTTCCCACATTTGTTTGGTTGAGACTCGTGCCCCATGGATTCTTGCAGTAGAAAATTCAATTATTATAATATCCTGAAAGTACAAAAAACATTTTTTAAATAATAATAACAATAATAATAATAATAATAATAATAATAATAATAATAATAATAATAATAATAATAATAATAATAATAATAATAATAATAATAATAATAATAATAATAATAATAATAAAAAACTTTTTACAACTTCCGCATTTCGCACTGGACATACGTCAGAGGAGCGTACCCCTACTTCCGCACCGGTAAAATTTAAATGGCAAACGTAACAGCAGAACGGTGTCACAAACGGCAGCTGTTAACGTAGGTATGAGTTGGGATAAAACAAATCACCATGGTTTTGAATGTTATGGTGAACACAAATAAGTACTGTTCGACTTAAACTGTAGTTAGGATCCTTAACCTTTAGATGCCAGTACATCAGTGTCAGCAGTAAACAACTGTAGCATTGGAAGGAAAGAGTTGAAATAGGCATAGAACTGCAGCCAGTGAACAGCAGTAAGTCACAGTAAATGTATGAACACTGATCAAACCTGGAGTTTGCGAGGCTCCTCTTTTTTCTTTGCGATGGGTAGCATCTAACCCTCACAAAAACCCGCCCGTCTACTATATTAGATATTATGACAAACAAACACCAACATAAACACACACTGCCAGAGAAAATAGTCTAGTATATGGCTGCCAGACTGGAATATGCACTGATCTGAAGCACTGTTGACTCCCCCCTCTGTGGGGTTAAAAGATATAAAAAATAAATAAATAAATAAATAAATAAATACATGAATAAAATAAGTGAATAAATAGAAAAATAAAATAAATAAAATAAAAAATAAGAGCAAAATGCAGACAACTTAGAAAAAGGAAAGAAAAAAAGAGGGAAGAAGAAAAAAGGGAAAAGAAGAAGAAGGGAGGAAAAAAGAAAAAAGAAAACAAACAACAACAAAAAACTCTATTTGTTACCTACTTTCCTATCTGCTCATTTGTTTTTAGTTTTTTTTTCTTCGTTTTTTGTATATATGTCTATGTTTAGTACTTCAGTTATTGATTATTGGTATTGTTATTATTGTTATTATTTTATTTATCATCATTTTTGTACTATGCACTATATTACTACAAGATGAATTCAGGTTATTGGGGAAGTGAAGAAGGGGTAGGATTAAATAAGCTTATGCTTCATCCTACTCCTTTTCGGACATGTCATTGTTATTATTATTATTGTTGTATTGATTATTGTTGCACTTTGCACATGTTCGAAATAAATCATTCAAATAAAATCAAAATGTGAACGGGTTATGATAGCATTCGGCTAACGCTAACATTATGCTAACGATATGTTGACTTGAACCATAGACAGAACAAATATAAAATAGTGAAATAGTCCATGTCCTCTACTATCCATACATAACCCTATAACCCTAGTCCTAAGTATAAATGGATATAGTAATGATTTGTGGACGTAGTTTTCAGTTCAGTAGCATTAGCCCCAGGGCTCTCTCTCCTTACATATATTTTTTCCTCACTGAAAAAATCGCAACCTTTATCAAGTTACTTTTTTGTTAGTGAATGTTCGTCCACGATTCCCCCAATATCTGCAAATGTTAGAAGTGTCACATTTCTTCAGGAACTTGAAAAGACTCTGAATATTACCGGCTTTCTACTGCCTTGACGTTTAACCGGAAGTCCGGTCACGCTCCTGTGACGTATGTCCGCTTTTTGTGAAAATGGTCCATAATAATAATAATAATAATAATGCATTTTATTTGTATAGTGCTTTTCATGGCACTCAAAGATGCTTTGCATGCAGTAAAAACAGGAAAATACAATAGAAAACATATAATAACAATATAGAAGTTTGTGTGGTGGAAGCCACCTCTGAACAATTGTTTTTTTGCTGCCGTTCATCCAGCAAATCACACTTTTTATTGTTTCGATAAACATTCACACTGTGAGTCATCATTCATAAACTAAATTATTAATAATTACATTTAAACAGTGCGTCCTCGTGTGTCCTTGATTATACAGTGTTTGGGATTCAACCCTTTAAACTTTCACTCAATTTCAGCTAAATTTCTTAATAAAGTCAATTGAATTTTAATAACGTGCAATTAGCGTTTGATTGTATTATAAATGAAAATATTAAGATGAAAACTGGGATATTGGAGGCAGGTCCTGTTAAATGAGGCAATAGATAAAACATTTCTGGATATTTATTGATAAAGAAGAGTGTGTTTCAATCACCCTATCACAGAAAATAAGAGTTGTAGGAATTATTGTAAACTCAAGCTCACCATGACATTATGTTTTTTTACTCCTGTTTTTTACTTTTTAGTTTAGTCATTTATTTGATCTTTCAAAAGCCAAAAATTGATAAAATAACAAGACAAAGACAATATAGCATGAATAAAAAATAAGAAGGCAAGTAACATATTTGAAAGGGAGTGGGAAGAAGTAAAAAAAAAAAAAGTATTACCTCCCACCCCTATTGTACCAAACAATAATACAAATGCCAAAAAATAAATCTATTGTGGTTGGTTAATCAAAATGATACAAAATATCTCATATAAAAAATATTCTATAATATATAGACTTAGACTTAGACTTAGACTTCCTTTATTGTCATTGTTACAATAAACATGTTTACAGAACAACGAAATTGTATTTCCGGTTCTTCCTTAAGGTGCACTTCAGATTTAAATATTAAAAAATAAAGAGTAAACTTTGTAGAATATATTGCTGTCTTTACCCTATACTCTCATATACACCTGTACACATATCATATGTACACACATGCTAACATTTTATAAATTATATGCTCTATATCTTTACATGGTAGAAACCTTTTGACCACGATTGTATCTTCCGAAGAGTCCAGTTTGTTGTCAAACTACATTAGGTCATGTGACATTTGGGACCAGTTTGGGTGGTTTGCTTAACATTTTTGAGTGACTACTTCTGGCCTGTATGTGGACTGTTGGAAGTTTAAAGGGTTAACAGAATAAGACAGATAGTCGAGCACAAGTGGCACTTTAATCTGCAGTGTCAATCAGAAAATAAAAGCTGCAGATGGACTTCCTGGGGCTCAGGAGGAACAAGAATAGACCTGTTTTATAGGTGACAACGAACAGACAGGTACCTGAGGTGATGCTTTGTTTGTTTGTTTATCTGTGTTTTCTGTCAGTCAAGTGTTAGACATCCCCACGGCAACACTCAGTCGACTACACACATATAATTCCACTCTTCACAAGTTTGTGTTGGCCGCCTTCAATGCTAAACCGTCACTGAGTCGTACATGTACACAAAGCCTAAAGGTAGAATGAATGTTTTCTGACAGTTGGATTAAAAGACTCGTAGAGTTACAAATATTCCTCTTCATAAACTCACAACCTTCAGCAATGCCCCCCCCCCCCCTGGAGAAATTCACGATTTATTTTCCTAATCTGTTCTTTGGTAGTGCAGTGGCATTATTCTGAATAGTTCCTGGTGTCTCATAGATTGATTCCAAACAGAGCTGCACAAATATATAGTTTGAGCATCGACGGCGTAAGTGTGGGAAATGGTCAAATCACAGGTCCTGCAATTCTTTTTATATTTTATAAATTTTTTTAAGTATTTGTATACATTTTATTGATTTATTTTTTTAATGAATTAATTAACCTTTTTTATTATTTGTTTTTATTTATTTCTAATTTGTCTTTTTTATTTATTTATTAAATTTTTTAAATGTTACATATTTATTTTCAATTATTAATTTTATTTCATTATTTCAGCTACAGGAAGGATGACACTGAAATGTTTGTTCTGTGTTGACCAGTGTTGCCAGATTAGGCAGTTTTCCAGCCAATTGGGCTATTTTTAATTACATTTTGGTGGGGAAAAAATGCATTGGGTGAGTATATAAAATTTGGGCTGCTTTTGCCAACATCTAGTGGTTTTTTTGGTACTGTGAAAACAACAAAAAAAGTTATTTTATGGTTTGAAAACAGTACAAATATATAATTCAGTACACTTCACTCTCTTGTATTATAGTCATTCAATTTAAAAAAACATTTAATGGCAGTGAGTCATTCAGTTGCTATAACAACGTAACGTCACATCATCAAACTAGCATAGTTCGCCACCGCAGGCTACGTACCATCCGAATGCTCTCTTTGTCCAGGTCCAATGCTCATATCGAGAGAAATGGTCTGGGACTCCCTCTACTGTCCAGTCTCATGAAGGTGTGCATTGGTCTGTCCAGGAATGGATGGACGTCCTCTACATTCAGACGTCCCCAGTAGGTTTTATATTTAAAAAAAAAAAAAAAAAATGTTCCTCTCGCCCCACATGGGCGGTGTCTCCTTCAGACTCGGGTCCTCTACCAGAGGTCTGGGAGCCTGAGGGTTCTGCACAGGATCTTAGCTGTTCCTAACAATGTTCTCTTTTGGACACAGATCTCTGATGTTGTTCCTGGTATCTGCTGGAGACATTGTCCCAGCTTGGGGGTCACTGCCCCTAGTGCCCCCATCACTACTGGTACCACCGTTGCCTTCACACTCCACATTTTCTCTAACTCCTCTTTCAGCCCTTGGTATTTCTCTTCTCTTCTCATGTTCTTTCTTTCTCATGTTGCTATCACTGGGGACTGCTACATCTATCACCACCACTGTCTTCTCATGTTTATCCACCACCACTATGTCAGGCTGATTGATATATATATATATATATATATATATATAACCCAAAAGACTTGATTCCAAATTCCAAAACAATTTATGGAAGAAAAGTTTCCCCATATACATGAACTCTTTACTTTGCAAATTGCATAATTTCAGTGTGGCACTTTGCTTTTTGTCATTTTTTGGTTTTTAATTTGACTCTCAGCTTGTCTCAGTCATTTCAGAAGCATTTATTGATACATTAACACACGCCTTATTTACGATATTAAAATTATACACGTTGTAAAAAGAAAAGATAATGAATATGCATTAGTATAAATTGATTGAAAGACTAACACGCTCTGCATCAGTACTTATTCTGTCTCCTCATTCACTCTCCTATCATTAGAATACTACTCAGACTGTTTGGCAGTTTGCCTCTCTGCTAAAATGTGCTACTTTAATGCAAAATCATCGTCATTGGAAAAAAGTTATTGAAGAAAATTGCATTTACACTTGTGTTAACCTTTTTAATGCATACTGGTCAGTCCAGTGGTCAGTTATTCTACCACTGTTCACTTGTATTTTCATGAGTTTTATTGTTTTATTCACATATCAATCAACATAGCAAACATCTGTGCATCATCCCATAATACACTGTAATTCATACTGTTACTGTAATGACTGTTTTTCATTAATCTGATCTGTACTGACATGTTTAAGTGCAGAGGTTTTCAATGTGTGCAATCGTGAGCTTCCCCTAAAAGAACTGAAAAGTAGTTGCCTCCCCCCACCCCCTCTTTATTTAAATTTTTTTTCTATAGATTTATAAATTCTTAAACAATTTTTTAAAACATTTATCTTCATCTTCATCTTCAACATCAGAAGACACTATGAAACAAATGTTGAGTTTGGCCTGTAACTATCTCACTTTTTAATTTTGGCCCAATCAGTACATTTACATGCACTTAAAAATTTAAATGATTTTCTTATTCTGAGTTAGGACGTAACTCTAGTTTTCCAGAAGTCAGATTTTACATGCAATGGAGAAATTATTTAGTGAGGTAGGTTGGACTCCCAGATACTAGGTGGTGCAACACACCCTTTTGTGTTAGCATGCTTCCAGTAGGTAACATAGAACAGGGGTAGGAAATTTCAGTCTTCAATAAAGAATTTGTGAATTTCTAGAGCGACTGCACTCAGAGACTCTGGACACTTGGGTTTGTCTTTAGGGACCCTCTACTTACAACCATGTAAGTGTGATGTTGTTTAGAACTTAACACAACAGTGTTTTGTGTCACTTCCATGTAAACACAGTTTGGCTCAAAACAGCAAAATCGAAATTTCTCAATGTACATCCAAATGGTGTGATTTTGATGTCAACTATATGCTGGGTGCAATTTGCTGGGGTGTGTGTGTGTGTGTGTGTGTGAGAGTGGGGGGCTCCCCCCTGGTTTTGGACATCGCCGTTGAGTCCTGTGGTCGATGAGTCTTTCTGATGGTGTGAACACAAAATACTTGAAAGAGGAACTTCACATGCAGCAAAGTTCATATGGAGGAGGCTGTAAACCTCGCAGCTGGACCCAAGAGCAACCTTCTTCCCCTTGGGGGGGGGCAAAGGGACAGACCGCCCCCACCTGACTCCCCCCGCCTCCACCCCCCAGTACTCCCCTCTGAAAGTCCCCTGTCCGGGAATGGGTCTCATCTGCTCAGTTTTTGCGTTCAGAGAGAACTGAACCCTATGCCCTCACACACTGGCAGAAAAGATCTGTGAAAAACTGCCCATTCATGAATGGATGAACTGACCCAGATGACCCCCCAACAGGAAAATAGAAAAGGCCACATGAACTGCACCATCTGAAGAAAATGTTGATTGTAAATGTTCATTTAGTGATTTGAGTCTCATTTATGTTATTGATGTGGGAATGAGGGTCAGAACATCCAATGCAAACTTTTCTGTGGAAAAAAAAAAAAACATCTTTGCCTCGGTTTTTTTTTTTTGATAAATCGCACCCTGACTATATGTATGTACTCCCAATCATCTAAAAGAATAAGCTTAACTGATTTTTACTCTGGATAATCCCTTTAATCTATTATTTGGTGTGTTGTGTGTGTGTGTGTGTGTGTGTGTGTGTGTGTGTTTCCAGAATGAGGGGCCCCATGTCTATATTTCGCCTACGGCCCCAAAATGGCTAGATCCACCCCTGTATGGAAACTTTCGTGCTAATAAAAATGACATTAGCATCTACAGAGTAACTGAGGTTCAGTTGCAGAAGCTTTTCTCCAGTTCAGAATAAACAGCTGTAATGGTTTTTGACAGGCCACTAATTCTGAGTCCAATTGTCATGTAGTTCTAATAACAGTTTGGCGGTCTGGGCGCTGACAGGCTGAATAGATAAGTTTGACATGGCTTTGTGTGAAGCCACTGAGAGGAACTAATGAGCTGATGACTGAACAACGTCAAGAGTTGAGGAAGAAAGTCGCTGCTGAAGAAATATTATTGAGCACAAGAAAAATTATACATTTTGGGTGATTTCATTCATTTCATCTGTCAACAAGAGAAAGACACAATAGAAAAGTTTATAGACTTGGCTAATATTTTGCAAGAACCATGGTTCATTGGAGTCACCCCCCCCCCCTCCCCCACCCCTCCAATGGACGGGATGTTCCGACAGGGCCACCTTCGGGAACTTTTACAGGAGCCAACACAGTTCCTGCTCTAGGGTAGGTACTCCAGAGTGGCCCAGTAGAGTCACTGGGCAGAAGTCGCTCAGATTGGTTGTTGCAAATGACATCATCAGATCATGACAAACAACTCCAGAGAAGTTAGTGGAGGAAGTTTACCGCACGATGAAGCAGAAGAACAATGAAAAGAAGAAGATAGAATAAACAAGAACAGTGCCTGTCTGGACCAGCCCCCCCTGCTTCATTTATAAATGGACGTTCATCTATCGTCTGTCCGTCCATGGGAGTGGATCTGTCCTTCAATGTGGTTCTCCTCAAGATTTCTTCTTTTTCCCACTGGGTTTGGAAGTTTTTTCTTGCCGAGAACGAGGGTCTAAGGACAGGGGGAGGGTCTCAATTCAATTCAATTCAATTCAAACAACTTTATTAGTCCCTCTCGGGGCAATTCAGTTCAGCAGTTCATCCAATCATGCATTTCATTTCCACACAGAAAGTTTCAGGGAGACCTCACAGAGACACGAAGCGCCATACACATATACAGTACAAGTGCATAGTGAAGATAAAATTAAATTTAAAAAAGTAAAATTTATAATTAAAAAATTAAAGGAAAAATAAATAAATAAATAAATAAATTTTAAAATTCAAATTATTGCACTGTACCCATCACGCACTGAATAATCCGATTTAATAGTGATATTGCATGTTCCATAAGGTAGGATTAAGGTTTAAAAGACTGATGGCTGCTGGGACAAACGACTTTAAAAAGCGGTTCGTTTTCCTGGGTGGAGCTTCAAAGCGACGTCCTGAGGGCATCAGTTTAAATTCCCCTGTCTAAGGACAGGGGATGCTTGGGACTTTTCATGTATCTCTGTAGTTGATAGTGTTTCTGTAAAGCCCTGTGAGACGACTTTGTTGTGATTTAGGGCTTTATAAATAAAATTGAATAAAATTGAATGGAATTGAATTGAATTGAAATGAATTGTCCTCATCTAGTCTGGTTGTGATTTCCTCCTGTTACAGCTTTGTTTTGTTATTTTTTATTAGTGACGTTACCATAGCAACTGAGGTCATTGTGTGGTTCTTACAGGGCCATTCCATATGAAGACCACACACATATATGGACCAGAGTTGAAGAATAGACCGGGTCACACACAGAGGATCAGGATGAGACTCATATCTTCATGTAGAAGTTAAAGTATCTGCATCATTTATAGAACAAATGTCAAAAATGTCAAAAACAAACAAACCAAACCAAAAATAATAACCCTTGCCTCCGCTTCAGTGGGACGGGGTAAATAATATTATTTTTTTCCTTCCGGATGAAGACTGACATCCCTTTCATTCCATCTTGTCTTTGTCTGATATCTTATGTTGCTGCTGAATAATTCATCGACTGTCACTGAAAGCAAAAGATCCATGTCATGAGTAAAGAAGGGGGTTGAAAGGGAAGAAAGCAGGCAAAAAAAATGAGGAAGACCGAGCACAACTATTGAACAGGGATTTTAATTTAAACACCAAACACTGCTGTCTGTCTGTAGTTCTGCATTACATAGAGTATTTTCAGTGCTGTTTTCAATTAATCAATTCAATGTCATTTCCCCATGGTCGGATAAATAAAGACTATCTGTCGATCCGTCTATCTGTCTGTCTGTCTGTCTATCTATCTGTCTGTCTGCTGTGATGGCTGAGGCTGTTACAGTTCCAGCAGGCAGCATGAAAATAGAAGCTCTTCAATACTCGACCTGGACAAGTAGTTAGCCATGTTCTATGTAAGAGTGCTGTCATAACTGCTGCTGTTTTGCCCAAATAAACAGCAGCAATCATCATAATGACTGCAGCAATTGAGGTGGGGTGAGGGGGTGGTGGTGGTGGGGGTGCACATGTTGTAAACAAAGTGCTTCAGTTCATGTGCTTCAACCTGGACCTACAGACACTGACACTGGGACTATAAACTGGATACAGGTTATATAAAGGCTGCGGACACTTTGGTGTATACTTAACAATAATAACAACCGCCCATTAGTCACAGGGATGTAAAGATAACAGGCAAAGACCCCCCCCCTCAGAACACCACCAAACTAATCATTTCCAGATGTCCCCATTTACAACCTACGATGTAAATTTCGTCAAGATCTGTCCATAACTGTTTGACTTATCATGATAACAGACAAACTCTCGCAAAATCATAACCTCCTTGGCAGACCTTCCAGTTTTGCTTCAAGTCAAAATTGGATAAAACTGAAATGGCCGTTTTTTCCAGTATTCATTGAAACACAAAAAGGAAAAGTGAAAAACCACATCACTATCAGTTTTTTTATTTTGGTTTTGGAAACAAATAATGAAAAAAAACAAGTTGTTTCTTCCTTGTCTTATTTTTGTTTTATTTTGAAAAACAAATGAATGAATGATACACAGATTAATATAATCTTTGGGTGATAATGTTATACAAGGTGCAATTTATAAAAAAAAAAACAGAGAGAGGGGGGGGCACAGAAAAAGTTTGCATTGGATGTTATGGGTCTGTGTACGTGGACCCAACTCCCAACTCTGTGTATGTGACCCCCCCACCTCACCATCTCAGCAAATCATACCCAGATGTTACATAACAGTAGCATAAAGTCACAGTCAAACAGACCCTAACCTTCTCTGTTCTCCATCCATATAAATGTTTACAGGGTCTATTTCTTCTTAAAAGTATTCTGCAGCCTTCCTGCACCATGTAACGAATTACTAGATATTCCAACACTACAAACTACAGGCTGACAAACAACCTGACAACGTGTCAGAAAAGTGAACATTAGAACAGAGGTCTCAGAGGTTTTATCTTCACAGATGCATAAACCAGACTGTTACCAACACCATAGCAGAGTCCTGCACGGGTTCGGGTACCCGTGGGTGACCCGTGGGTGAGCCGCAGATTTTCACGAAACGGGTGAAAAATGTTGTGCTGTATGGGATACGGGTTCGGTTCGGGTCGGAAGTGGGTGATCGCGGGTCTAATTTGCGGTTCATAGGCTAAAAACTGTAGCCTTTAGTTTGGACTTGTATAGCTGCCTCCTGTCGGCTTCCTTCTTGATGCGTTTTTCAAGCATGTGTGTGTGTGTGTGTGTGTGTGTGTGTGTGTGTGTGTGTGTGTGTGTGAGCTCACGGATAAAACTATTTTTTGAGTTTATTATTTGTCTGCTACTGTTTAACAACATTTTTATTTGGCTCTGCCTTGGCTATGTCACTGTTCAGTATATTCGTTTGTATTTAAGTTTGGCTATCTGACATTTTCTTCAGGGTTCGGGTCAGATATCGGGTTCATATATGTGACCCACCACCAGTAAACCAGGCATAAGTGTGTGTAAATCCAAACAGAGTTATGTGTGTATCTTGGTAGAGTGGAAACTAAGGTTTAAGATGGTGAAAAAATGATGTTTCTATCACAAGTAGAACCAAAGTTATGGTCATTTTAATATCCACATTTGGACATATTTTACAATTTGCATATTTTTAGATATTGTCCGTTAAAGTTTTGGACTGTTTTGGGGTAGGAAGTCCTTAGCAACGCATAATAATTTGTATCCGATTGACACAAATTGTTGACAGATGTTAAAGGACACTCTGATGGACATGTCACAGAAGTTTTATATATTATAATAATAGGACAGAAGTGTGACGTATTATAATCATTTGG
The DNA here is from genome assembly GCA_020466265.1 of Siphamia tubifer. Taxonomy (NCBI): domain Eukaryota; kingdom Metazoa; phylum Chordata; class Actinopteri; order Kurtiformes; family Apogonidae; genus Siphamia; species Siphamia tubifer. The sequence continues at coordinate 1,499,670 of CM035799.1, read as the reverse complement.
CTTACACCATTGGACAGAACATTCAATATAAGCTTTTACCTCGTACCAAACACTTGGGTGTTTACCCACGGAACGGAGATCGTTTTGTTCGGCGAAAAGAGGTGGAAGTCGTCTTTGTCTTTGCTCAGCAATACCTGAACTTTTGTCACCGCTTAAATAATTGACTCAATAAACACCTTTATTGATTGGATTTCAATGTAATGACCACAGGAAGTGAACATAGAGGTGTTAAGGTACCGTTTTTTGATAAGGTGTAAACACTAATAACAAATCACCTTCCAGCCTAAATTTGGCTGTAGCTCTGAACGGCTCAGCGCCACTTATGCCTGGTTTCGTGGTGGCGGGTCACATATAGCGGGTCGGTTCGGGTGCGGATTTATTTTTTTATTTTTTCGTCGGAAAACGGGTCAGATACGGGTTTGAACATGACGGGTACGGGCGGTTGCGGCATGTCAAAATCAGAACCGTGCAGGACTCTGCACCACAGTGTGCATGTTTTCTCATAAATCTACCAACACAAGTCACCGGTTATTAAAATGATTTTGTTTGTCTTTTAAATTTGTTTGTCCTTAGTTTTCCATTACTTATGTTCTGCTCCTCCTGACTGTCAGACCTGATTTACCTTTGTGCTGCTTCAGTGTGTTATATCACTGTTTGTTGAAAAAGCTTCTATTTTTTTTGCTGTTATATTTCATTTTCTGATGTGACCCATGAAACCTCTTTGAAATAGACAGTTTACTTCTGACGTATTTTTTTTAGTCATATGCAAATTTTGATTTAGGCGATTGTGGCTGAAAAGTCAGTGGTTTGAATCCCAGCGCATTTAGCAGAAAGGTGAAAATCACATTATTGGCTCTAATTCAAGAACAGGGAGATTCTCTGAACACTTGTGTGTTGAATGCTTTGAATAAGATTATTAATGTATAATATTTTACAAGATTCTCATCTCATCACTGGGGTCACTGGGGGTCTAATCCAGCTCCAATGGCTGAAGGCGGGGTCAGAGGTCACCCTGTATGAGTCTCCAGTTCATCTCAGGGCTGAACATATATAGATAAACAATCACTGTCACATTCACACATGTGGGTGATTTAGATTAACCAGTTAACTAGTTAACCAGTTAACCTATCAGTGCATGTGTTTGGATGGTGGGAGGAGCCAGAGTACCTGGAGAAAACCCACGCAGACACGAGGAGAACATGTAAACTCCACACAGAAAGGTCTGGTGTGGGAATAGAACCAACAACCTTCTGTCTGTGAGGCACCAGTGTTAACTACTGCACCACCGTGATGCCCATTTTACAAGATTGTGGATTTTTCATAGTTTTAAACAAATAAACAGATGGTGACTGTTATCTAGAAACCTGCCCTTGTGTGATTTAAGAAAGTAAGAGGATAAAGTGCAGGGTTCAGGTATTTACATCAGTATAATTGAACAGTATGTCTGAGCAGCTGAAAGACAGTTTAATGCCACGGTTCTCAAACTGGGGTCTGCGGACCCCTAGGGGGACGTGGCGCATGTCCAGGGGGTACGCGAAATTATTCACGGTTTTGGTTTTTTTTTTGCTGTTTTATTTTGAAATGCAGAAGTTTTATTTTGTAGTGAGCGGGCGGAAGTAACAGCGCTGTTTGACGCCAGCTTGACTAAATTGAGACGGAGCGAGTCACAGGCTATTTTTAGCCACCCTGCAGCGAACATGGATCGATTTTTGTGTCCGCCAAGTTCCTCAAGAAGTGGTAAAAGAAATGACAATGAAAATGACAATGACAAAAACAAACGCCCTAACCCTAAAAAGAGAAAGTACATTGATAGTTATATTGTTTCTGAAGTGTTCATTTATATTATAATAACTGAAAATTTGGCTGGTTTGCACAAAAGCACTATTAAAAAAGGTTATCATTGTTTCATAATAATCATTGTTGAAGTGTTTTGTTTTTTTTATCATTTTCAGTATCGCGAGGATGAGGGGGGACATGGAAAAATTTCACCCCTCCAAGGGGGACCTGGGCCAAAAAAGTTTGACAACCCCTGGTTTAATGTACGGCAGTAATAGACAGAGTTAGGTTAAAACAAATACTTTCCCACAGGATGATGATAAACCAGACCCTTATAATGAGGAGGGTATGTCCACCTCCACAGCTCGGGAACATATCATTCTAGGCGTATTAATTAATTACAGATTGTCGGGATGAAATTATGAAGTTTATCACTCCAGCCTCGCCTTGAGTGTAACGCTGTCATCCTTATCCTGTAGCTGTCTGTGATAATACAGAACAAGAAAGTTTCAATTTAAATTAAAAACCAGCTTCAATGTCTTTGTAAAGTGTCAGTACATCATAATCCCACAGTTTCAGTCACGCTTTTATTCATTCTACAGTCTGTGGAAAATCACACTTAACCTTCTGTGAAACTAGGAAAGTAAAAGTTTTTGGGAACAGGTTGATGCAAAGGTTTTTTTTTTATTGACTGATTGAACACACTTTACTGTCGACAGCTTTTTTAAGTAAATCACTGAAATTATTGTCCCCTAAAGAGAACCTGGGTCTCAAGAGGTTAACATATTATCAATAAAAGATGGGGCCACAGACAGACCAGATGGGTCACAGTAGCAAAATACAAACTTAATAATCTATAAAAAATAAAATGACAACATGTTCTAACTTCTGTACAGGTCAGCTTCACCTTTGAACCCACTGCTTCTGAGTTTCTGAGAATTACTTTTATGTTGTATCTGGACTAAACTTGTCATATCTATGCTCTCTCAATGTGCTTTTTCACTTGGTCTCTCTATCCTCCTAGTGGTGACTGGTGATGTCATACACCTGTGGGTCCAGCTGGACTCATTAGGTGGAGGTGTATATATGTGACCTGTTTCTGCTTGACCCTTGCCAGATTATCTAACGGTCTACCCTTAGTAATCCAGCACGATTCCTGTCTGTTCCGAGTTTCCCTGTACCTGACCCGTTTCTGATCGACATCTGTCCGCCTGCCCCGTGTTCTGAACCCCGCCTGCCCGACTCCGTCTTCTGCCTGTGTTTGCCTGGTTCCGACTCGCCTTCGTCTGTTCATCTCGCCAGCCGCCTGCCCCGACCCCGGACAGGATACCGATTACGCCGCCAGCCCTGATCCCGGACCAAACCCGACCAAGATAAGCCCAGTTCCCTACGGAGTAGAACCGCTACTCTGTTTTCACCGTACCTGCCGTACAGATCTATTATAGACTTGAAAGACTCATTTCTAGTAAACTGCTGTGCTCTGTACAGCTTTGAACTCATTCTTAATAAACTCTTTAAAACTGAATCTGTTGTTCCTGCGTTTGGGTTCTCTGTAGGCCTGTGACAAAACTTTCAAATTCTAAAGTTTCATAAAACCATCGAGGATACACAGTGCATCATATTCACAAACTGTTTTAACGTAACCCTTCCAGCCGTGACGAGTCTGTGGTGGGCGCTATGAATATAAACTATTTGATGCTCAGTGCACCTCCTACCAAAAACTTTTATTTTTTTAAATCCTGTGGAATGGGGGCAAACTTGTTAGCCTGGCTTTTGCTGACCCTCGTGTGTTTCAGCTCAGCTTCGTAAACTCACATAAGGGTCTGGTAAACCACCGTAGACATTCTGTTGTTCAAGCAAAATCGTGGACGGACCAATCAGGATAAGTGGGCGTGATTTTAACAGTTATGACGTAATCATAGCGTGGCCAGGGAGAATACCGGAAGACTCTCCACAGTAGCTTTGAAAAACATGGTGGCTAGCAAGGAGGAGACTGAACTGGGCATATTGATTTTTTTAAAAGATGAACAGAACAGTTTAGAAAGATTTCATTGGTGGTAACGATGTTATGTCTCTTCTATCGACCAGGTACGGTAAGAGCTTCTACTTCTATCATCTACGTTACATGCTGCTTTCGATATGATTTGTTGAAGTAGTGCATCATTCAAAATGACAAGCACCTGGTTTGTCCAATCAGGGCCAATGATTTTGATTGACAACCCCGCCTTAACAAAGAGAAGCTAATGGTGCTTTAGCAGATGTGAGCAGACACGAGGAGCATCCATACATCTGGAGTCAGTCAGGTTACAAAACAGTAGTGAAGCCACACTAACCCTATTTATTCCATGTATGGGTTGAGTGGTGCTTCATAGTCAGGGGAGGTGGGGCTAAAAAGTAGTCTTCAAAATCCCTCTGTATGCAATACGACAGTACTACAACCAATTACCGTAATCTTTAGGATGACGTAGTTAGAAAGTTGACGGAGACTCCCGAGAAAGTTAGGAATGACTAAACAAAATGGTGGATTATGGAGCTGAACGACTGTTGTCGCTTCTGTAAAAAGAATTTAAAGATTGTTGACGTTTTCTCACATTCTTCACTCATCTGTGATAAAAGGAAATATACACCTGTTGTTGTTCTTCTTCTATGGTTGTTTACACTTGTTTCTCTACCAATCGTCGCAGCGTCACTTTGTTAGTCCCGCCCTCTGACTCTATACTTCACTGTGATTGGTCGGCCAGTTTCAGGGAAATCTAGACAAAAGTTGAATCAAGTGTAACTAGACTGTTAACATTACATGTGCTGCTGCAAGGATTCTAATGTGGCTCGACTAACAAAACAGAGCAGTGAGTGAGACTGACCCACAACAAAAGGATGTTTTTTTGTATTTACTGTTGTTTACAGTGTTGTGGTGACTTTCCTTATTTTCTTTTTTCTGAGTTAAGTGCTTTTCTAGTTATCATTATTTCCTTCCACATTCCCTTAGAATGCAACACTGTTTGAAGAGTCTTATTTTTTCAACAGTATTATTATAATCATAAAGATGAACACAGAATTAAAGCTATATTTAAAAGTATGTTGGTAATGAGCTGCTCTTCTAAAAAAAAAAAACAGAGTGAGTGCAAGTTTAAGTGCTTCAGTTTTCGTGTCCTGTATTAACTGATGAAACAATCAATTTGCATTTGACACAAACCTCAACATTTACAGTACAAAACCAACAAACGCTCTCCAGAAAGATTAGTTACTTTTGTAAAAATAAATAAATAAAAACCCACCACTTTCAAATGGAAAACGGGCCGATGCTGTTAAAGAGTTTGATATTTGCTTTTAAAAGCCTGTTCAGGTCATTAATGCAGTGTGATTAGTTAGACACACTGGCTGGGGAGGTGAATAATACGATTCTTGCAATAAAAGCAACTTTTACACTCAAACTCTGATCAACGGCCACATTAATAATTACACCAACAGGTTTTTTAAAAAGCATCACGAGTCGACCGTTGTAATATTTCCATATTCAGTCACAGTTCACCAAACTCCATTACCTTTTCCCTGGATTTCCTCTCACTAAACACATGCAGGCTTCTCTCAGATGGTCTTTAGTGCTAATTGCAGCAGGTTGAAATAAATTAAAAGGAATGTGTTCTATGATAATTAGATGTAAAGTGAATCGAGAACGAGGAGAGAGGATGCAAAAAAAAGTGGATTTTCCTCTCTTATAATGCATCATTATCAACCTGTGTGACTTTTAATTGCAGTATTTTTATTTTTACTGAATGGCCTCATTAAAGGGAAAGTTCGGTATTTTTCACATGAACCTGTATGGGATCAGTGTTTTTACTTTTGTGCACCCACAGTGACTTACCCCTGATAGTGTTTTGTGAGTGGAGTTCTGGTCCAGTTTTGGTCAAAGCGCCAAAGTGAAAGTAGCCTTAGCAAACTACTCCATCAGTTGTTCAGGCAGTGTTAGCGGCTGCTACGTGCAGGTGCACAGCTATTAGCAGTAACAACGCTGGCACATTGATCACAATTGAGAGAAAGTAGCTCCAAACAATTATGAGGTGTAAACTCTGTAAATAAAGAATATTGCTATTGTAGCAGCCCTTGGCATCAATGAGACAGCGTAGAGTTCAACCGGTACAAACTTTATTGCATTTTTCAAGCACCGTGAAACTAAAAAAAAAAACAAAAAAAACAAACACATAACAATATTAATAGGTACAAAGTTCAATTTTCTCCAAAAACACACAATTCATTATACATCCAACCATAAAACTCCCAATATCATCATCCATTTTTGTATGTGATTAAACAACAATTAATTAAAGCAACACACAAATATCAAGAGAATGAACCAACCTCGCTCCGCCTACCAAGGGTGCAAACTCTTCAAAAACATAAAGAAGGCCACAAGCGCCTGGCCCAAACTGCATTTGAATAACAAAAAACATTTCACATCAATGTCATGCTTATATGCATATAAATGGACCAAAATAAAATGTCAAACATTTAGACTTACTTTGCTTCTCTGCTCTGCTCCACATAACCTCCTCTCTGTGTGATCACCCAGGTAAGTATGGCAAACCAACACAGGTGTGGCAATCAGCACAGGTACTCAGCTTGTGGATCACCCCAGAACATGAATGGTTCATTCAACTTACTCAACTGGCCACTAACAGCTATTCTTAAAACATTTTAAGTTCATACTATTTATTTATATTTTAAGGACATTTTGTTGATATAAGCATTATTCTAATATAATTTTCCTTTTTCACTACTATCATATTATTGGTTCAGGCTGAATGTGGACTTGAAGACCCTGTCCAGGTTCATCCCTCACAAACCAAGACCCCCCACTCTTCAGTTCCTTCAAGTAGGACAATGAAATGAAATAATGGCTTTGAAAGGAGGATGTACGATGACGACAAAGAGCCAGGTGGGAATGAAAGACCCGAAGAAATGGGACTAAGAATAAAGGCAAGAAAAATCCATTTTTAACTGAGAAAGAGAAAGTGTGTTTGTGTGTGTGCATATGAGGGCGGATTTAAGAGAGAGCAGCGGTTCAAGAGTCTCATTATTTTGAAGGAGGGGAACTTCAAAGGAGACATTTCCCACAATGCTCTAGTCACTACTCACATGCACACACACCTAAGCCTTAAATTTAATGGTGTACATTACTGGATTTTTAAAAAGGAGGAGTCCCCATAAAGACTGACTCAAACATGTGGGAATGTCCCATAAAGAAGTACAGTGGTACCTCTACTTACCAAAGACCCAGCTAACCAATAATCCAAGTAACGAAAAAAGACATGCTGGCAAAACCCCATGAACCATGAAACCACCCCGAAATCTCAGCAATCTACTATTTCGGACTTCCTCCTGCATCTCCTGCATCCAGAAAGGTACTGGCTTTAGATAACTCTGGACACACTATCCAACAACAAGAAGACCTTGGGACACTTTGGTTTGTTCCATAACATTATTTTGGTTTTGAATTTTCAGTTCCATGTCCTATTTTTAGGACCAGTTTCAAACAGGAACATAATTCTAAATGTTATCTTCCATTTTTTCAGGATGAGTGTCCTAACTTCTAAACACCTCTGTCGGTTCAATGTTCCATTACAACGTGCATTTCATATTTCCTAAACATCCCATCATATTTTCTACTGTGGGATTGACTCTCATCTCCTCTAGTTACAAATTTAAGATGGAACCAAACATTTTCTGTGAACATATCAGCTTTTCTGTGAAGGACTCTATCAATAAGTGCTAGGTTTGAAATTATTGGACACATTGTGTGTACTGTCCTGCTTGATAATGTTCTTTTATGTGGCCACTTTGCTGCTGCAATTTACATCCTATTTACGCTAAGGGATCATCAAAGTCTCATGTTGGAACATGATGAAAGAGCTGAAAAAAAAAACAGAAGTACAGAGGCATGTGGCCAAAGGCATCTGCGGCACGGGATTCATGTCCAACATCTTTGTTTTATAGCTTCCCAAGTAAAGGAATAATTACAAAAGTTTCTATTGCAGATATAGGTTAATGATGACTGTGATGAACGACATATTCAGAACACATACGGTGTGAATGACGTGTGATGAAAATGTTTACCTTCAGTTTGGACTCATGAAAGTTTAAGAAAGAACATAACTTTAGGAGTTGTACAAAATATAGACCTTTTTCACAATAACCACAAGTAAATGGACTGCGCTTATATAGTTCTTTTCCACCTTCATGGTGTTCAAAGCACTTTACATTAACCTCACATTCACCCTTTAACACACACTCATACACCAGTAGGTTTCTAAGGCCTAAGGTCAGTCCTAAGTCAGGGTTCAGTGTCTTGCCCAAGGACACTTCGACACGTGGACAGTAAGAGCTGGGACACGAACCGCCAACCTCTCGGTCATTGGTCATTGGGCGACCCACTCTACAAACTGAGCCACAGCCGCCCACTGGCCAGTGCACAACGATAGTGTATCTGAACTTCCTGTAAAACGTCAAAACAGTAGGAAGCTGGTAAGATGGAGAGATTCTTCTCAACTTATAGTACATCACATCACTGATCTCATCACACCACATCAATTTGTCGCTTAGAGGGAAACTCAGTCACAAAAAAAATCTTGATAAAGGCTCCAAATTTTTTCATGAGTAAGTTGTCCATAAGTATAGAGGTAAGGAGAGAGCACTGAGGCTAACTGCTAACTGCTAACTAGGACCACAAATCATTAGTGTGTCCACTTATACCTATAGGGTTAAGTATAGAGCATAGAGTTGTCATATATGTATACATTTTTTTAAAGATCATAAGAGCTAATGCTAAAGTTAGCATTATTATGCTAAGTCATGCATTTTCTCATGAAAATGCATGAGAATCATCCATTAATACTTGTATGAAGCGTATAATCCAAACCTTCCAAACCACATAAGCCCAACTATTAACTCACGTAATCATCATCAAATTGCTTGTGGTTCATATGGTGTGCAACTGACACACTTCCACAGTCTCACCATGTGATCTTAGTGCTCTTAGCTCGCATTCATATTGCAGTGCATGACTGAACTAGTTTTTCATTCAAATGAGAATATTATACAGCCCTGAAGTAACACACTGACAACTGTCAAGTATGTCATTCATTTAGAACAGAAGGACTCTGTAATTGTCCATCTGAGAATGAAGCCGTGTCTGCGCTCTTTATGCTAATTCAGTCACATGCAACAACATGTGTGTGTCTGTGTTGTAATGAAAGAACACAAGACATTTGACTGAATATAGAGCAAAATATGTGCAGTAAATTACAATCTACTTATATATTCTTCAGAATATATCATACATCAGTTTATCAAACTAAACTTTTACCACTTATTGCCTTGTGCTAAACTCTAAAATATATGATTTGCATACAGTAGAAGAAGAACCATACTTGGCGTTTCTACTGACTCCTTCATGAACACATTCAGGTTGCACCAATCCGATAGTAGGATCGGATATTGACAACATATTAGCTCGGTCAAGGATTGGTAAAAGCAACTGATGTGACAGACGGAGCCTTCCCTTTTAAGGTGTCATTCTGCTGAAAACCACCTTCCTCCTTTTGGAATCTGATGCATCACTTCAAGTTACCAACACATGCTGTGTTTGCTGCAGGTGTGTCCCCTCCACTGTCTGCGTGGTGTGTCCCCTCCACTGTCTGTGTAGTGTGTCCCCTCCACTGTCTGCGTGGTGTGTCCCCTCTACTGTCTGTGTGGTGTGTCCCCTCCACTGTCTGCGTGGTGTGTCCCCTCCACTGTCTGCGTGGTGTGTCCCCTCCACTGTCTGCGTGGTGTGTCCCCTCTACTGTCTGTGTGGTGTGTCCCCTCCACTGTCTGTGTGGTGTGTCCCCTCCACTGTCTGCGTGGTGTGTCCCCTCCACTGATGGATTTACCGTCATTCATAGAAAACAACAGAGAAACCAGACACTCAGAAAAAATCTGTCCACTACACGTCACCAGGACATTGACATCACCCATGTGGGGTTAAGCCCCTCCCCCATTGCAGCAAATCTGAAGTTGCATTAGCATTAGCATCTACAAGAGCAGAAGGCGCCACAGTAGTTGCTGCACAAACTGTAAAAAACTGTTGGATCAAACTGGTTCATGTGTCTCTGTGGAAATAAAGACTGTTTTTTTACTGCACGTTTTCAAAATAAGTGACGTCACCAAACCTAGCTGGATGTTACTCTGGGATGGTAAACACACACACAGAGCCAGAGGGGAGGGGGAAGTGTTCCTTCACACATTCTGAGCCAATCACAGACGCCTCATCATCATGGACATGTATGTGGAAGTAGAAGTAAACTCTGTTGTCATTTTTCCACCCTCTAAAAACAGATGGAAACAAAACAATACATGTTTTTTTTTTTTAAATAGAACCAACAGATAATGCATTCAATAACAATGAAGAACAATAATATTAATGAAATAACCATGGGTCGCATGTGCTGGACAATATGCACCTGCTGTGGGTGGGGTAAAACACATGGGAGCTGATACACAACTAAATCTATCTGATTAAATGGAAAAAAAAAGAACTTTACATTCAAGCCAAAAAATTAACCAGCGAGACAAGTGAACGTATGAATGAATGAATATGAAATATATTCTCAGTTCTGTAAAGTGTTAAGTGCAGCACTGTGTAAATAACACTACACACATTTATAATTTGTTGTTAAGTGTTGAGCATATTTACACTTAATATTTCGACCTGACAATGTGGGGACCATATGTACAGACCCTTATAATGTTAACCAGCCAGTTTGGCAGGAACTTTTACTGACCAGAGAATTAGCCGATTCATTCACTCTAACACTATCAGGGTGATGGTCAATCTGAAGCTGGTGACAGCAGTGAAATCTCATGGGATGATGTTTCACGAAAGTTACGATGCTCCTGCCAAGAACAACCGTCAATGGAAACACGTTCAAAGCACAAATGTAACCCACCAGTAAACCAGTCATAAGTGTGTGTAAATCCAAACAGAGTTATGTGTGTATCTTGGTAGAGTGGAAACTAAGGTTTAAGATGGTGAAAAAATGATGTTTCTATCACAAGTAGAACCAAAGTTATGGTCATTTTAATATCCACATTTGGACATATTTTACAATTTGCATATTTTTAGATATTGTCCGTTAAAGTTTTGGACTGTTTTGGGGTAGGAAGTCCTTAGCAACGCATAATAATTTGTATCCGATTGACACAAATTGTTGACAGATGTTAAAGGACACTCTGATGGACATGTCACAGAAGTTTTATACGTATATTATAATAATAGGACAGAAGTGTGACGTATTATAATCATTTGGCTTACACCATTGGACAGAACATTCAATATAAGCTTTTACCTCGTACCAAACACTTGGGTGTTTACCCACGGAACGGAGATCGTTTTGTTCGGCGAAAAGAGGTGGAAGTCGTCTTTGTCTTTGCTCAGCAATACCTGAACTTTTGTCGCCGCTTAAATAATTGACTCAATAAACACCTTTATTGATTGGATTTCAATGTAATGACCACAGGAAGTGAACATAGAGGTGTTAAGGTACCGTTTTTTGATAAGGTGTAAACACTAATAACAAATCACCTTCCAGCCTAAATTTGGCTGTAGCTCTGAACGACTCAGCGCGACTTATGCCTGGTTTCGTGGTGGACAGACGTGTGTTTTTTTGGGGGTTTTTTTTGTGACTGTGTTGTTCCTCAGCTGACAATGTGATGACATCATCATGACACCTGGACTCAACTCCGACTTTATTGACGGATAAGTCGACTTGAAAAACACTGAAGTCATTAATGCCCTACTCCATATGCACCAAGCAAACCACTTTAAATCTTGAAATTCTCCCAACCATAAATTATTTTAAAGGTCTTTTAAGAGCAGCAGTGACTGAGCACTGCTTTTGTTTAACTTTTTTTTTTCCATCTTTGTAATTCCATTTGTGGTTTTACTGTCTGTGTTTTAGTTTGTCTGTGAATACATAGGCTGACATAACTGATGTCTGTTTAGATGTGGTATTGTTGTGGCTTGTCTTGTCAATTATGTTGCATTGTAATACAAATGTTTGGGCCGCCTTCATGGCCAGGACTCCCTGGCAGAAAAGTTATTGTAACTCAATGGGACCATTTCTTGGTTAAAGGAAGGTTAAATAAAACTAAAACTAAAATAAAGATGCTGTTTAGCTTTTTATGGGTTAAACTGCAATTAAATAGTTTCCTTTATTCAGTGGAACAGTTTGTCAGACTGACACATTTATGCTTAACTAATCACACTGTTAATCACCTATTGGGGTCAAAATGAAACCTTTGAAATATCAACTTTTCATGTCTCTGTGTGTGTGTGTGTGTTTCTAAACCCTGCTTTCCCATCTCATGTAGAAAAGGTCATTGTCACCGTGATTGTCTCAAAGTTCAGACATTACCAAGGAAAGTGCTGCTGACCGGACTGAGCAGCCAATTAAAAAGTGAAGAGCAAACTTCAGCAGGAAAAGCTCAAAGCTCCAGATCAGACAGAAAGCTTTGTTGTTGGTGTTCTTACTGTTGTCACATTACAGATAAGATTCAGGCCAAAACATAGACCCATCCAGTGCTAAGAGAAATGTAATATACACTGTAGATTTTGCAGTGTTAATTTGGAGACAATGGGACCAAATACACTCTAGAAGAAGTTAAATAAACTCTAAGTGTTGATTTAACACTGAAAAATTTACTGTGTACTACGAAGAAACTGCTCAAACTGTCCGTTCATTTAAATCAAGGCCTGAAACCACTGCTGTTCACGGAAGCTTTTAATTAAATTCTTGATTGTCTTTTAAATGTTTTATGTCTCTTATTAATCTTGCCCAACATTGGTTGGTTGGGTGAGATCATTGTCATCACTGTGTGTGTGTGTGTGTGTGTGTGTGTCCACAGACATATCATGCTATAACTCAATGAATACTGTAGATATCACCATGAAATTACATGGACATATACATATAGCTAATGTACATCAGATGCAATGATCCATTTGAGTAAAGGTCAAAGGTCAAGGCCACAATTAACTAAAAGGTCAAAATCACATTATCAATTATAACTAAAGAACAGAGGGTCACAGAACTTTCAGATTGGCACCAAACGGTGCAGAATGAAGATTTTTACCATTCTCAGATTTGCTGTTATTACCTACGACCAATAGTTTTGGAGATCTATGGAGGTTAAAGTTGACATGTCGCAAAATTAACTTGTGTCACACTGTTTGTGTGTCAAACATAGACATATCACACTACAACTTAATCAATACTGGATATATTATCATAATATTACACACATGGACACATATATACATATAACAAAATTATAAATATTGCAAAAGGTCAAAGATTAAGGTCGCATTTTGAAAAAAATTAAATTATTGGCTCTAGTTCAAGAACAGGTTGTCATGGAAACTGGAGATTGGCACAAAATGGGGCGACATTAGACATTCTGTGAATACTTATTTGTCTTTTAATACATTTTAATGTTTTTTTTTCCCCTTTTAACTTATTAAATATGTTTTATGTAAAGCTTCTTGAATTGTCCTGTACATGATGATGTCTTATTTTAAGTGTGAGGAGATATTTGGACCAGAAATGAGGAAAAAATACACTTGGCAGGATTTCAATTTTTTCCAGTGAATACCATCTTTTGAAGTCTGTGAAACTGCAACAGATTCTTCAAATTTTCCAAAGTGAAGATGATTCTGGCATCATTCCTCACCTCTCTGTCAGTATCTTTCATCTGTCTTTGTTTGGCTAAACATACCTATCATTTTCATTTTCATCATTGGTGGTGGATGAATACACTGTCAGTGACCCCGGGGTGGTTCTTCACCCTGTGATGCATTATGGGACTGTGACACTGACACCATTATATGTTTACGGAAATAATATCAGACCCATTTTCTGTGTCTGACGTCCCTCTGTTCAGTTTATCTATACTACTACCTCCACCAGAAAACACAGCTTTAATTAGAACCAAACCCCTTTTCATATAAATACAAAATCTTTTAGCGTGTTTCCATCAAGCAGACTGGAACGGTTTGGTCCAGTTCAGATCATCTTGGTATTGTTTGTCTCCACTGCCTACAGCACCCTTATGTTGTAGGCAGGGCAGCTGTCCAGGGACCTGGGGGGGTAGCGGGATTGATGCCTGCTTTCTCCAAGAGGTTTCTCATGCAGAAAGATCTGACCTTCTCTTTTTTGGAATAAATAATGAATGGTTAGAAGTTATATTAACCCCCAAATGGCCTGTTCGATCATGAGAGCATGATAATACTTTGTCCCTTAATTTAGTTGGTACAATAACGTGGAAATCTTAACTTGGAATAAATACATTAAAAAAAGAATAAATAAATAAATAAATAAATGTGTGTTGCTTCTTTTTTGGTTCAACTGCTGTAGAAAACACCCACTCACACATTTCACTTGTAGAAAATAATCTGAAAGGTTAAACTAAGTGACTTTAAATTCAAATGGATCAGGTGGAAACTGTTTGAATTTCTGTTTTCATCCAGTTTCTGTCAAATACCTTAGTGTCTGATAGAAGGTCATAATGTTCCCACATGTAGAAACCTTCGCTGTTGTTTTGATTCTTTTGGCAGATTCATCCCATTCTTCCTTATAAACACAGTTTTGCACCAGAGTCTATTTGAAACAGTATCGATTATGTGTTGATGCGATACGGTGTTCACTCTGAACTCGACACATCGGTGTCGCTGGACCCATCATGAATACATACTTGACATTTCTGCTGAATCTAGTTTGTAGCCAGGAACTTCTCAAAAACTCAAAATGTCATAGACCCAAACCCCTCCACCTGAACCACATAGACACTGCTGAGGAAGGCGACCCACATTACTGAGGACCCCTCACATCCACTTCACAGTAACTTTATGTTGCCCCCATCAGGTGGGCGTTATAAGGTGCCCCTGGCCCATAAAAACACATACAAAAAGCAGTTTGTATTTTAAACAGCTGATACTAAGGGTCCTGTTCTTTTTATTATGTGGGTTTTTAATGTACTATAGTCTTTCTTTCTTTTTTTATGAATGTGCATTGTGTGGTTTTTGAGCCTGTTAAAGACAAATTTCTGTCACCTGGGACAGACAATAAAGTTTTGTCTGTCTGTCTGTCTGTCTGTCTTACTCCTAGTGTAAATGCACATTCAAAGTTCGTATGAATCGTAGGTCGTACGTGGTTTCAAACACAGCCTATGTGGTTGAAGGGTGTGCATATGAAGAGTTCATTTGCAAAAACAGATAACTCCACTTTTCTTTTTTGTCACAAAATGTCATTTTTTACACTACATTCCACAGAAAATACTGATTTATTTGATATATTATTTATTTCATTTGGTAAGAGCCACTAAATTGAATAAATAATATATCAAATCAATGAGTATTACCTGGAATGTAGAGTAAAAAATGCAATTTTCTGAAAAAAACGAAAAATGGAGTTATCTGTTTTTGCAAATGAACTCTTCATATGTCACTCTGAGGCTGCCATAGTCTTATAAATGACACCAGTTTTCAGGACATTTTCGTTTTCAGCTGAAGATGAATCTATATGATATAATATCTGAGGGTAAAGACTGCATTTGAAAAGTTCTCAGAAAAATGGTCATCTAATATAAAACCAATATTTATAGTTTGTACTCTTGACTCAAAAAGATGCATATGGTTTGGTATTAACTTTCATTTCATAAAACAGGAGAGGGAACATTAAAACAGAATGTAAAATATACATTTGAGTTTGTTTTTTTTATGGATGATTATGTTTCAGTTTTTTTGATCCAGTCTCTCTCCTCAGATATTATAGAATATGGATTTTACTTCAGCTGGGATTAAAATCTATGCAATGTCCTGAAAACTGCTCATTTTTATATCAGTGATAAGACAATGACATGTACACACAGCCTTCTACATCATATTGTAAATGTTTTCTTATTAAAGTTGTGTTTTCTGATGAGTCACAAATGTATCACAAGAAAAAAAGAAAGAAAAGAAGTTTCAGCTAAAAACAAACCTCACCCCTAACACATACTGTATCTTATTTTGGCATTGATCCATTTGATATTAAATGTGCTGATGTCAACATATCAATAAGATGAATATCTGTCTGTCTGTCTGTCTGTCTGTCTGTCTGTCTGTCTGTCTATTTTAAGGGTTCTCCCAAAAATCAAAGCGGTGTACTGACGTCGTCTAAGCCACGCCCACTTGAGCTCACTCCCATGACTTCATAAAACATAGACTGTGGTTTGGCACTTCCAAAACAACTGATCCACCTATTTATTAGTCCAAGAAATTATTGGGGACATTATTAACTTTGCAAATCAGAGAGTTGTGAAGTTATGTTGCTTTAACAGTTTGTCTGTTTTTTTAGCAAGACAACTCAAAAAGTTCTGGATGGATTGTGATGAAATTAAAAGGTAGGTTGTAAATGGGGAGATCTAGAAATGATTAATTTTTGATGGTGATTCGTTGGGGGGGGGTCTACCTTGGTGGAGGTCTGTGCTCTCAGAGTGCTTTTCTAGTTGCTTTTGTATTTACTACAATATTTTTGCTGAATCATCATGTTACTTCATGTGCTCAGTGCTGCATAAACCACTTTTATTTATTTCAAACGCTACTTTAACAACCCAGAATTTATTCCAGAATGATGCACCAGCGCAGAGCAAAGACCAATTTATTATAGAGATTAATTTGGAAAGGTAATTATTAACCAAAAAAATAATATTATATATTCCAATCCAATCCAACTTTATTTATAAAGCACTTTAAAACAACCACAGTGGACCAAAGTGGTGTACAGAAGACTGAAAGCACAGTAAAAGAAATTAATAAAACCAATAAGAAACAATAAAACCATAAAATCCAATAAAATCAAATAGATAAAACAAGTTAAAACAATAAAAATAATAATAATAAAAAAAGATAATAAATAAAGGAAATAAAATATATATACATACATACATAATCACACATATATATATACATATACATACATACATACATATTGATGGTAGACACCTCTCACAAACAAACTAACGGAAGATAATGAAATACCAAATAATATAATGAATTCATCCTGTTTCTCTGTTTGGAAATTGGCAACAAAGGGAGTAACAGCTGCATCATGTCTGGTTTCAGGGAACTTAAAGTGTAAAAGTAATTTGCTGATGCTGCGTTGATTAAAATATGCACAAATGACACGGTTGGATGAGCATTAAGTCATGATGAGAGAAACAAGTAAATAGCTGTTGAGCTGTTAAAGCGGGTGTCATTGTCAGGAAACACAGCAGCATGAACATTATTACCAAATGCCTTTCCCAGTCTGTCCAAAAACAGAAAATACACTCGTTCCCTCCCTTTCCTACAAGATTCTATTTTTTTTTTTTTTTTTTTTGCGTTCCCATCTATAATCTGTTTCCCATCTAATGTTGATCCTCTGCACCCCCTGAACTAATTTTTTACTTTAACAAAATCTATTTCTGTGATAAACGATAAATGTACTGTTCAGAACAAATACAAATAATAACCTTCAATGGTTCAGCTTTGAAGATGTACAATTATCTGTCAATGGTTTAATGGTTCATCCTTCACAGGGTTAAAGTTACAGCTGAAAACAGGAAGTATTTTAACTGACCAACTGTTGTGGGGTGGGAAACAAACATTTTTGTGATGGAGGGGGTCATTCCATATCATCTCATCCAGTGGTCACACCTGACCCTTTTAGATTCATTTAAAATTGTACATACTTATAGATCATTATATATGTGACCAGCACTATAGTTACTTGTGTATGACAACGCCACTCTCTTTAAAGGTAAGAGACCCTGACTTATGTTACAGTGTGACTAACTTACAACCAACAGTCCCCACTTAGGTAAATGCCTATGGCAAGGACAGACAGAGACTCTTTAAGTTATACACAAAAATAGATTTATTTTACAATGTAAAAAAAGGGTAATAAAACGCATATATTTGTCTTGGAAACAACCACAATATCTAGGATTGGCCTGAACACATAACCAGGTGAAGAGCTAGTTTAAAGATTAGAATGCACTGCACCCTTTAAGGTTCGAAGGCACTGCACACTTCTAATGCAAACACTAAGCTCTAAAACACCATGGAAAAAGGTGAGTGGTCTCAAGCAAGATATGGGCGTGATGAAATTAAAACAAAAACAAAGTAGAGGCAACAATTGTATAAAAAAAAGTTCTAGAGGAGAGAACAGTGGCTGCCCCGCCGATTATGTCGCCGGCTCAGCCTTGTCAAACTAAGATGCAGCACATCAGGTGGGCTAATGTACAGCCACTAGACCACTACTGGTCGTCGTAAAGTGCTGGTTATCTTACTAGACTGCTGCAGGGTACAAGGTAAAATAGCTACAGCTTAACCCTCCTGGCACCAACAGACACCTCTTTTCTTGTTGACCTACGACGCCGGCAACAGGCGCATGGACGTGGGTGGGCCAAACGTGAACAAACGTGGAATTGCAAGATCCCGCGAGATCCTACTGTTATATGCTGTGAGCTGCTGTTGCTAGGTTCCCCCACCTGGTAACCTGGGTCCTAGCGTCCCATATGTTACATATATAATGGAAACATCCAAAATGTCAAGGCTTAATTGTAAATGGTTCCAAAGTTATGACCATTGAAGTGGGTCGTGTCATATCAAGGAAATTATAAACTATTATTTAGTGTTTTGTTACTTGACCAAATCGAAATATGGTCAAGTATGTTGATCGGTAGCATGTGTTTGGCTGTTTGCACTCTAGTGTCGCTAGTTCTTGACAGATCGTTCTGAAATTTAGCATGGACAAGGAGACGGATGACAGGATGAATTGAGTCACTACTTCTAGTCTGACGCCATATTATGTGTGCGTACACATTTCCACTTTTCACACTCTAGCGTCACCAATTCTTCATGGATTGTTCTTAAATATGTTGTGTACAAGGAGTCAGATGGAAGAAACAGACTGAATTTCAGCCAATTTGGTCAAGTATCGTGTCCTGCTAGACTCTGCCAGGACACTCTGGGAAAAGAGATTTTTTTTTTTTATCTCAATGAGGTTTTTCTGGTTAAATAAAATAAAAAAAAATAAAATAAAATATATATATATATATATATATATATATATATATATAAATTGTGCTATGCATGGCATTTTATTTCTGTTTGTCATTTCCTGTTTATTTTTGATCTTTTTGATTTTTTTATACAATCTGGTCAAATGACAACATTTATGTTTAAAATTGTACATGGTCCCCTAATAAAATAAAATTGAAATAATAATGGATTTGATTTATATAGCGCTTTTCAAGACACTCAAAGCCCTTTACATTTGTGGTCTATTATTCATTCACTCTCACATACTCCCTCTGGTGGTGGTAAACTACATATGTATCCACAGTTGTCCTGGGGCAGACGGACAGAAGTGGTCCCTCTGACCACCACCAAACATTCATGCACCAGTGTGAGTGACACTGGAGGCAGGAGGAGGAAGTGTCTTTGCCCAAGGGCACAATGGACTGACTCGGACAGAGTGGGAATCGAACCACCAACCCTTCAGTTCCTGGATGATCCGCTCTACCAATACTACCAGTGACAGTATTTGGAAAAAAACTTATCATGTTGTTGCTTTTAATTTGTTTTATTTTTAATTTGTTTTTTTTTTTCAGAATAAAAGTCTTCCTCTAATATCATATTTTATTTGTGGTGACAAGCATGTGTTAGTCTTTGCATTACACCTCTAAAACATCTATGTCAGTCATTATACTGAACATTTAACTGTGCTTTGGTACAGATGCAGTTCTTCTCATGTTCTTGGACCGTTTATTGAAATAAAAGCTCGATTATTCACCATAAACTGAATTCTACATTTGAGTCGTGATCTGAAGGCTGAGGTGTAGGTGTTTGACATGCAGTGATAATGTGTCACCATGTGTAAAACACTAGTACTATGCATACTAATATACATTGGCGTATACTGTGTGTGCGGTCGTATTCCTATCTTTATGGGGACATGTGTTTACATGGCCACACCATGGGGACCAAAGTTCAGGTCCCAATCAGGGTTAAATATAAATGTTCCCACTAGTAAACTATAAATATGTATGATGTCCCCTTTAAGCTATAGGTGTCAAAATTACCACGGTTACGAGTCTAGTCTCTGGTATCTTGTCTTTGTCTTATTTTTGTGTTAAGTCTCTCTGTGGTTGTTGTCTTTATTTTTTAGTTCTGGGCCTTTACTTTGACATGTGGGTTTGTGTTTACCCTTCACCTACTTTCCTCCTGATCACAGTGTGTCTCCTCCCATTAATTAACCCTAATGTGTCTCACCTGTGGTCGGTCCTTTAGAACCCTCCTGTCTCTCTTACCTACCATGGTCATATCACATGAGCGACTCATCGCTTGTCTTTATTTCCTGGTGTTTTGATGTTTTTATGGTTTCTGTCTCTTTGTCTAACCCTGCATGTGGTAAACACACCCTAGTTTTTGACCCATTGCCTGTTTTTTGACGTCGCTCCTGCCTGTGCCTCCCTGGAAATGGGACCCCCAGCCTGACCTTCGAACGTCTTCTGGTAAAGTTATTGGATTCTCCTCATGACTTATTCTGGACCCCCTGTGTACTGACCCTGTTTCCACTGTTAGTCTGTTGTGCTCCAGTAGTCGTCCTCAGAAGAGTCTTTCCTTCAGACGAGGACCTAGCGGTGTTTATTTAATCTATTAAATATCCTAAAACTGTGTCCTTGCTCAGAGTCCTGCATTTGGGTCCATCCAGGTTCTGTTTTTTCAAACACATTAACGTGGATTAATCCTCACAGTGATTAATCTAAATAAACATTTTAATGCAATTAAAGGAACAGTTGAAATTGTTGAAGGATTTAAATAAAGCTAATGTTTCAGATAATCAAATTTTTTGGTGTTTTTTTTTTCTGTATTTTCTAATGGTTTTTGTTTTATTTTTTGTATGTTTTGTCCCCCCCCCCCCAAAAAAAAACAAAACACAAAACAGTCAACTGCCATAAAGTGAGCTACTTTCTCTTGACTATCAATGTGCGTTGTCACTAACAGCTGACCAAACAACTGATGAAAGTAGTTTGCTGAGGTGCACAGCTGTTAGCAGTGAGGACCATTGATCACTATTGAGAAAAAGTCGCTCCAAACAATTGTGACGTGTGACTTTTTGTTCCATGATAGTTTTGTTGTACAAATAAATTGTTTTGAGAAGAAACAAGTTTTGTTTTGTTGACCCTAGGAAACCTGCCAGAACTACTTTGGCTTTGACTAAAACCGGACCAGAACTGGGCTCACAGGACCCTGTCCAGGGTAAGTCACTATGGGTGCACCAGACACATTTATCTGAAAAATAGTGAACTGTCCCTCTAATGTTGGGTTCAGATTATCTGTAAAATGTCTCTGAACACATGGGATCAACTCATGTGTTCATACATGTGATGATTAATGGTTGAATGAGGAGCGTGTTGTATAAACAGTGGAGACGATGCAGAGCACTGCACTCCAGTTCACTTAAAGCCTGCAGCAGGAGGTCCACACCCACACAAGTGATCCATGAGCATCAGTGCAGATCTGTATGACACACTGAACCAGCAGCAAACACCACAGTCTCAAAGAATACGAGAATTTGTATTCACTTGTAATGTTAAACCATCACTTTAACTTGTACATAAATGTCTTTATATGAATTCAACAATTCTATAATACTTTATTCATTATTTTTAAAGGAAATAGCTTTTGTTACAGCAGCAGAAACAAAACCAGTCAGATAGCCCATCATCACAGATCACACACAGAGCTCACTACTGCACGTAAAATATGACTAACTGCACGTAAAATATCACTACTGCACATTGAAGAGTCACACTGCAACAGAAAAGATGTACGGTAGTGAATGTTATAGAACACTCATTCAAATATTCTGAATTTTAAAAAATTCAATAAATGTAAAAAAAGTCAATACATGTAATAAAACCACTGGTTCTAGGGACAACAAGCTCCGCCCCTCGCAAGCACTTTACCTGATTTGCCACAACGCTTACCATTACCATCGAGTTTATTCTGAGAATGTAAAGAGTATAAAGTACATATATTTATATAAATGTAAAGAGTATAAAGTACATATATTTATATAAATGTAAAGAGTATAAAGTACATATATTTATATAAATGTAAAGAGTATAAAGTACAGATATTTATATAAATGTAAAGAGTATAAAGTACATATATTTATATAAATGTAAAGAGTATAAAGTACGTATATTTATATAAATGTAAAGAGTATAAAGTACAAATATTTATGAATAAACATAGGAATGAAAAGTAAAAGGTTTCCAAAAAACCCAAAAAACTCAACATACAGATGCTTCAAAAAATATATACTTAAGTACAGTAATGAAGTACTTTTACTCAGTTCCTTTCCACCTCTGAGCTCATATAAACTCTTTGTTCTGATACAAACCTTATATTTTTACTTTTGTCTACAATAAATCTGCCAAAAGTGACTTTTAATCGTTCCTAAAAGGGTAACGTATCAGAACAGATGACATGTTTTAACGCAGCATGATTACAGGCGACCATGTCACAGTCATTAGTTTTATATCTGTTTTTCCAAATCATTTCCTCATTATGGGATGTAAGGCACAAAAGTGGGTGGACAGGGTGGAATCGCAGCTGTGGACAGAGCTCATGCTGTGCAGCTTCTGGGCGCCGTGCCTCCTCTTCTTCAGTTTGGACCCTTTGTGGTTCCGCCCACTATCTGGTCTTATCTGCCCAAATGCAGAGTTTCCTGCAGCTGTGAATCTATGATGGAGGTTCATCCATGTTTAGGTTCAGTTCTATGTGCGGCTCCAGGAAGTGAACTCCACCTCCGGCCTCATAAAAAACAGGTCATTCAAGTCTGAGGTTATGGCCACGAGCAAAAACAGACTCAGTTTCTCAGTTCGGTACCTGGTTTCGTACCCGATTTAGGCTGAATCCCATTTCACTCTTACGGGGTCGTTCACAGCGACATCAGCGATCTGAGTGACGAGCTGACATTCATTGTCTATGTCCGCTGGCGACGAGGGGGAGATTCAGGCGACAGCGACACGAAGTGAGCGAATCGAGCAATGAGGGAAAAGTTTAAATTTCAACTTTATGCAGACGAGGAGTGCTATGGCCGCGGCGACGGCCAATGGCGAGCTGATCTGGATACATTCTAAAGAACAAAGTGAACCCATGAATCTGACACAGGTGTAAGTCTAACAGGTTTATTAAATGTGCAAAAATAGTTTGACGAGGTGCTGTTATGGAGAGTGTCCGGTGTAGTTCAATGTTATTTATAAAGCCCTAAATCACAACAAAGTCGTCTCAGAGGGCTTTACAAAAACACAATCAACTACAGAAATACATGAACAGTCCCAGGCATCCCCTGTCCTTAGACCCTCCCCCCTGTCCTTAGACCCTCCTTCTTGGCAAGAAAAAACTTCCAAACCCAGTGGGAAAAAGAAGAAATCTTGAGAACCACATTGAAGGACAGATCCACTCCCATGGACGGACAGACTATAGATGAACGTCCATGTATAAATGCAGGAGGGGGGGCTGGTCCAGACAAGCAGGGGCGGGGGTCTGGGGTCACAGGTCGGCACAGGCGAGATACTGCAGATCCTGTCGTCCATGGCTCCCGTGCATACACTGTCAGGAGAGCCACCACTCCCCCCGGGGGGGGAGGGGGGAAAGGGGACACCAGGTGACTAGTCATGAACAGACTTGGTATGAAAGATATGTTATAAAAATGACAGAAACAGGTGTGAGAGAGAGAAAGAGAATTAGTGAGAATGATACTGAAACTAGAGGACGAAGCAGAACCGTGGTCAGAACAGAACCAGACAGAGAATTAAGTTCAGGGAGAGTCCATAAATCGTTACCGGTCTACAGAGGGGGATTGGAACCACCAACCCTTCAGTTACAAGACGACCCGCTCTACCAACCATGGCTGCCCCCCCACCAAACACTGTGTGTGTGTGCGTGTGTGTGCCAGAGAGCCGAAGATCAGTGACGGGTCGCAGTGTCAGACGAACAGAAAATAAGACAAAAACAAGACACAAGAGCCAAGGCTCCTAACACAGACAGGGGGGCAAGTAAAACCAAAAACCATAGAACCAGAAACGGTCTAAACCATAGAAGAAAGAATAAACACTCATAGCTTACATAAGGAAGCAGACGTACTCGCACAGAGTGAAGACATACAAGGGTTTAAATACTCTAAGGCACAGGTGTCAAACATAAGGCCCGGGGGCCATATGCGGCCTGCCAGAGGGTTCAATCTGGCCCCTGTGTTGAATATGCGAAGTGCAAAAATGACACTAATTCACTTCACATTTCATTTCACATCAATTCAATCTAAAGTGGATGAGACTAGTAAAATACTGTCATAATAACCAAGAAAAAATGGAAACAAACCTTTTAACTAATTTTCCTTTCAGTTTTAGTGTAAAAAAAATATGGGAATAACCCAATATATTTGTGGAATTTTACCATATTTGTGTATTTGTCATTCTACTGTCAGTTGTGATGCACATTTATAAATGATAAACTAAAGCATAATATCATCAACATTGCACTTATTTTTCTTAAGTTGTTCATATTATGTTCATGTACAGTTTATAGATATAAACATTTTTATTGGAGAATTTTGCTGTTTTTCACTCATTTTGAGCATTGACATTATTTTATACATTTTTATCCTATTTATATTTTACTGGTTCGGCCCACTTTAGACCATATAAGGTTGAATGTGGCCCCTGAACTAAAATGAGTTTGACACCCCTGCTCTAAGGTGTTTCACATGACAAATTAATGAGGGGCGGGACAAACGCTAGTGGCAGGAAGCAAAGTCAGAAAAAGTGACATGAACCCACATGGCAAAATAAAAGCCCAGACACTAACAAAGAGAAAAAGCTCAAAAATCAAACCCAAGACACGTAGTACTGAAGTCATAACAGAAGTAAAACATGTCTGCTGTTGTAGTGGTGGTGGTCTCCTGTGATACGACCATATTTTTTACTAATATCTGCGTCAAATCAGAAGTGCTATGCATCAACCGATTACTTCACGTTTACGTGAACAGCGATTTTTGTTTCATGTGCGTTTTATGAAGAAAATGACCATTGTAACAACGTCAAACTTTATACAATAAAAGTTATCACAACTTAAAAAACTGTTAATTACGGTGTAAATACTACATTTGTGTAACTCCTTTGCCCCCGTTTTGTGGCAATCTGAAG
Source organism: Siphamia tubifer (assembly GCA_020466265.1). NCBI lineage: Eukaryota > Metazoa > Chordata > Actinopteri > Kurtiformes > Apogonidae > Siphamia > Siphamia tubifer. The sequence continues at coordinate 1,474,560 of CM035799.1, read as the reverse complement.
TTGCTATGACAACCTGTTCTTGAATTAGAGCCAATAATGTGTTTGACCTTTCTGCGAAATGTGACCTTGACCTTTGACCTTTACTCAAATGGATCATTGCATCTGATGTGCATTATCTATCTATCTTAATAAGATTTAGATGTTTCCAATGTGACTGTCAGTAACTGCATTTCATATGACATTCCTCATATTTCTGAATAAAAAAGGAAGTCAATGATTGTGAATCCCATTCATTATCAAAAACACTGCGATTGGCTTCAAAGGCGTCAGGATCGTTGATGCGCTCATATTTCCCTCATGCTATCAGCCTCCACTGATTACAGCTCCTAATTGTAAATGTCACACAAAGTGGGTCAAATTATCATACACTTGGCATCATGCAAAGGGCAAAATTAAACTACAAAGAAGGTAATTGCTGGTCATGTGGCAACGCTAGCACTAGCATGTGCTAATAGTGAATTAATTTACTGTCACTGCATCGTTTGATCACAAGTTTTGTATCAACGCAACAACTTTATTGACTGAAAAGTATTCTGTACACTGCAAACATAAATGTGACCAATCATATTTTTTTTCATTTCCAGTCCATATGTCTCATCACTAGGCGACCGCCTAGTCTCACTATGACTAACGCTGGCCCTGGACTGAATTTTGGTGAAGGTGTCGTTCAACGTGGTCAGAGACAAAGTGGAAGCTCCGGAAACATCCAAACAAAAAAGTAAGGTTTGGGACACATTTTTAAAGATGATGAGCGGCTCCCAGTGTTGTCGTTTCCATGGAAACAAAATGTAACCCTGTGGTTGATCTGATTATTTTTTTTAGACAAATCTGAAAATGTTTATTTCAAGAAATCTTACCAAGATCATTTTTATTTGATTTGCTCCAATGACATATATTTGCTTAATTCAAGAAAAGGGTCTTTGTAAATCTGATCCATAGTGCATATGTTAATAATGTTAATTTGTGATATAAGATTGTTAAAATTGCTTTTATTTTTCTGAAGAAATTTCAGTTTTTTTCAGGTTATTCAAATCTTTTATGTTTTAAATAGTTTTTAAATCATCATGCTGTTTTTGAACTCAAACAAACACAAACATTTGGAGTTGTCCTTATTTACATGTTAAATTATTAATTTACTTCTTATTTACCAATTGAAATTAAATGTGGACCCTGAAAGTCTTATTTCATGTGATGAGATATTTGGACTAGAACAGTTAAATTTCTGCAGCATAAAAAACACAACACCTGCAAAAATACTGTGGATATGTTGAAAAGGTCCACACTGTGCGTTGGTAATGTCCCTGTTCTTGGGTTGAGGCTTTTCTTTGTATTCATCCTGTGCCTCAGACATAAAAGTGATTCTGACTCCCACCTGTCTACATTTTGTCAAACCTCTATCATCCACATAAATATGTTTACAGATGGGACTGAAAATGTTCTACATGTACCTTAGTGGGACACTCACCCTGTGGACCTTTAATCTGTCTGTCTGTCTGTGTGTCTGTCTGTCTAGGAGTGTGTGACTGCATTTGTGTTTCACAGATCACATGGTTCCCACAAATTATGGCCGTTTTATTACCTAAAATAACCTTATGCGTTAGCCTAGCGGCGCTATCCACATTCACTTCATGTATGAATCTAGTTTTGCTTCCAACTAGTGTTGTGCGGGCTACCCACTGGCCAGTGGATATCCGTGGGTGACCCGCGAGTTGGGCGGGCTGGGTCGCAGTATTAATAAATATTGCGAGTGGGGCGGGTCAGGGACGATCAATACCCGCTGAGGTGTGTGTGTGTGTGTGTGTGTGTGTGTGTGTGCGTGCGTGCGTGCTCGGCTCGCGCATGTGCAAGCCCGTCACTTCCTGTTTTGAATGCTTTTTTATCCCAACTTTTTGTTATTTGTTATTAGCGCCAAATCTCCCTGAACACTCAGAGATAAGAGTGAAAATGTGGGACTTGATCAGGGAGAAGATTAAAACAGGCGATGCGAAGGTTGTACGGAAACGTTGTATGTGTTGGCTTTATAGAGTGATGATGTGGGTGGAGTCTATTTTATGTGCTGGAGTGCATATTGAGACGTTAGAAAGGAGGCAAAAATGATGCTTCATGACTTTTAACATTAGAAGCACAAGGTAAAGATGCTGCAAATGTACTATGTGAGTTTAGAGACAAATTTAAGCTCGCGGGTTGATAGCGGGCGGGTTGGGTTTATCCATACGTGACATCATGCGGGTTGGGCGGGGCGGGCCTAGCCACGTCTTGGGTTTGGGCGGGGCGGATTTCTGTAAAACCCCCTAACCGCGCATCACTACTTCCAACACTGTCTCACTCGCAGCCGTCGGTGGACAGACGGGTGGCGTTGGGGACTTAATGTTATAGTTTAGACCAGGGGTGTCTTGTTTTGTTTGAGTCTTCCTGTTCTTTCCGTCATTGTCTGTGTGTGGGCTTTTATTTTGGCATGTTGGTTCATGTTCACTCTTACTTCCTGTCACCAGGTGTTTTCCTCCCCGCCCCTTTAATCTGTAGAATTGAATCCACCTGTTCCTTCCCTTATTTAAGTGTTGTGTGAATGTTTGTCAGAAACCAGATAGTTTTATTCCATGCATTAGTTTGTCATTTGTCTTGCGGTTCCTTGTGTATGATCTGGTTTTGGATATTTGGTTCTCTGTCTTTGGGTGAATTCCAGTTCCTCCCTTAACCCTCAATTGCAAAATGTAAGTGTTGTCCCAATTTTAAGAACGTTTAAGTTGAGGGGCAGTGTGTGTGTGTGTGTGTGTGGTTTTTGAATGTTATGGACTTTTTGTCACTTTTTAGTCTTAGTTTGCATTTAATGGGAATTTTACGCACACACCTGGTCTAAAGATAGGATATTATAAAAGTGTCATTTAAATGATTCCAACTGACAAATTAAAGTTATCACGAACATCAGCACCTGTCTTCTACTGTAACGGAACACACGCTACAACTTCTAATCAAAGTGTCTGAAGTCATCCCAGATAACGCAGCTCATTAGTCATAGTTTAATCATGTCTGTGCACAGTTCTTGTCTTTAAAGTGTGTTCTGAGGTCACTAAGGTTTTGGTGTAACTTCTGATGTACAGTTCCTGGAACACATCTGCACTAAGCTGACATTGGCTCATGGCAAAACCGGAAAAGCTGTTTATGAACATGTTCAGAACAACTGAAGCTGAAGATTTAGCCTTGAAGGCTTTATTTTTACATATGTTCATCTTCCATTTGCATTAAACATGACACGTCGACTATGTTTTATTTCAAAGCATGTTGTGAATTATTTCTGCCTTATGTGATGTATAAAAAAACATTAAATTCGAGTCTGTTAGGCAGAAAGTTCTGAATGGATTTAAGACATTTTCTGGATGTGTTGGGGGTGTCATCACTGAACTTTTTACACTGTTGAAAGTGGAGAATAAATTTAAAAGTGATCCAGGATCTCTTCCAGATCACCACCAGATTTTAAGAATTTGTTCCTCTTGACACTTCCAACACATCTTGAAAATTCCCTCAAAATCCATTCAGAACTTTTTGTGAAGAATGTGACAAAACGTCATCAATCTTTAAATTCTTTTCACAGAAGCGACAACAGTCGTTCAGCTCCATAATCCACCATTTTGTTTAGTCATTCCTAACTTTCTCCAGACTCTTCCGTCAACTTTCAGGCGCTCTAACTACATCATCCTAAAGATTACACTGATTGGTTGTAGTACCGTCCTATTGCATACAGAGGATTTGAAAGACAACCTTTTAGCCCCGCCTCCTCTGACTATGAAGCACCACTAGACCCATACATGGAATGAATAGAGATAATTATTACCATGACATTACATCAACACTGCCATAGAATTATCCCCTTATTAATGATCTGTAATGTTAAGTGTTGCCAGTGTTTGTTTTTTTTTTACTTAGGAAATGTAAAAAAATCTATGTCAATGTCAAAGTTCAAAATCTACACAGACTGTTCCAAACTATATTTATGTCTTCATCATACAATCCCAGATTCAATAATCAGACTTGTATAAGTTTTCCCAGAGTATAGAGTCAGAGGGCGGCGTAACAAAGTGTACGTCGGAGCATGTATTTTGACATGCGTGTGCGCGCGTGTGTGTGTGTGTGTGCGCGCGTGTGTGTGTGCATAAAAGTTTCAAAATGTTTTACACATTTTTCTGTCTGTGGATAAAAACTGTGCAACAGTGTTTGTAGGAGTACCCTGAAAGTTCTTCCAGATGGGAGGGGTGACCAGGGTGTGTGGGGTCTGTGCAGATGGAACTGGCTTTTGTGTGAAACCTACCACAGTAGAGCTCAGACAGAAGTGGGCGGAGTTATTTGGATATGAAACAGAACATAGTTACTAAAAACAAGACTTGAGAAGATTTGAAACTTTGTGTTGCTTAAATTTAAAAAGAAAAAAAAGTTCCAGGTCTTTGAGTGAAACCAGAGGGTGATAGACCTGGACCCCCCCCCCAGTAATGCAGAGCCCCAGGGCACAGTCTGACAACCAAGTGGCATTTCCAAAGTCTGCCTGCGAGCGCTTTTCCAGTAGGAGCTCAACTAATGGGGAGACTGTGGTGGAGGGTGGATGTGTTCCTGGTCAGAGGTTCACTGTCCCACTGGGGGGTGGGTGGGTGGGGGGGTGGGGGCGGCATATGGAGGCACACACTGCTGCCTTTAAAACAGTTAGAAAATTTGGGAGTGAGTTTTGAGCAGTAGTTCTCAAATCTGGTCCTCGTGGCCTTTCTAGTTGTTTCCCTCTTCTATCACAGCGAGTTAAATTATTGATCAGTTTTTCAGAAGCCTGATAATGATGTAATGGAAGTTTTGTTTTGTTTTTCATGTATTGTTTTTTATTTATTAATTAAAATTATTCTTAATGTTTTTAATATGTATAACTTCTTAAAATGTTTTTTTTTTCTTTTTGTTAATTTAAATGTTTTTCATTTATACATACATACATATATATATATATATATATATATATATATATATATATATATATATATATATATATATATATATATGTTTTATTATTAATTTAAAACTATTTTATATATTTTTTTACTTTTTAAAATTATTTTATTAGTTTTCATTTATTTTTATTTTATTTTTTTTTTTACAAGTGTTCTTTTTTAATTATTTAATTTAAATTTTTAATTAGTTTCTATGGACACTGGGCCATGAGGACCGGATTTGAGAAGCACTGGTTTACAGTCACCTGTTGGAAGAGTTGGGACACAACGAACTGATGTAAAAACTGAGGAAACAGAAACTTAAAGGTCGGGTGTAAGATGATTTCCTAGAGCATCTTTTTTTTATTATTCTACTGTATTTGTTAAAATCACGTTTACACCCTGATTACAACCAATTAATTAAAAGTTCTGACATGACAATAAAAACTGTAGTCACCAGAAGCAGGGTCAGGGGTAGGGGCAGGGGTAGGGTCAGGGGTAGGGTTAGGGGTAGGGTTAGGGGTAGGGTTGTGAACTAGACCTGGAGTCGGGGTAGGAGCCCAAGGTGTGGATTTTCAAACTGTCTATTTGTTTTTTCTTTTTCTTCAGTATGGGGGGGGGGTTTGTCTGTGATAACTTGAACATAACAGAGAAAGAGAAGGAAACAAAATGTAATGACCTTAAAATCTTCCATCAGATACTGGGAGCACATTTCCTGAAAGAACCACAACAACGAAATGAAGGTTTGTTCCAGTGCTCAGAAAAAAAAGAATAAAATCCAAAAGCAAAGGACGCACTCCTACACTCCTACCCCCACCCCCTCCCACCCCCAGTGTGTGTGGGGTACAGAACACTCCACAGGTGGTTACCAGCTGGAATAACAACCTATTCTACAAAGAAGTGGACGTCTAAGCTGGTGTCTGTTGTGTTTGTATGATTGTGTGATTATGCTGATGGATGTCATTCTGTACCCACTGTGTTGTCATTTGTTTGCACATCTGCTTGTGGATTGATGCATCTTGTAGGTCAACAATGTCGAAATCATGAATTTCGCAGAAGAAGAAAAAAAACACCCCTTTGGTCTTTTTCTAAACCTAACCCAGATGTACGAAAATGCGCCAGATGGTCACATTTTACCAACAAAACAGCAGCGGACCGACAAAGTTATACAAGTGTGTGTTGATTGAATTTGGGCTGAATGATTGTATGATGAAAACATAAATATAGTTTGAACTTTACAGTCTGTGTCCATTTTGAACTTGTCCTGACATGGATTTTTTTTGACATTTCATAAGAAAATTTGGTAACACTTTACATAACAGATCATTAATAAGGGGATAATTATATGGCAGTGTTGATGTAATGTTATGGTAATAATTATCTCTATTCATTCCATGTATGGGTCTAGTGGTGCTTCATAGTCAGGGGAGGCGGGGCTAAAAGGTTCTTTCAAATCCTCTGTATGCAATAGGACGGTACTACAACCAATCAGTGTAATCTTTAGGATGATGTAGTTAGAGCGCCGGAAAGTTGACGGAAGAGTCCGGAGAAAGTTAGGAATGACGAAACAAAATGGTGGATTATGGAGCTGAACGACTGTTGTCACTTCTGTAAAAAGAAGTTGATATCACATGACATCACATTGCTATATATTAAGTGCCTGATTTTCAGATGGAGGGCAGGAAGTGAAGCAGAGTAAATTTTCCGTTGGGAAAATGTCTGTTTTGTGTAGTTTACAGCTACGCCAATCGTTCTGAGAGAAGGAAAAGCAAAGATTGTCATTCACAAAAGGTGAGAAATGGGAAAAGCTCACAGAAGAATGCTGCAAAAAGTGGGTTTTAAATCTGCGTTTGTGGCCAGGAGGAGCTGCTAATGCTAATGCTAATGCTTGTGTCTGCAGCGACCACTTAGAGTATGTTCCAAAGCCAACTTTTTTTGTTGATGTGCTACAGAGACACGTCTGATAAAATATGTTACAGTATTTAGCTGCAATCATCTTGGTGTAAACGGACCCTGATTCTTTCCAACCTGAGGAAGTAGAGAAGTAGAAGAGAACCTCCTTAATGCCCGAGGGCTGGGCTTCGGGCAGACGACCGTATAATTACCTCGGACATGGGCCGGGCTCGGGCACTTTTATTTTTCAATGTAATTATTTAAAAAAAAAACCTGTGTGTTTAAATGGAAACAATTGAACGCAGCAGCTGCTGCTCTCCCCGGCACCTCCCTTATATGGGCATACAGAAGCCTTCCTTATATGGGCATACGGTAGCCTCCCTTATATGGGCATACGGTAGCCTCCCTTATATGGGCATACGGTAGCCTCCCTCACTATCCGATTCGCGCGACTTCCCGACTCCCACCACAAACATGGAGAATGACATAAAAACAAAGATGAAAATGGTGAATTGAAGAGAGTGAACAACACTAAGGGAAAATCTCCGTTCTGGACTAAGTTTCAACTTATTCCAACCCTTCAAGATGAGCCAAACGGGTTTGTTCAGTGTGTTGTATGTAAAGCTGTTCTGTCATATGACAACAAAAAAACAGGTTCATCACATTTTAAACGGGTATGTGGTGGATCCAACAGCGATCACAGACAGAGTTCTAAAGCTGCTGATGGAAACATGAGCCCCTATTTTAACCTGCTCTTTTATGTCCACATTGATCTGTCAGAAACCGTTTTTCACAGAAAAATAGAATGCTGTTTTTTCTAACTGCAGAGCGTTATCCCATTTTCAGAGCGGCAGATTTAATTTACCAACGCACTCAATGAATATAGCGTTCTATCACGATAAAACATTCTTATGGGAGGTTAAAACAAACAAACAAAAAAAAGTCAGGCAGGGTTCGGGTCTGAGAATTCTGAAAACCTGTCGGACCGGGCCGGGCTGGGGCTCCACCCCCTCGGGCCAGGGCCGGGCTGGGGCCCAGATAATAGGCCCGTGCAGGGCACTACTGACCAGACATGTTAGGAAGGCGACACTATGTGATTGGTACCCACATGATCAGGTACCACTCCAAATATCCCGATCTAAGGACAAGGTGTGACTAGTTGTCCCTGACTGAGACTTTGTTTTGTCCCCTAGTTACTGCTTTGACGGTTTGTCTCTGGTCGACCTCCTTTGCAGCTGCCCTTCGACCTCATAGTTAAAATAGTATTTTTGTCTGGGAGTCTTTCATTGGGCTCCATATTGTTTTGGGTCTGTTATCATAAGGATGAAAGAGCCGCAGGGTTCTGACATGCACCTTGGGAACATCTGACACTATGGGGACCAAAATTCAGGTCCCCACAAAGTTTAAATATAAAAAAATAAAGGTGCCTTCTAGTAAAATAGAAATGATGTGGTCCTATATATACATGAATTTGTAATTTACTTTTTTAAAGTATTTATGTATTTTTTATTTATTTTTTCAATATTTAGTTTTTGAAATTATCTGGATTAATCATTATCTTTTTTTTATTTAAATTATTTTTGAAATATATTCATTCATTTTTAGTTGTTTAAAATGTATTTTTATTTCATTAGAAAAATAAATAGATGTTTACCGTCACTACTTGATTACAAACTTGGTCCTCATGAGACATGGAAACCTGTGTGTGTGTGTGTGTGTGTGTATGTATATGTATGTGTATATATATATATATATATATATATATATATATATATATATATATATATATATATATATTTATATATATATTTATTTATTTCAGGTCATGACTAACATGGCCTCTGGGATAAAAGACATATTGAAACTCAGTCGTTCATGGAGACATCCGACTGACTCCAACACTCAACTCTTTCTTCCCTTTTTCATTTGATCAAACCCATCATTTCTCTGCTTGTATTTTTCTCCTTTCTTCCATTAGCTGTTTTGTTTTTCTTAATTCAAGCAAAAAACAAACAAACTAGTTTTGGTTAAAGCTATAGAACAGATATATATTCCTTCATTACATGCTTTTATTATGAAAATATCACTAAACTGCCAAAGGTCTTATATAAAAGCATGTCCTTCCCATACATAGTGATCGATAATGTGAACTGTACAAAAAAATGGTGTGTAATTGTAATTATGTGGCTATAAGAGGGTGGTGGAGCTCAATAATGTGATGGAAACAACTTTCTCTGGTGTTCAGTGAAGGATCTGGATGGAATTTATGGATTTATTTATTTATGTGAATAATTAGAATTAGTCGATAACTGTATTATTTAATTATCACACTTATGTATATTGTCTAGTAGATGTCTGTCTGCCTGTCTGTCTGTCTGTCTGTTAATGTCTCCATTCACACCCTTTTTTTTTCTTTTTTTTTTTAGCTTTTTCATCCATTTCAAATCTTTCCACATCTTCCTCCCACTGCTCCTCATCTTTTTATTTTATCCCTCCAGGAACTAAAGCACATATTATTTCCTCTGGTTCTTCTGTTGGAGATGGAAGTATGAAAGAAACGCTGTGACACTGCCACCCACACACACACACACACACACACACACACTCCATTTCTTTTTCTTTGGCTTGTGCGTTTGCTTCATCAGAGCGTGCGCTATAATGACGCTGCTCTAAATGTACATGTGCACAAATTGAACAGGTGTGTTTGTCAGTATGGGATGGATCTGCGGGTAGTGCTCAGGCTTGATTAGCCATCATCAAAAACAACGTAATCACAGTGGGTAATAAGAGCTCGGGGCGGTGGGGGGTGTTAGCGTTTTACTCCCGACTCAGGATAATTTTCCCTGAGGTACAGATGTCGAACATGAATCCCTGAACAATGCTAATGTTTTCAAAGGTAGAGAAAATTCTATGTAATGATCCACTGATGTGTGTGTGATAATGTCTTAACATTAAACAGTGTTTTAGGCGACGCTCTGTTTTTGTAGACAACTGTGCGTGTGTCCATTAAGACCTGCAGGTTAACGCCTCCAACAGTCTTTATTATATTGGATTGTCCTTCAGGGAAATTGGACACATGGAAGAAGCTGTGATTCGTCTGTAGGAAAGGTTTGATCCTGATGAGAAGTAGGGGTGTGTACCGGCCAAACTCTATAGTCTGGACGCCCTAGACCCCCATAGTGGCAGCAGATCTACTGGGGACACCCATGGCTCAGTTGGTAGAGCGTGTCGTCCATTAACCGAAGAGTTGGTGGTTTGATTCCTGCTCTGTCCGAGTCAGTCCGTTGTGTCCTTGGGCAAGACACTTCACCCTTCTGCCTCCAGTGTCACTCACACTGGTGTATAAATGTGTATGAATGTTTGGTGGTCAGAGGGGCCGTAGGCGTGAAATGTCAGCCACGTGACCACATATGTAGTTTACCACCACCAGAGGGAGCATATGAGAGTGAATGAATAATGGATCACTAATGTAAAGCACTTTGGGTGTCATGAAAATCACTATAGAAATCTAATCCATTATTATTATTATTAATATTATTAATAATAATAATATATTATTAATAATTCTGATCTACTTATTTATTTTTTAGTTTTTTATTGAAGGACAGTTGGTGGTTGTAATAACACATCACCTTACAGTCTTTAATTACAATAGCACCGCCTGTTGGTTACTGTCCCTGTCCATCCTGTCTAGCCTTTGTTTCCTCCTCACATCACTGAGGTGCAGCACTGCACTCACTGGCTTGTAAGGGAGAGTTCTAATGGGGGATGTCTGCTCAGCTTTCGGGGAGGACCGATGATGGTCACACACATGCACTAAATAGTCTAGTATATGTCTGCAAGACTGGAATATGCACTGATCTTGAGCACTGTTGACTCCCCCTCTGTGGGGTTAAAAGATATAAAAAATAAATAAATGAATAAATACATGAATAAAATAAGTGAATGAATAGAAAAATAAAATAAAATAAAATAAAATAAATAAAATAAATAAAATAAATAAAATAAATAAAATAAATAAAATAAATAAAATAAAAAATAAAAAATGAAAGCAAAATGCAAAAAAATTAGAAAAAGGAAAGAAAAAAAGGGAAAAGAAGAAGAAGGAAGGGAGGGAAAAAAGAAAACAACAAAAAAAAAACTATTTGTTACCTACTTTCCTATCTGCTCATTTGTTTTTAGTTTTGTTTTTTTTTGTATATATGTCTATATTTAGTACTTCAGTTATTGATTATTGGTATTGTTATTATTATTATTTTATTTATCATCTTTTTTGTACTATGCACTATATTACTACAAGATGTATTTAGGTTATTGTGGAAGTGAAGAAGGGGTAGAATTAAATAAGCTTATGCTTCATCCTACTCCTTTTCGAACATGTCATTGTTATTATTATTATTGCTGTATTGAATATTGTTGCACTTTGCACATGTTCGAAATAAATCAAATCAAATCAAACTGTGCTACTGCAGTAGTCTAGTTTCGCTCAATGTAACTTTTGGCTAGATTTCCCTGAAACTGGCCGACCAATCATGGTGAAGTATAGAGTCATTGCAATGACATTTACATCTTTTTAATGAACCCATTCTTTATGGATTAACAAAAATGTCCAATCAGCCTAAAAACATGTTTAAGCTTTGAACCAAAGAAAACATGTATTTAAAATACAGTATCAGAACACTGTGAAGTCATTTTTAATGCAGTTTTTGTTGGAAGACTGTTAATTACAGTGTAATAACGAGTAATTAACTTACACATGAACATGTTAGTACTGATTAGGTATTAACAGACCAGGACCTGAAGGCACCGGGTCTGTTAGTGGACCAGGACCTGAAGGCACCGGGTCTGTTAGTGGACCAGGACCTGAAGGCACCAGGTCTGTAAAAGTCAACACTTGGTCATGTTGGTCACATTTGTGAGTAGTTATGGTTGTGGGGTTAAGGAGCCCTCATCAAAATATACTGTATCATGATACTGTTCACCAGGCAGTTTTTGGGGTCAGGGCAGACCGCTGCTCGCAGAATTGAAAGGGGGGTGGGGTGCCTTGGCGGAGTCTGCACTCTTTGATGATTATCTTACTTCCTAAGTCTTGCAGCTGATGTGAAGCTTGTCCACTTGTCTGTGTTCTTGTCTTCGTAACTGGGTAACAGTTGACTCACCAGCAGACAGGTCGCCGTGGTTACGCCCCACTACCGCCTCATTTGGAAAGCGTGAACCCTCCAGCCCTCTGCAGGGGAGTCGGCCACCGAGTTCCACTCATGATGTTCAGTTTAAGAGTGGATATGTTCAGCGAGTGGGCGATAGTGGCATGGACTCGCTGACTGGTTCTGTCTTTGCTCTTTGTACGTTTGCATTTGCCTCGTGTGTGAAGTCGAGTAGAAAATGGTTAAAACACTGTCGATTTGTAGAAACATTCACACTGGAAAAAAATGCTCCTAAAAACCAGGTTTTCAAACATTAATGTAAAATATTTGTTTGGGAGTTAAGCAAAGAAAAAAAACATGCCAATGGAAGAAGTGAAAATGATCTTGATAAAGATTTATTGATATGTGACCCACCACCAGTAAACCAGGCATAAGTGTGTGTAAATCCAAACAGAGTTATGTGTGTAGCTTGGTAGAGTGGAAACTAAGGTTTAAGATGGTGAAAAAATGATGTTTCTATCACAAGTAGAACCAAAGTTATGGTCATTTTAATATCCACATTTGGACATATTTTACAATTTGCATATTTTTAGATATTGTCCGTTAAAGTTTTGGACTGTTTTGGGGTAGGAAGTCCTTAGCAACGCATAATAATTTGTATCCGATTGACACAAATTGTTGACAGATGTTAAAGGACACTCTGATGGACATGTCACAGAAGTTTTATATATTATAATAATAGGACAGAAGTGTGACGTATTATAATCATTTGGCTTACACCATTGGACAGAACATTCAATATAAGCTTTTACCTCGTACCAAACACTTGGGTGTTTACCCACGGAACGGAGATCGTTTTGTTCGGCGAAAAGAGGTGGAAGTCGTCTTTGTCTTTGCTCAGCAATACCTGAACTTTTGTTGCCGCTGAAATAATTGACTCAATAAACACCTTTATTGATTGGATTTCAATGTAATGACCACAGGAAGTGAACATAGAGGTGTTAAGGTACCGATTTTTGATAAGGTGTAAACACTAATAACAAATCACCTTCCAGCCTAAATTTGGCTGTAGCTCTGAACGGCTCAGCGCGACTTATGCCTGGTTTCGTGGTGGTGGGTCACATATTAGATTTATCAGATCTATTGTCTACAAATCACTTCTTACTGAAGAACTTTGTGATTCTGTCTTATTTGTGGACTAAAGATGTGAAAAATACATTTATACCTCTTTCCAACTGACCAAAAAAACCTGTTTAAACTCGTGAACAATCAGCTTTTGGTGTCAGTGGGAAAGGTCCCCTGAACCAGGTTGAACCAAAAATAAAGCAAATGCACAATTAAAACTCACCAAAGAAGAAACAATAGGAGGTAAAAGCACTTCAGCAGGTGCTTAGGACACACAGTGTAAAAATAGAAAATAAAAATAATTTACACAGCAGCAGGTCAGCAACAATGTCAACCTGGACAAAAGTGCTATATAAAGTGTGTGTGTGTGTGTGTGTGTGTGTGTGTGTGTGTGTGTTATTCCCCAAAATAAACCTAAGACAAAATAGTGATGGAAAATTCTATAATCTATTTAAAAATGATTTTAAATACATTAAAATATGTGATAAAATATCCAAAACATTCAACATTCAGTAGTTAACACTGGTGCCTCACAGACAGAAGGTTGTTGGTTCTATTCCCACAACAGACTTTTCTGTGTGGTGTTTACATGTTCTCCTTGTGTCTGTGTGGGTTTTCTCCAGGTACTCTGGCTCCTCCCACCATCCAAACACATGCACTGCTAGGTTAACTGGTTAACTGGTTAACTAGTTAATCTAAATCACCCATAGGTGTGAATGTGACAGTGATTGTTTGTCTTTATATGTTCAGTCCTGAGATGAACTGGAGACTCATACAGGGTGACCTCTGACCCCGCCTTCACATGCTGGAGCCATTGACCCCTGTGACCTCCCTTCACTTTGTTGGGATTTGATTTTGGGAACACACAGTAAACCTGTTCCTGATGACCTTTGACCTCAGGGCTCTGGATGCTTCATATAGAACCAGCAGGTCTAGGATGGATTTGGGTCCAAGGTCGTTTAGTTCTTTATAGACCAGGAGGAAGATTTAGAACTGTGACCTTTGACCCACAGGAAGAAAATGTAAGGATTTGAGGAGTGGTGTGATGTGGTCCAGTTTCCTGGTACTGGTCAGGACTGTGGCAGCAGTGTTTTGGATCATCTGTTTAGTTCAGACCAGTGAAGACACTGTTACAATAATGTCATTTAATGAAAATAATGAATGAGTTTTTCTGTGTCTGGTTTGAACAGAAAACCTTTGATTCTATGGATGTTCTTCAGGTGCTCATAGACAGACTGGGTCAGAACTGTTAAATGTTTGTGAATTTCAGGCCTGAGTCAATAATTACCCAGACTTCTGGGTTGGTCACACGGTGAGCCCTGACCTTTGACTTTTCTTCTTTGGGGCCAAAAACGATCATTTCTATTTTGTCATCAGTCAGCTGGAGAAGGTTCTGGCACATCTACATCCCAGAGTCTGTATTGGACCCACTTGTTCGAACCCCCTGTTTTAAAGGGTTAAGAACTGAAGGGTACCGGCCAATGAAGTGTTAATTAGATCCAGATGAGGACTTTTTTGGCTGATGTTATTAATATCTGAAAAATAATTGTCTCCATGTGTGAGTATTACACCGTTCTGGTCTGTCTGTCTCTGACTTTTTTTAGTCACAAATTTAATTTGCCCTGAACTCTGACTTACAGGTGGTGAGATATTGTTCCAATTATGCTTCCCCCAGGAAATGTGGAACCCAGGATTAATATACCTGTGAATATGCAATGACTCACTGCCCTGTGTGTGAGTGACTGGTGTGTGTGTGTGTGTGTGTGGGAGGGGCCCACAGGACATTCAGCCAAACCAAATACAGTCACACCTCTACTTACCAAACACCCAGCTAACGAATAATCCAAGTAACAAAAAACCTTTACCTCAATTTTTCATCTCTGGATACAAAAGAAAATTCTATTTATGAAAGGAAACTGAGACATAAATACTGTGTACAGTACTCTACTGTACACTACAGTACTGTAGAGTACACTACAGTACAGTAGAGTACACTACAGTACAGTACTGTATGTACAGTATACTACTGTACATACAGTACTGTAGAGTACACTACAGTACTGTAGAGTACACTACAGTACAGTAGAGTACTGTACATACAGTACTGTATGTACTGTATGTACAGTACTCTACTGTACACTACAGTACTGTAGAGTACACTACAGTACAGTAGAGTATTGTACATACAGTACTGTATGTACTGTATGTACAGTACACTACAGTACTGTAGAGTACACTACAGTACAGTAGAGTACTGTACATACAGTACTGTATGTACAGTACACTACTGTACAGTACAGTAGAGTACTGTACATACAGTACATACAGTACTATATGTACTGTATGTACAGTACACTACAGTACTGCAAAGTACAGCGGTGCGTCTGGGACAGGGGTTCGGTTCTCTCCCGCAGGCGTCAGGTCAAACCGACCCAGACCCGTGTCTGGACGGATCACGTTCGAACCTGGACCCCTGGTCTGGCTTTTGAACCCGCCGGGCACATTCACTCCACGGCGAGTCTGGCGTGCTGCTGCTTGGTTAGAACAAAATCCTGCAGCCACACCGGCCCTTTGTGGAATAGTTTGGAGATGCCAGCCCTAAACCCTTTAAAATTATCAGAAAAAATTAACAATTTTGTATGAAATATGTGTCAAAAGAAAATGTAGATATTTTAGATGTAATGTATTAGTGTCCGTGGGTAAATGTGTGTTCACTGACTGAACAATAAACTTTAAACCATTAAATGAACCAGACATGTGGGTCATTTTCATCCCAGACATGTGGGTCATTTTCATCCCAGACATGTGGGTCATTTTCATCCCAGACATGTGGGTCATTTTCATCCCAGACATGTGGGGCATTTTCATCCCAGACATGTGGGGCATTTTCATCCCAGACATGTGGGTCATTTTCATCCCAGACATGTGGGTCATTTTCATCCCAGACATGTGGGTCATTTTCATCCCAGACATGTGGGTCGTTTTCATTCTAGACATGTGGGTCGTTTTCATCCCAGACATGTGGGTCATTTTCATCCCAGACATGTGGGTCATTTTCATACCATTGTGTGTGTTTTGTCATTTTCACCTTCAGCTCTGCTGTTAACCACCCATGTGGTGCTTTAAAGTTTGGGGGTGCTTGCTGTTCCAAAGAACACTATCTGCTCAGGAGGCTGAGGTCTTTTGGGGAGTGGGGGGTGGGGGGGGCAGGGTTTGCAGTTTCCTTTCATAAATAGATGTTTAAAAATTTAGTTTTTTTTGTGTCTTAGGTCTTTTGTAAGTACAGGTACCACTATGTGATGACCAAGAAAAGACAAAAAACTGAATTTTACACCAATTCTCTTCATATATTAAAAGTATTAGTGGATGAAAAGGTCTTAAACAATAATAATCAGTAGATGTTATGAGTCACATCAACTGTCATCTGATCCTTTTGTCGCCGTCTTGAAGGTTATTAACAAATTTATCAGACAAATAGTAATAACTGAAGAGATTGCTTTCCTTGCAGAAGGGTAATATGATCACTTAATATGTTTTGTGTTAGAATATCCCCAAAACTGGAGCCACACAAATGGTTTTTATCAGTGTCTGTAAATGGAACAGAGAGAGCGAAGGTAAAAGTGTCTAATCATTTCACTCACACATTCATCTTTCAACGAGCAGATCGTATTATATAGAGGATAATGTTGTCGTAAAATAATATGAAAATGTCTATGTAGAGGTTTAGAACTGGATCTTTATTATTCTGCTTAGATGTTCTATCATATAAAGTCACCGAAAAATAGATTAGAAATTATGAAATGGTTTTGAGGTCAGGTTAGATATTAGACTGTCATCGCTCAGACAACAACTCCTGGAGCAGTGGTTCTTAAACGGGGGTACGTGGAGGTGCTGCAGGGGGTACGTGGAGCTTTTCAAAATTCTTTAAAAAAAAAAAAGTACCGTATTTTTTCACAATATAAGGTGCACTGGCCTATAAGGCGCGTTAAGTGAAGTCAAAATCATGAAATAAAACATGAAAATGATGAGATAAAAACTAATATAAGGTTGGATTTATTTATTGATTTATAGCAAGATGCGTCTCTGTGGACACACACACACACACACACACACACACACACACACACACACACACACACACACACACACACACATATGGGGTGATTACAATAATCTCTCCTAATCAATGTTGGGTAACATTAATTAAGAGAATATTCCAAAAAAATGAAAAAATTATGAAAAGGAAATTCCTAATGTGAAAGCACATTTTGGTAACCTTAACCTTTGACCTTGTTGAGCCGCATTTTGAAAATAAACATCCGAAACGTAATAACTTTTTCATTTCATTTTGTAATAAATTTTGCAGCATTATTATGTAAGTTATTAAATTTTGAGAAGATTATTACAAACTGCACTTTCAACTTTTTTTATTCTGTATAAAATGTAATAAATAAAATAGTGCATTACGTAACAACAATCCTTTAGCATAGTTTGTTTGTTTGTCTGTTTAATTGTTTTTACTTTAATTTGGGCATGCACCTCCCTCCATAAAAGTGTCTTCTGCTTGTTTACACTAACATTCCAAAATACATCCATAAATTTCAAATGGTCCTAATGTGTTTAATTATCAGCCAAGACATAAACCATTTGGAATGTTTCCCAAACAGCTCCTTTAGTTTTAAATGCTGCACCACCAAAGCACCTGCTGCTGCAAAATGGAATAAATTATTACATACTGCAGCAGTTTGTTCCAAAATGAAATGAAAAAGTTTTTACATTTTGGACATTTATTCCAAAATTACAACATGCAGCTCAATAGACGTTCTGTTCTGATCAAAACACAATTAACAGTAAAAAAGTAAAAAATAAATGCCCAGTATAAAATAATATATGGACCATTTAATTCCAGAGTTTACCTCAAAGGTCGCGCTGGGTGTTTTTTTTTTTTGGTGGGGGGGTCATGTGACAGTTTCTGTAGCGCATCCTCTGATCGCTCACAGTCTCTTTTTATGCATAAACTCATTTCAGACCTCAGCTTGAGGCTCTGAACACACACATCAGTTGTGAACACTAACCCATAGATGTGGCAGATCCAATTATTCAGGCTTTTTTCCTAATACCAGCTGGAAGTCTGAAAGAACATGTTCCCTGAACCCACTGGTGACGCAGTTGACAAACAACAAAAGCTAAAACATCATCAGTGTTCACATGTCGACTTCATTTACAGCCGCGTTTGGATTCTCATCACAACACAAGTGAAAAGGTCAGTGTTAGTGTTAGCAGGGCCACTGCTAGGGTCTGTGGGGGCTTGAAGCAAGAACCCCCCCCTACACACACACACACACACACACACACACACACACACACACACTTGTTTACATGTGTCATAAGGACCACGTTTTTAATTAACGATTGGGTAGTGAGTGTAAAGTGTTGTTTTTTCTTTTTTTTCTTTTCTTTTTTTTTTTTACATTTTTAAAAAATTTAAAAAGTAAAAATTAATGAATAAGTAAATATAATAATAATAATAATAATAATAATAATAATACTTTATACTTGTCATTGCACACATGAAATAGTATACGATGAAATAGTAAAAAAAAAAAGAATAAATACAAGAACACTAATTTAAAAATAAACAAATAATGTAAACATTTCTTAAAATGTAAAAATAATATAAATAAAAAATAATTAAAAAACATAAAAATTTACACTTTTTTGTTTTTAAAGTAAACACGTTTCACTTTGCACCTGTTTACCTCATACTTTATGGGGACTTCTGTAAAAAAAAACCTAACAAATTCATTCATTTATAGGGACACATCATTTCTATTTTACTAGTGAGGACCTTTAATTACCTTTATTTATATATATATCTCACATTCACATACTATGCCTTTGTGGTTGGATACTAACTGCATTTCGTTGCTCTGTATTTGTATAAGAGTATATAATCGATGACAATAACGTTGAATTTAATCTAAATAATGTATATTTCCAGTTTCTGTGTTTTTTCTTCTCCTTTTGTAATTCTGTCATGTTTTATTTTATTGACCATTACATTGTTCTTCAGGCTGACAGTAAAATGGTCCATGTTCCCACTGGGCCTGGTGTTACTCAATAATAGTCGATCGCTTCCAGTTGAACTCAGCATGTGACAGAACAGACAAACTGGAACTGATAATTAATGATGGACTTTCCCTGTGATGACACTCACAACGCTCCTACATTTTAATATATAAAAAAAAAACAACCTCCCAAACCAAAAGGTCTATTTCTATAATCTCATAGAATTTCATTATGAACATTTACATTTATTTATTTACATTTATTTCATCATAAATATGAGAACATTTTAAGTCTGTGTTGTTGTTTTTAAACATTTATTACATATAAAAAAATGATATTTTTGACAGTTAACTTATTCCTGGAAAAAACGAGTGCAAAACAGTTGGTAACAAAGGACCTTTTCTTATACTTTTATTTGAAAATATGTTCTTCAGACATTAAATGTGTTAAATCTTACATATTTTAATCATAAAATAAATAACTTTAGTGTTGGTTAGTTGATGTTTTTAATATATATGATGGTGTGTTATTCCACATATATGTTGGTTTATGTTCATGTAAACAATGGATTAGTAAATATTCCACTAGAAAGAACCTGTAAAGTGAATGGATCATAATGTGCAGACAGTGTTTGAAGTAGATCTAGTAGATCTGGTAGATCTGGTAGATCTGACACCAATATTCCTTTGGACTAAAACCTATTCTACTGTTCATTCTAACTAGTTCACATTTTGAGCCCAGACTTATGTTGTAAACTTGATCCAACCATCATTTAAGACTTTAGTTTTCTTTATCACTAACATATGTGGGAACATTTCATTAGTTTTATTCCACAAACATTTGACATTAATGAAACTCCTCACTTCTGATTGAGCTGCTTCATGCACATTTTTGAGTTTAAACCTTATTAATTTGCACAGATATTTTCACTCTATCTCACCTATAGTCTCATATAGTCACTTATAGTCACATTTATTTACTTGGAGTCACGTCGTAGGAGGGATTGATTTGAAATTTGGTCTCAGACGACAGTAAATATAAATGTGTATTTTCACAACAGCAGGGACTGTGTGGATAACAGGGAAAACTTATTAATGCATTTGAAGCATCTCTTAAAGTTTAAAAGGTGTAAAAAAATACTTCACTGATGTGGAAAACACTGGCTTGAAAATAACGTCTGTGTAAGAGTTCTAACGTAGTTTTGTTTTCATTCCTTTTATTTGAAGCATTTATTCGGTGCACTGGTGGCCTTTGATGTTCCCTTAAATTCTCGAGTTGCTGTGCGACTGAGTGACGGCTGTGATTGACAGGTGTGAAGAGCCTCTTTTTTATCAAGTGTTTACTGACGGCAGCTCTTAAATTACACAAACAAATGAGTTTGTCACACACATCTGTCATGATGTTTACTCTTTTACTGTCACTGTCTCACATTATTATTATTATTGTACATCAGTGTTAATGTCCAAATATGGTTCATGCTGCAAAACATTTGACAAACTTAAAATGTTAATAATAAAGAAAAACAATGACTAGATACTATATTGGTAATAAATTCTACTAATACTTTTTTATAATTAAACATATTAAACTCAGTTATATTTTTTCAGGTTATATTGGTTTCTCATTTTCTTTTCAATATTTTCATTTCACAATCATACTTTATAATCATTTACAGTATTACAGAATATTACTTTTGAGGTTACATTGTCCGAAAACTTAATCCATGTATCATTCGTTCATTTGTTTTTCAAAATAAAACCAAAAATAAGATGATGAAACAACTCGTTCCTTCATTATTCATTTCCCAAAACGAAAAAAAAAAAGACAGTTATGTGGTTTTTAATTTTTAATTTTTGTGTTTAAGTGAAGAAGAAAAAATGAATGAACTTTTTTCCGTTTTATCAATTTTTGACATGAAGACAAAGACAAAGATGTAAACCTACGTCCTATTTGGGGAAACTAAGAGGTTGTTAACATTCATTTCAATTTTATTCAATTTACATCCAGGTCAAAGTTGAATAAAACAAAAACGTTGATTCATTTAAGCACAAAAATCAAAATTGAAAAACCACATCATTATCTTTCTTTTCATTTTGGTTTTGGAAACAAATAATGAAGAAATTTGTTGTTTTTTCAGTGTCTTATTTTTGGTTTTATTTTGAAAAACAAATGAACAAATGATACAGATTGTCGTTGAGTGCAGCTGCTTTAGTAGTTGTACATTGTGTCATAGTTTCCTCCACTAACGACATAGTGAATTCAGGTCTGCCTGTCTGCCTGTCTGCCTGTCTGCCTGTCTGCCTGTCTGCCTGTCTGCCTGTCTGCCTGTCTGCCTGTCTGCCTGTCTGCCTGTCTGTCTGCCTGTCTGCCTGTCTGTCTGTCTGCCTGCCTGCCTGTCTGTCTGTCTGCCTGCCTGTTTGCCTGCCTGCCTGCCTGTCTATCTGTCTGCCTGTCTGTCTTGCCTGCCTGTCTATCTGTCTGCCTGTCTGTCTATCTGTCTGTCTTGTCTGTCTGCCTGTCTGCCTGTCTGCCTGTCTGCCTGTCTGCCTGTCTGCCTGTCTGTCTGTCTGCCTGCCTGCCTGCCTGTCTGTCTGTCTGCCTGCCTGCCTGTTTGCCTGCCTGCCTGCCTGTCTATCTGTCTGCCTGTCTGTCTTGCCTGCCTGTCTATCTGTCTGCCTGTCTGTCTATCTGTCTGTCTTGTCTGTCTGCCTGATTGTCTGTCTGTCTGTCTGCCTGTTTGTCTGCCTGCCTGTCTGTCTGCCTGTCTGACTGTCAGCAGGATTACAGAAAAAGTTGCAAATAGATTTTGATGAAACTTTCAGGAATGATAGATAAAGGGTCAAGGAAGAATTAATTAGATTTTGAGCAATGAAGGTCAAAGGTCAAGGTCACACATCAGCCATTATCCATTTTTCCTCCATTTTCTGTCCATACTCATAAAACTACCATGACCTGTTCAAACACACCAACTTTTCTCAGATGTTCTGGTTAAATAATTTCATTCATGGTGGAAAAAAAATACACTTTTACTTCTTTATTATTTTATTTTACTTCATTGCAATTGATAAGTTTTACTTTTTTTTTTTTACTTTTACTTCAGTACTTCTACTTTTACCAGAGTATTTTTTTTTCACACCAGTAGCTGTACTTCTGCTTAAGTACAGAATGTCAGTACTTGAACCACTCTAACCCTAAATACATTAGCATCTGTTCTGTTTGATTAAACAGTTTAAACCTACATGTTCCAGACACGAAATGACTCATAAAACTACATTTGGAATCATTTGGACGTCAGCGGTGGAGAACGATTGATTTGTGAAGCACTTGTGATATTAGTTGAAGAGCCCTGCTGTCAAAGCTTTAATATTGATCCTGTAATGATAAGTCTTCAGTCACGATATTGAACTGTCTGTTTAATCCTGCAGTGAACAGGCAGGGCAAAGTTAACCCTTCAAACACCAAGACAATTATTGTTCTTTTTTGTCCTGGCGTCTTCGTCCATTAATGCATGTAGGATCTTAAAGGGACACTTCAGTATTTTTCAGATGAATGTGTTTGTCATCAGTGTCTTTACTCTGCTGCACCAACACTGACTCCGCCCCTCTCTTCTGACTCCGCCCCTTTACTCTATTGCACCCACACTGACTTACCCCCACAGTGTCCTGTGAGCCCAGTTCTGGTCTTGTTTTAGTCAAAGCCAAAGTAGTCCCGGCAGGTTTTCTGGGGTCAACAAAATAAAATGTGTTGAAATGAGTGATTTATTTACATAAAAAAAACATCACGGAAGAAAAAACTCACACCTCATAATTGATTGGAGCTACTTTATCTCAATAGTGATTAATGCGCTAGTGTTTTTGTTCAGTGACTGTTTTGTTTTGTGTTTTGTTAACTGGAAAACACAGAAGACAGAGGGAAACACAAGTGAAACACATGAGGGACAAATTAAGAGGGAGGAGAAACACCAGACAGAGTGAACATGAAGCAACATGACAAAATAAAAGCCCCAAATGCTGACGACAGAAAAACATGAAGACATACAGACGAGAAGGCCACGCAGAGGGTGGGAACTTCACAAGTCATATGGAATCTATGATCTTGTCCAATCATGACCACATTATGATCACGCATTATCGTGTTAAATCACAACACCTGTTGAAAACGGCAGATCTCTGCGACGACATAAAAATTCAATATGGCGTCACACCGGAAGTCGATTTGGCTGAAGCTTGGTCTGTTTCATCCTTGTCTCTGTCTCCTTCTACCTGCAATGATCCATTAAGAATTAATGACACTCGAGTGAGAACAGAGGAACTGTGTACGCAC